>CM060947.1:148727800-149187800 GCA_030765055.1 Mantis religiosa
TACTTAATTCGATAATTGCATGCATAACTACAATACAGTGTAATATATCAGAAAGTAGGTTAAGTCGTTCATTCACTTCCCCGAACACCAAAGTGAAAGCTAATTTGTTATTCGTTTATTTATGGACATCATCGGCTGCATTTAAACGAAGAAAGGATAACCGCCTCCTTCTTACTTACAGTACAGCAACGTATGTAACTGCAAAACTGAAACGAGGAACATCCCATAGGCCAACACGCGGCATCCTCTGAGTTTTTACATAAATGGTTAGACCATGTCACTGTAAGCTAACACATAGAATAACTTCCACAAAGGCGAAAGACAATAATATACATGTTTTACTGTGCCAAGCAACTGTTTTTGGCAAAACTAAACGACAATCGCCAATTTAAAACACAAAAACTTCTTTTTCCATTGTTCGGCAAATTATTCTTATAAAGTTTTTTGTTCTATTTGCTTCATATTAATTGAGATCAACGTATATTTTTAGAAATCATATTATTACATTATTCCTGAAGATATATTGGGTGGATGTGGAGGAATACTGTAGGTTAAGTGATAATATGAATTCAGAGTTGGTTGCTATGACTAATGGCTTTGAAATTGACTAGGAGGGGAAAACAAACCGAATAACGATTTCCCATTTTGGAAGAATATGTTGCAAAATTCGAAAAAACAATAAGTAATATCTCAGAAATGATTAACTCCAAAAAATTGGCATAAATTGTGTGCTGTTAGGTATATACATTTATGAAGTAAGATTTTATATATCTCTTACCGTATACCACTTGTATAAAAATCACTTAGAATGAGCCCGCCTTGATAACGTGGTGGTGGTGTACTCATCTGAGCAACATTTCATCCATTTCATTCACCGTCCGATATGACAACGTTGGAGGACGTAAATTAAAAAAAAAAAAAAAAAAGAAAAAGTCACTTAGAATGAAGAGAACTTCAAGGGTAATTCGCAGAAATCTCCTGATGTAGATATATTTGGCATGAAAAGTTTTAAATATGCATGTGTGATTTTAATCAATAGCCATAGAATCATCTCTGAGAAGATCCAAATTTTCGAAAACTTTACCATGCAAACGGTAATCTGTGGTGGGATTTTCTTAAAAAAACTTGTCCATGTATCATTGTTATTTAGTGGATGTTTTGTTTTTGAATTAGGCATTAAACAGACAACAGTGATCTGGTATAACACTATTTTGTTAACATGCACCATTTTAATTACAATAAATTACAAAAAAATGTAAGCATTGCGATAGTATAACTACGAGTTATGCCTCGAAACTTACGCGTGCATGATGTGTTACGTATGATTTAAGACAGTAATGGATTCATTAACGAGAATTGTCTAAAAAATGAGTATAACCCATGAAAACTTCAGAATTCCTGGACATTTAGGTGCCTGGAGTTGCATTACTTTGGATTCTTCAAAGTTTCTTTGAAATTCTCTCTGTACCAGTCTAACAGAACAAAGATGTCCACAAACTTCGAAGGTAACATTTTTTCTTTGTGGTAAAGGGGGAGAGTTATGGTGCTTCTACTCTTGCTAGGAGTTAAAGCCAAGAGGTATTCTGTTTCAACTTACCAGGCAGTTCAACATAATAAAGCATAAATATAAAAAGGTTACACAACGATATTAAAATGAAGAAGAGAAAAGTACAACACAGTAGAGCATATGCAATAGAACATGTGTCCAACAAAGATATTAACAACAAAATTAGAGAAAAAAAGCCAAAATTGGTATAAGCAGAGTATTCAGATATTTAAAAACGAATCATTCTAAATGGATTAATATTCAAATTTGATGTTGCTGCTATCTATATTAATAGTACAATGTTTAATGTTTAATAAAGATCTATAAGGATTTGCTATTGATACTGCAGTTAGGGTAGCGGCCACATCCAGTATCATGTGTTTACACTGACTTTTTGTTGTCCGATGTCCACAAAAGCGAGGATTCTTTCTGGTAAATTGTCAATGAGTTAATTTAGCTTGGCCAATTCATAATCTTCTAACATCTGATACCGACTGAGAATTTTAGATATAATTGGGAAAAAGAGATTTTACCTCATGCGATTTGCTGTTTTGATGAATTTCAGATCAGTTACATCTCCGCTGCTATACAAGCTTTTTCTTCACGTGGAACATAAGTAGGAAGATGAGTCAACACCCTTTGTTTCCATTGCTGCTTCATCTGATTTTGTTTCCATTAATCTCTATTGTTTGATCAGAAGATAAGCACGCTAAAGTCATTTGTATGCCTTAAAAATTAATGCTAGTATATCAATTTCGTATTTCTTTGGTTAATAGGTTGCTTGATGAAAAATTTTAACAGATATTATGGCACTGAGGTATTTTGAATAGACTGCAAATTTTCCTCTAGATTTAACAGCTTCCATGCAGCTGTAATCCCAATGTCAATATTCATACATACAGCATTCAGATACTTTATTGTATTACGAAATAGTAGTTATTTCAAATTCATTTAATGTGAAGTATTCTATGTCGTCTAAATTCAAGTTTTTTACAACTGCTCGTGTTTCACTTAATGCTTACATTACCTTCAAAATATAGTTTTAAACAAAAAGCGACAATATCTGTGAATTACTTATCGATTTTTTAGACTGCACGTACAGTCCATTTGATAATTATCATATAATACAGGTAATACGATAATGATAATTAGACTGATACCGCAACTAAGGGGTTCACAACAATAAACAGAAACCAGCGATGCGGCCTACTGACCGCATTCTTCATTGGTTGGGGTAGAGTTTGTTGCTGCCTTGCTTTTATTCAATAGAAATTCATTCATATTTTAGTTAAATCAATCAGACACATCGGAAATTCTTCGCCAATTGGAGTAAATCACATGATAGGAGCTGGTTTCGATTTATTGCTGTAAACATTATTTCAATGACAGACTAATTACAAAGTAGACTACAAACGCAAGAACTATGCGTTGTGCTCTTTTCACGCCCGTTCCCGGTGTAAGGAAAGCATTGTACTCAAGTGTCGAGATATTTCTGTAATTTTTTTTTTCTTTTAGCCAGATACTTACTGTGTTGTTTTCCTGGCATTAAAGTGATCGATTAGCGAGAAGCGGGAGGCTCGTGACTTCCTGGCACGTTGTGAAACAACTAGTTCTGTTGCTAACAGAGTGGGCGTGGTGCGGCCAAGACTTCGTCCTGATTAAATTCCATCAGCCAGAGAGAGGTATAAACCTGCGCCAATCCCGAGGTTTTACTGCCGCTACCATGCACACCCGAGAATACAAATTTACGTTTCGCGATTTTAGCGTTCATTCCCAGAGGACGTAAAAAAATAAAACAATATACGTCGTGGGTGGACTCATACTTGTATCAATTTGACTATTAAACATGTAGAAACGCCTGTACTCATTTCTACATTACTTTGTTCCCTTCTTTGTCTCCAGTATTTCAAGAATTAAAAGTTAGATATATACTTTTTTTGATATATAATTATAATAAGTGGAGGAAGAACTATATTCCAACCTCCCCCCTCAAAAACTAATGAGATTTTACTCTACACATTTTTTGAAGCAAGCTTGTTTGTGTACATCTATGTGCACTCACGTCTCTCTTTTGTCCGTTAGTGGACAGTATAACTCAAAAACTAAGTTGGTTAAATACCAAATTTGGTAAAATTCAGTATCCTCTAAGGATGCAACAGCAAGATTTTCAAAAAAAAGTTCCGATCCCAAAATAAATCGAGAATGTATAGAAAGTGTTGGTTTTCTCAACAAAAACTCAGAAAACATTGATTATATTAGTTTATTTTAAATATTTTCATAATATATAAAATATATTTTTGAATTTTCTGGAAATAGTCTCCGAGTAGTGTCCTGCGCCGTGGCGTAGTGGGATAAGACGTCATGCTTTGGTTCCCTGCCACAGAATTCGACCTGGGATCGATTCCCCCCTTGATGGTGCGGATTTTAAGTCCCGGTGCCCACTCAGCATCATGAGGAGAGTGAGGAACTACGATAGGTAGTGAACCCTGGTCTAGAAACCCAACCTTCCGGCTGGGGGTGCCGAGATACTGACCACATCTCCCCGTATCGGTATTTCTGACTTGCGTATGTGGGCGTGAGGCCGGCAGTCGGGTTGCAGATCTTGGCCCACTAGGACTGTTACGCCACGTGTTAGTTTTAGTCTCCAAGTAGTGTTCATTCTGAATGATTTTAATAACTGATAACCGTAAGAGACAACAAACTCTTGCTATACAAAGGACACATTTATTTTTTAAACTTAACACTGGTTATTGGTTTTAATTTTCCAATATTTCTCAAAATGAAGTCATCATTTACTTTTTCTTTCTCTCCCCTAGGCGTAACAGCAACCAGTTCTTATATGATTTAAACCTTCTATATCCCCCTCTTACCATTGTACCTACATTTAAAATAAGACTACTACAGATTTATCTCCATCAACATGAAGGAGTTAAAAGAATAATCTTTGGAAGGTGTAGTTTGTTGAAGAATGGGTACAGAAATTCAAGATGTTTTAGTTTAGCACATCAGTTTGGCATTGTTTATAATGTTTTGTGTTACCCTTATAATGTTTTGTGTTACTGTTATAGTGATGATCTAATACTGTGCTACAAAAAATCTGATGTTACAGAAAGAACTTCCTTTGCACATTAAAACTTTAAAATTATAATGCGTTATATAAATCGACCTTTCCGTTCAACTCATGTTCCTCACAACACAATTTTAGAGAGAATTAATCTTTAATTAATTAACATGGACTTTCTTAGATGTAAAATAGGAAAGTATAACTCAACAGTTTCATGTTTGTCACTGTGAAGTAGGTGTAGTGTTTGTTTCAGTTTTAGAGGTCCAAAGTGGTTATCTCATTTAGGGCGATAAGATTTTATTCTTCAGGAGTTTTCCGAGAAGAAAAATTCTGGGTAATTTGAAAGTTCTATGGATGCATTTGAACATCATTTCTCTCATTTCATTCATTCATTACTTGATAAAACTCATGTGTACGCGAGGTTAATAACAAAATAAACCTGCTATTTAACAAACTAATTTTACTAAAGTTTATTCTTTTATCCGCTTTATGTTAACAGTAATACAACAATTTAGGTTAAGATTAGTAGAATTGCTTTTGTTATACATTTGCTTGTACATACAATGAGAATAGTGATGAAAGGTAGACATGGACCTACACATGGACCGAGGCTAACGCGATCCAGAAGGAAGGGATGTACTGAATGGATTTAAGAAATTTCAGCAAGCTTCAGCGATAATTAAATTCTTTAAGTGCTGGTCCCTATATGGTAGCTTTTAAATTCCCATCTCCTGGCATGACTAGGAAGGTGAGAGAGCATATGCACTTCTTATTTGAAGTATTGCCACAAAAATAAAAATCAATCCAATGATTAGAAATATCTCAGAAATGCTTAACTCCACAGACATATAACTTTCTCATCTCTTACGATTTTACTAGTTATACAAAAGCCATTCAGAATAAAGAAGACATAAGAGGTTACACCTAGAAAATTCAAGATGTACGTTTTGTCATGAAAGTACCTTAATCAAATTTTAGTGATTTAATCAAAACTCTTAACCTACAAGTATAGCCCTTTTTATACCAATTCCTCCCTTTCTTCCTTCCCCCCTTTCTCCCTTCCTCGCTTGCTCCCACCATTCCTCCCTTGTCCCCTTTCTCCCTTCATTTCGTTCTTTCCCCTCTTTACTTTTTATTCGACAGTATCTTCTTCCCCTGAAATTTCCATGTAGATTTGTATGTGGTAGAGGAATTAAAGTTAGTCTTTTGTTGCTTAGAAACTGTGCCGGAAGAATTAAGAATTGTGATAACATGATGTTTTATAGGACGACAATTCAACCTGTAATGATACAAATATGGAACAAAATGAGTTTCGAAAATGGCTAATACCACAGCAAAGCTTATTCATATAAATAGTTCTATGTTTATATATCTTTGTCTATTATACCTTATAAATTAATCATATTACTTCAAAATTTAGTCTGTGTAAAGAGAGTTTCAGACCCTACCCGCAGAAAATTTAAGATATTGTTATCGAGACGCCAAGCTCTTGTCGGAAGGTCGCTAAGTCGGCGCGTGACCGCTTGGCCAACTGAGCCAAGCGAGGCTAAAGGCCTTTCTGAAAAATAATTGGCATTGCAAAATAATAGCAATCGTCTCCCTGCTGCCAAAGATTTGTTTTTCTTGTTTTCACTACGTTCCTTTTCTGGTATTTGGAGAGACGAAAATCTTAAAATTCTAAAATATAACTTTTTAAAACAAAGAAAACGCATTTGGTGCTTTTACATAAAATTATATTAATTGTACTTCAACTTGCAATAGTGCAAGTGGATGATTTGAGATGCAGGAATTAATTAGCATGCACAATTTAGGTAGTCACAAATGATAAATACTAACAAATGAGATATTTTAATAATACAGTAAATGATGTTAGAATAACAAGACATAACCTCTGATGTTCAACTAATGCATCGGTAGTCCGCAAATATTTGAGAAGTTTCAATGCGGCATTAAACCAAATGTGGGACGCAGAATAATTAGTTTACATCGCAACAACAGATCGGTAGAAAAAAAATGCAGTGCACTGTTAATTCTTACAATTACACTATAATATTAAATGCAGAAAACAAATTTAAATACATTGCCGGTTTGAAATGGTTGTCCTAGCGCGAAGTGAATCCCCTGGGTGTTTCTATTTTCCCTTGTTACATCAGAGGTATGGTATCGGAAAAATAAACAGATAAAACAATCCGGGAGAGCACAAAGTTGCTGTTTGTACACCAAGTTCGGCAAACACAAAAATTTAATTCTGTTAATTAGGGATGAAAGCAAATTGCAGAGTTAATTACTCCAGTGTTACACCCAACAAAATAAAGTGACCAATTCCTACCTCTGTACAGTGGTTGGATGGCTACAGGTAAACATTGAAAGCTGCCGCAGAGTGTTCTGGCACCAATGACATATAAACATCAACCACGCACGCGCCATTTCTACCTAAAACTGTCATTACTATCAATCAACGCGAGTGAGTAATGTATAACATCTCTCCAAACAGGGTATTTTTATGCATTATATTTTATTTCCTAAAAACTGCTGAAGGAAAATTATCATCATCATTCAATATTATTATTAAACCTAAAATAAGCTCCCCAAACAATAAGCAAATATGTTTTCCTTTCTCTTTACGATGTAGTAGTACCTTGTATTTCTAACTTTTCTAGTCCGGAGGTAGTAAAGTTAGGAATTTAGATGAAAATTTCATATGAGGCAAAAGAAAGGGGAAATTCGCTAAATTAATGTAACGAAAGGGGAGACTAAACTAATTCAACACAACCTTGCTCTCCTGTTCTGGTTCTGTTTTTTAAGCTACAAATAAGCAACTTATCAAAGAAGGAGAACATAAGTTGTTTTATAACAGGATATTAAGATCTCTACATTTTTAACGGACCCAAAAGGCCTAGCTGTCGATGGGCCCTTAAACAACACTCACTCAATCACTCACTTCCTACATATTTCTAAAAATAAGAATGTTTCTATTAGGAGATTCAATAGCCTTTTTGATGTTACAGATTCTTTTGACGTCCACATAAACCATTGGGTGAAACAGTTTTACGTCGAAACGGTGGTGCACAGATGTGGTACGTTCCTTAACATATGGATTCTTCCGAAGACGACATTTAAGTATGGCTTCGGAGAAATCATCAACTCTTCCCTTGAGAAAGTAGAAATATCCTGTTGTTTTTTCTTTCCGATATCTTGTTCTTCTAATCGTATAACACTGCACCAGATATTTCTCACATGAAATATTTCTGCCGCAAATTACACTGTCGCGAATGCATTGTTGCGACGATGCGTGGCCAGCGCGCACATGGAGACAGTGTAGCGCGGTGATAAAAGCTTGCCGAAACAGATAAAGATATATAACTGGAAGGTTCGTCTTTCTAATGACATCTTGATTGATAGAGAACATTCCACAAACGTCTGGAATAATGAATGGACGTATCAAAGGAAGCCGCGGTTAGTTAAGTACTCAGTGGTAAGTGGACTCGTGCAACTGTGTTTTGAAAGTGAACTCTTTGTTTGTGGGTGTGGTAGGGGAACTTGCAGGCTGTATTTGTGTATGTTACGTAATTTTGCCATTGTAAGGGTTGACCAAAGTGTATTTCTACGGAAATAAAGAACATTTTAACTTTCTGCAAATTGGACTTTTAATTCTACGAGCCCACAAAGTCACAATATGTTTTCTCCGGCAGTCAAGGTTTGTTGCGACTGGATAAAAAATAAATAATAAAAAAACCACAAACGTCATGATCTTGTTAAAATCCTCACACGACATAGCAACATACTCAATCCACGATCCCCAACCTAACGAATAATGACTGGGAAATAGCAAGTGACTCTTCAGTGATTTCCCTGCATGTAACAGCTGATATAGGAGCGTTCAGTGAAATCTTCTCCAGGAATCAAAATAATGAATTTTAATGTTGTTTTCACTCCTTATGGATTCACAGTTCCTGTGAAGGGGAAGGATCAAGCATGACACAACCCTCCCCCAAATGAACGCTTTATTTCGGATAACGAGATCTACAAACCAACACCCCACTCCACATATGTATGGCCATGGAAAACACTAAATCTGGCAAACAATATGAAAGGTAACATGGTACGAAGGTGGGTCAGGACATTGGTAGTATGACAATTTATTTAACAAGTATTACTTCTACTACCTATAGGTAGAGTGACTATTGTATTCCACTCAAAAATTTCATATGGAGACTCATCTGAAGCACATTCAAGAATGGTTCATAACGAATTTCATTTACATACCACAGCCCCCCCCCCTTCTCAAGAGCAGTGTTGTATTTTCTCTGAATGATTATGGTATAATGTTGTATATTTTATAAATCAAGAAAGTCATAAGGTTCCTTGAAATACATGCTTTACTAAAAAGAAATATTTCTGTAATATCTAACCGTATTCGTTGTCGCATTTTTAATTTTTCGTTTGATTGAACTGAGATACGGCAGCTATAAACCATCTTGCCTTAATTTTGTTTCCTTTTCCGCAAAGATTCATTAGCTCTAAAAGTATCCACAAGAGAATAACTGAGCTTTGTTCTTCATATCATACACGTACCGTAATCTATATTAATTTGGAAATTTTCATGTGAAAAGTTTAGTATTATGAGTAAGCTAATAGCTCAACTCTGAAAGGCAAAAGGGGAAGGTGAAAAGGATGATGAAAAAGAGTAGCTAATGTGATGTAAGCTATTTGATGCTATAAGATGTAAGCGTATTAAGCTATTATGGACAGAGAACGCCATGTGAGTGTAACATATTTATGGTTCTTCTCTGTAATTAAGTTAGAATAAAAAATAATCTCCATTTACATAGCACTTATTCGAAGATATATTCTGTAAACGTTAGCAAATCACAGTAAACATTTAGAACCTTCTGTTTGAAACTCTTTAGCTCAGGTGTCTGGATTACCACGCCAGATGGGTCTACTATAACAGCAGGCCCGTGGTTCAAATCCTTAGACTGGAAAGTGCCAAATTTAAAGCTGGAACTCTCTCATCCAAATACGTAATTATTATTTCATTACATGTAAAATCAGTGCTGTATGTAGTCAGAAAAACAAGACAAGCTCACACACTGGAACGCAGCCTTAACGTCTCCAGAACCCCAGTGTAGGGGTGAGGTGTAGTGATGCTAGGCGGTATAACAGAACACAGGCCTTCTCTTAATTGTGCTTTTCAATTTTGTGCTGGGCTTCCGGAAACCCCCTTCCCCTTCACCTCCTCCGCTTTCTGTGTAGCTCTGCTGTTGTTCATCTAATATCCCTTTATACGATACAGAAATAATGAAGAGAGTGATGAAGGCGCTGCACAAGGATGTGACAATATGCCCGCTGAATAATCTTAAGTGTCGAGTGAGTGTATTTATTATTATTATTATTATTATTATTATTATTATTATTATTATTATTATTATTATTATTATTATTATTATTATTATTATTATTATTATTATTATTATTATTATTATTATTATTATTATTATTATTATTATTATTATTATTATTATTATTATTATTATTATTATTATTATTATTATTATTATTATTATTATTATTATTATTATTATATTATTATTATTATTAATTATTCATTATTATTACTAATTTTAGGAAAAGCTGTTTTCTTCTGAGGTTAACACCAGTAAGATAATGAAATAAACACCTTCTACCTACATGAGATGCCTGAAATAAGTCAGACAAAAATTACAATTTTTAACGACCTTTCCACAGTGATGCATTAAAATATAAGTAGTTATTGCTCTTCAAATGTGAAGATGTAGAACATTACAGTTGGAAAATGATAATTTTCCGATAATATTTTCGATGTCTGGTATACACCTATGAACAGTAAGATATTGTCTTGATGGACTTGCTTGCCTAATCTTTCACTTCAGATCGTGATTCTTTGTTATTGAAAGACGTAGTTGCATCCATCCTTTCATTGGCCTTAGTAGAGTTCGTTGATACCCCACTTACAACTAGTAGGAATCTATTCCTATCTAACTTTAGCCAATCACTGACATCAGAATATCTTCCCAACATGGGGTAAATCACACGTTAGAGGCTATATCAACTCACTGCAGTAAAAACCTTAACTGCAATGTCAAACTTGGACTATACCCGTAGCAAAGAGTGAATAAAATGTAAATACATCAAGGCATATTTTTACTCCTCCCTTAAAGGTTTGTCTAGCCTGCATAATAGCAGGACTTTGCAACAAAGCTTGCCACAAAAGTCTACATCCCTTGTTTAATAATGCTAAGGCAGATATGCATACAGCATAGTTGCTGAATTTGAAAACCCAAATTCTCAGCTTTGTTATTAGTAGATACAATAAATGATATTATCTACCTGGTCATCAGTTTAATCGCATATATTCACAGAGTGTAGGTAATCAATGCATATAGCACCGTAACCTCATCTTGTGCTCCTTCACACTAATAACGACAACCGGTATAAAAGGAAACAGGTTTGTGCTACTTTTCCCTACCTAGGAGTCACTCTTGACAAGGTTACAATTTTCGTGAATATGTGCAGGGAGCGATGAACTGGAGTAAGGAGGCAGCAAAGCTCCATCGTGCCTGCCCATCAAAACCTAAGTCTTTTCAAGGCTCTGATATTACCTTTGATGCTCTGTCTATGCCTATTAGGCCTAGGACAGACCCTGACTTCTCTGGTTACAACGTAGTCAAAATAAAAGACCGGTTCATCCATTCTGCTTGCGTCGCTTTCTATGAGCTACCACATGAAACCTCTAGATTCCAGAGTTCACATTTTCAAATAGGTAGCTCGCCACATCACGAGAACGCTGTCAGTTATCTGGGGAGATTATTTGCATGGAACATTTTGGAATCTAACATCAGTTCATACAGAATGAGTGTCCTACTGCTTCACTTATTTATTTTGTAAGCCGTTAACAGGTGTATTCTTTTACAACATGCATATGTTTCTTTCTTGTTATCAGAGCTGATAAATTTAAATTCATAAATTTGGTGCGAAGAGGAATACACCGCAGAAATAATGTAATAAATATACACCCAAAGTGAATATCACAACTATAGATCCGAATATTCAGAAATAATAATAATAATAATAATAATAATAATAATAATAATAATAATAATAATAATAATAATAATAATAATAATAATAATAATAATAATAATAATAATAATAATAATAATAATAATAATAATAATAATAATAATAATAATAATAATAATAATAATAATAATAATAATAATAATAATAATAATAATAATAATAATAATAATAATAATAATAATAATAATAATAATAATAATAATAATAATAATAATAATAATAATAATAATAATAATAATAATAATAATAATAATAACAATAATAATAATAATAACAATAATAATAATAATAATAATAATAATAATAATAATAATAATAATAATAATAATAATAATAATAATAATAATAATAATAATAATAATAATAATAATAATAATAATAATAATAATGGTGATTAATAATAATAATGGTGATAATAATAATAGTAATAGTAATAGTAATAATAATGGTGATATTAATAATAGTAATAATAATAATAATCATAATAATAATAATAATAATAATAATAATAATAATAATAATAATAATAATAATAATAATAATAATAATAATAATAATAATAATAATAATAATAATAATAATAATAATAATAATAATAATAATAATAATAATAATAATAATAATAATAATACTAATAATAATAATAATAATAATAATAATAATAATAATAATAATAATAATAATAATAATAATAATAATAATGGTGATTAATAATAATAATAATAATAATAATAATAATAATAATAATAATAATAATAATAATAATAATAATAATAATAATAATAATAATAATAATGGTGATAATAATAATAGTAATAGCAATAATAATAATAGTAATAATAATAATGGTGATAGTAATAATAGTAATAATAATAGTAATAATAATAATAATAATAATAATAATAATAATGATAATAATGATAATAATGATAATAATAATAATAATAATAATAATAATAATAATAATAATAATAATAATAATAATAATAATAATAATAATAATAATAATAATAATAATAATAATAATAATAATAATAATAATAATAATAATAATAATAATAATAATAATAATAATAATAATAATAATAATAATAATAATAATAATAATAATAATAATAATAATAATAATAATAATAATAATAATAATAATAATAATAATAATAATAATAATAATAATAATAATAATAATAATAATAATAATAATAATAATAATAATAATAAATACATTGTTTACTCCGGTAAGAATGGGGTAATATAAACATAAACAATAAGTGAGATAAACTACATTGCCTGGACAAGCCGACTGTATAGAGCTTTTGTAATCTGTAAGCAAGAAAAATTTTATTTCATTATTCCTGTACAATAGACTGAAAGACCACACTTCAGTTGTTTTTCCTGAGGCTTTCACAGCCAGCGTCATGAAGATTAGTAAAGTTTTCTTCCGGGCAAATGGGCCATGGTCCAGCAGGATTGGAATGTCCTTGGCAAAACGGGATATTCCGATCCTACTGGACCACGACGCAGAAGCCCGCAAGAAAACTTTACTGTTCTTCATTAAACTTCAGTGCAGTTTAAAATGATTTCGGATGAAATTAAATCACATTAATATGTATACTGGATTACTAAGCTCGGAAATTAAACATAACTACGTAATCTATATCTCATACACTTTTCGTCCTTAGATATTATGTAGAGAGGTAATCGCATACATTAATACATCGAAGTCACAGGGCACTTGATAGAACTACCCGTGCAAGTGATAAGAGTTACATTAAAGTGCAAGCAAGACCTAATATTATAATGCAGTCAGGAATAATATTACCTCTCGGACTCTTCCCAAAATAAAAAACATCTTACAAACAGCTGAACGAGAGAATACAACAATAACAGACTGGTATCAGCTGGAAGGGGGGATTTCCCTTCTGGTCTAGGACTGTCAAAGAATTCCCTTTACTTTGTTTTTATTCTGCAAGACCATAATTTAGCAAAACGGCCAAATTAAATAACACAAAATATAGCATTTAAAGGCAAATATTATCATTTTAATGGATTTGTTACAGAAATATGCAATTTGCTTCCCTTCTTCTATGTTGGCATCCTTCATTCGAATCCTGATTGTTGGTGATACGTAGAAGAGAAATAATGAGTTTGTACTCTTAGATCTTATAACTAAAAATTAATCATTATTGTTCTGGAAAAATAATTATTATTTCTCTTTCGGAGAAAGGGAGCAGTCTTTCACGTTCAGTAACAGAATTCAGTGTTGGTCCCGGGTTAAGGAAATCACATACCTTTCTATCTTACTAAATCATTCTTTTTCCATGTTAACAGAAAAGAACTTTAATGGCAGGATTTGTTTCACCAACCATCGATAATGACCCAATACCTAGTTGAACCAATGTAAGATGTTTCGGTGCAAGATGTGTTTCACAAAACACCCAACATACCAAACTAGTATTTACGTTCAGCTATTGTAAGGATGCGAAACAAGATAAAAAGATAAACAAACAAATATCAAGGTATCTTAACGTTTTGGAATAGGACTTTGTGTTATGAATGACTTTTGCAAAACTGTGCAAGCCATAGACAAAATTATACCACACACAAAAAGGGTACTTCTCATCAAAGTACACAGTTCGTGCAAATATTTTTCCAGTTAATTATTTCACAAGATATTCCTATATTCCTTTGTTATTGATTGAAATTTTCCAGTGTTTACACTACTGATCTCACATTGAGTCATCTTCTCCTTCCTGTTCATGCAAAAGGAACGGAGCTTCAAAGTTATCATATAACAGCTAGCGCTTAAAATATCTGACTATCGCTTAAAGTATATTGTATAACCCTTTTCTCTTTGGAGACAATATACAATAAAACAATTTCTACAAATGTTTATCTGTTAATAAATCATAAACAAATGTTTATGAACTAACATGTAGTATAGAAATACAATTTTGTAATAATAGCTAGAGAATAGGTAGACAGAAACATAAAATACAGTATACTATTATTTCTTTTAATAATGTCTCATACTCGATGGTAAGCGGAAGTCTCTGGTGATGTATGAGTTTCCACCAGTTCACTGACCGATGAACGCCAAAGTTTTCTTAGAATAATTAAAAATCGAAGCCAGTCTTTCAATACGAATTGCCTACTTAATAATTTACTAACGCTGCAAGAAAGAGATCCTGTACGTTAATGAAAGGGATGTCCAAATTCACAGCGGTATATGTATGAACGGGCTCCACATCACAGAACAGGAACTTATTACTGAGCAGTGTGTCCAAATTATCAAATTAAAAGACTTTCCATAGCAACCAGGTTTGTATTTATACACCGGCCCATATACTCCTTTGCTAATTACTTTCTTCGACATCTTTTTGTGCTGTCATCATTTTCAGAGCCAAACTACTGTTGACCGAATTATTATTACCGATTTATTAAAACATGACTTATGAGATCCAATTTTGCACTCATGCGTGAATGACGTAGAAGGCCGCAGCACAATGCTAGAAAACTATTCTCAATTTTACACAGTTTAAAAACAAAGCCAAGAATTGCTAATTTCATACGTTCCAGATCATTCTGCCAAGATTTTCCAATAGAGGCTACTTGATAGACGACCGTCCAAACACATTAACGAATATCTACATGCATTAGAGGGGTAATGGGTATAGTGATTTAATATTTTGTAAATATTAAATAATTTGTAAATATGCGTATTTTGGTTATGATTATTTGTATCACATTTATCTACTGCTTAGACTATACGAGAAGTCTTCAAAATTGAATTGTGTCTGTGTGAGTATTGGCCAACATTCATGTCTCTTAAATATTAGATTATACCTATAAGAACACGTTGTATTTACTTGACACATCACAAACTCTCTGAGCATCGGAGGCACTGAAGCAATGACTTTAATGTTGACGCATGTGCTGCAGTAAATAACTTCTGCTACGCATTATTTCTAAACTTAAAGCGCTTATTTTGTCACTCTCTACAAATATACCCAAAATTTAAGGATTTATTTGTTTCTATTGAACACAATTCGATACCGTAATGGCCCGGCTCGGTAGCGTAGATGGTAGCATGTCTGCCTCACGTTCAAGAGGTCCCGAGTTCGAATCTCGGTCAGGGTGAGTTACCTGGATAAGGTTTTTCCGGGGTTTTCCCTTATCCTTACAGACGAATATCCATGGACCCTCGATACCCATTTCATTCACCGTCCGATATGACTTAACGTTGGAGGACGTAAAATTACACACACACACACACACAAAAAAGATACCGTATCATCCTTTTACCAAATTTAAACAGATAACATTTGACAAATTCTTATCTCCCTATGAAATAAAATAACTCAAGTATCCCAATAAATGTACACACAAATTTGCTATATCACTACATGGGAATGTGATCGACGAGTGAATCGATATTAACTTCGACTTATGTGTTATTCTTACGCGGTGAGAGAGAGAGAGAGAGAGAGAGAGAGAGAGAGAGAGAGAGAGAGAGAGAGAGAGAGAGAGAGAGAGAGAGAGAGAGAGAGAGAGAGAGAGAGAGAGAGAGAGAGAGAGAGAGAGAGAGAGAGAGAGAGAGAGAGAGAGAGAGAGAGAGAGAGAGAGAGAGAGGGATTCTCTATATAAATGAGGTAACCGCTAAACCAAACAGAGAGCTGACAAACGAAATAACATTGCTGGTTGTTGTTATTGTTGCTCTTCTTCCCATTCTTTATACTCCAATGTTTATTCACATCGCAGAAAAAGCAAGCAGTTTTATTACCAGTCATCAAAGCATCGACGTGTAACTTGTGCAGGGAAAGATAGAGGGAAAAGCTAAGGACAAATTTTAGAGAGGGGGAGAAAGAAAGAGACAGGGAGAGAAAGGAAGAGATAAGACCACAGATGTAGGGAAAAGAAGGAAAAAAGATGAGAAAGAGTGACAAAATTGACAGAGATAGAGGAGATTATCCCTCTATTTAATGCAATCACAGGAACAGAGTTTGTGGGTTCTGATAGTGAGCTAATATAGTGTAACTTAAGAGTCTGCGATGCAAATGTTTAACGATGATTAGAAAAACAAGTTTTTTACATGATTGGTGAAAGGAACCCATATACAGCGATAATGGATCCTAAACAATGCGTGTGTAATAAATTAATGTTTCTTTTCCACTAAAGGGGTTATAGAAGTTATGATAATACAGGGCTTCTCAATGAAGCAATATGTAAGTAAATTACATAAAATTTCAAAGATATTTTTATGTAAAATAAAATCCGTAATAAATTTCGTGTGATTCCTATGAAGTATTTTATCTCACATGAAGTAGGTGATTTTATCTAGGCAGCGGAGAAGCTGAAAGAGCAGGGCAGCATCAGGTAGGAGCATTCTGTTAATTACTTTCAGACTCCCAAAGGAGATTGCGTTAGCTTGACGACCTTGCATCGGTGATTCAAGCTATTCTGTAAGGTCGTTGAGCAAAATCAGCCTGATAACATACAAAATACCTACCTGACACAACAATGTACATTATGAATCACTCGAATTCGCGCTGCTCATTAGATAAAAGGCTTAACGATTTTAATAAACATGTGGGCCCATAACTTCTGGCGTTTGATTTAAAATGAGAGCTTTGCGTGCAAAATAAAATTATTTAGTATGCATTTTATGTCATACGATAGAGAGTAATGCATTTAGTTTTAGTATGCTTGAATGTTTGTCTTTTCATTCCAATAAAATGCAGTGTCAAGCTGATAACAAAGAGCATTTCCAACATTGCGTTTTGTGTTTAACTGAGGTACAAAGCCAAGAAACTGCTCGACGGCGGGAGACGGGGCAGTTAGTAAATATGTATGTGAATGTGATGCATAATAGACATGCTCCTTCTAAGTGGCATTTAATATTTACAAACCTTATTCTGACTAGAAGAAACTGGAAATTTGCCAGCATTACAATAACTATAAGCTTAACATTCATTCCCCATATTAACATAATTTACATGCAGTTCTTTGCTGAAAATATAAACTGTTCATTGATGAACCAATGAAAACTGTTGGAAAAAGCCGTAAAAAATTATGAATAAAGATTTCGAATTTACTCAAAACGAAATCTCTAATTTACTAAACAATCCAATGGAATGAAAAAACGTAAGTTTTTATGGCCGGAGTCAATATTACAATAATAGTTTCCGGGCTGCTTTGCCGTGGTCTGTTGTAAGAACGTCTAAACGTTTCTGCCACAACTGCGGTGGACATCTTCAGTGGCGCGGTCGAAGCTTCCTCGGCGAAACTGTCTCCGCAGTTGTAGCAGAAACGTTTAGACGTTCTTACGCCAACAGACCACGGCAAAACAGCCCGGAAAGAATTAATTGTAATAACCAATGGAAGCCTCTAACTTATGTTCAAATTTATTAAACACATACTGCTAGGAGTGAATAAAGTGCTGTATGCATCTGGTGTGGAATATTTCTTGTGCTACTTCCGAAAATGATCCCACTTACCGTAATTGCACACTTGGGACAGATTGAAATACCCTAACGCACGACACACTAGCCGTGATACTTATTTTAATAAGAAAGGCTTTTTATCAACCCGCTCGTCCTTGTAGCCTGGTTGAAACAAAGGCCTCTGTAGTCAACTTTTGAGATCCTCAGATACTGGATTTAAATTGCCCGAATTTCGCAAACTGGTTCCTTAGTCAGCAAACAAACAAACAAAAAGTACTACTAGTTTAATGAATTACATGTAACCGTCTCCCACAAGAACACGCACAAAAAGTGTCCATCCATGCTCAAGGAAGTAGAACGCTAACATAATATCGAAGAAGCAGCCTTGGAAATCTTTCCTCCCTACTCCCAGTTTTTCCTGTTAGTTAGTCAGCCACCGGAGCCGGTCACAGGTCAGTGGTCACAGTTCCGGTCATGACACCAGAAACAGGATGCAACGTCGGCCGGTCCGCCAATTCGATCATAAGGAGAAACTTTGCGGCTAACATAATGAACGTTGGGCATAGTTAGCCTGTTTCGGGGTTCGAATTCCAAGCAGGTACCGTGTCACAAAACTGGGTTTATAGTCCATAGTCTCGGCTATATGGTTCTAATGGTTCCGATAACAGAATTATGCACTAATTAAAAATGTCATTACTTGTTTTCTGGCTAGTTGCCTCATTACAAGCAGCAACGGAACGCACGTTTCTTTTAAAAATTACGAAACAAATTCTACATTCTAGTGTATATTTTTGATTTGGCTATTTAGGCTTCTGGTTGTTATTAGAAGGCGAATTCCATTATTAAATATATGTGTAGTTGATTTTCGAAATGAAATTTTGGATAAATGTAAAGAATAGAAAGCATTTAATTTCAAAATAAAAAATAAACAATCATACTTAACAAATTCATCACTGGTTTCGTCCATCTGGATGCCTCAGTTGGTTAAACGCTGGGCTACTGATCCCCAGGTCATTGGTTCGAACTCGGCCCTTACAGATATTCTTTAAGTGTACTTAAAGCGGCAATATTATGTTAGTACATTTAATCACAAAAGAACACCTTGGAGACAACGTCCCGGTACAGATATGGTGCTGATATAGGGGAAGGTCGTGCAGTATCGGCTGAGTTAAGTCTTTTTACTTTACTCTGTAACTGTGGAGGTTAATCGGAATCTTACGACTGTATTATTCCCTTACCTCAGGACATGTCCTATAGATAGTATAATGTAATGATTTTTATTTTTCATTTATAGTACTTTGTTACATCGAAAGTAAAAAAGCTAGAATTATAAGGCTTTTAGAAAGTGTCTTGCACTATCGGCCACTGTCTTTTCTGTTACAATATAGATTGTCAGTGATCACATTGCACTGCCACATATAGAACAATAGTACAATACAAAAGCATGGGAAATTATTGTCACTATTTCTGCTCAGTTCACAAATGTTTAGCTCATGGTTTACAGAGATCGCAAATATAGCGCTGCTATAGGCCTCAGAATATCTTCCGTGCGCTAAGAGCTACACTAACCACCATCAAGCACTCGGAGCAGACAAAGAACTGAAGAGAGGAAGAAGATATACGACCATGCGCACGAGGATGCACAAGCTTGCAACTGCTTACTGGAAACTACAGCCACATGGAGGCGAAAAGGGAAATCACAGTAGTGGCCGGTACTGCATGCCGGCCGATACTGTACGACTCTCCCCTAATATAAGAAACTGACAGCGTCCTTTTAATTTGTTATCTCCAACGCTGCTTTTGGACACAGTAAATGAAATTATCTTGGGTGTTTTGTTAAAACAGCTACAGCCTAGTTGCAATTTTAGCCGGCTAGAGGTGTTTAAAAAAGTATTATTGACTATCAGAATATTGATCCGTAAGTTTTCGATGAACTTTAATGCATGGAATAGGAAAAGAAAATGTAAATTAGGCACATAACTGATTAAACATTGGATATTCTGTTAGTTTTAAATGATTTACATCAATTGTAAATTATTATTATTATTATTATTATTATTATTATTATTATTATTATTATTATTATTATTATTATTATTATTATTATTATTATTATTATTATTATTATTATTATTATTATTATTATTATTATTATTATTATTATTATTATTATTATTATTATTATTATTATTATTATTATTATTATTATTATTATTATTATTATTATTATTATTATTATTATTATTATTATTATTATTATTATTATTATTATTATTATTATTATTATTATTATTATTATTATTATTATTATTATTATTATTATTATTATTGCTGTTGTAACATACGGCGGAACTTCAAACGCCAACTGCACTTTGATAAATCCACCTTAAAACATAGTCCTCCCTTTTTCTATGTTTCTTTTGTTTCGCTTAAGTGGGTACCTCTATTCTAAACAAAGGTCAACATTTCTACAAATGTCTTTTATTTGTCCACACCGCTTTTCTCGCTTTATCATGTACGTTTTTCCTCATACCTCTATTAGCTGACTAATGTACTACTGAAATCATGATACATTACCACAATTATTGCAATTACGAAGAAGGTTCCCCTTCACCGCCTCCACCTGTCTTGCTTGAGGGCCCCTGGTCCTCCAGAATGTAGACCACACCCAACTAATACATCGATTAGCACAGACACTACTTCTAGATAGCCGTCTTTGAGTTTATTACGTGATAAAGAATTTTCAGGAGAGTAGGTACACCTCATGTGGTAAATGGCCTCTTTCGGCACCTTGTGATGTGAATTAAGTTTAATTGAATATTAAATTAAATGCCAATTAAGATCGTTCCGCGCCAATCCGCGCTTTGATTTACAGAGTATAATTTTTAAAAATATTTTACCAGTGAGGCTCTTCTGTGTGGTTGAGACAGAGTGGTTAATGCAGATAGTAGATCTGTTTATTACATCATCGTGAGCTGTCATATGCCTCGCTTTCTTTTTCCCTCTCCAGAGAGCAGAACACACCTCAGACATTTTCTGAACAGTTTACCGAGTCTCAAAGAGTCAATTTAAGCAACCTGGTTTTCTAACCAAAAATAGAGGACTATTCAAATAGGTCAAAGGCACTTTTCAGCACATGTTTCAGTACTTTTAAAAACATGTAACTCAGTAAACATGTCATAGGTGAAATCACACGAGGCGGTTCATAGAATCCTGAAATCTGGAGAAACAAGTACAAATTTTAAACAAAGCAAGCACGTATGCCACTTTCCGACACTGGCGGCTACTACACAACCTCTACGTCTATCTGAAACATGAACGGGTAAGGAAAATTATAAGAAATTAAGGGAAGATGATTCGACCGTCGCATTCGCCTTGCCAACCGCGAATTGTTTGTTTCGTTTTGTAATTTTACGTTCTCCAACGTTAAGTCATATCGGACGATCCAACCGCGAATGGCCTATCCTAAGGATTCAAACCTAAGACATCTAGAATATAAGCCTCACATGTTACATCAGAGCCATCTAGTTCCGTATTCAACGGTTTAACCTTTCTAGTCATAAGCACAGTTGGTCCTGTTTCAGTGTGTCACTGAGGGAACAGAACAAACTATCTGTCCATGAAAGAAATAACATCAGCGAATTCGAATGAAACTAATGTCACTCAAATCAGTAATTATTGCGTATAATCAATCCACATAAACTGCATGTTTAAATAGCTTATAAGCTTCGAACGTAACAAGTTTCTTCCGAATATTCATTATAAGCATTTATACGTGTCTTATTTAAGTAAAGTAATAGTAATCAATGGAGAAACAGCCGGCCAGGCTGGCCAATCCTACGACTGGCCTCACGCCCACATACGCAAGGCAGAAGTGGGAGATCATCCAACCGATAAGGGAAGATATCCCTGTCAGCATCACGCACCCTCAGCCAGAAAATTGGCTTTCTTGGCCAGGATTCACTATCTATCGCAGCTCCTCACAAAGCTGATTGGGCACCGGTCTTTTATCCGGGTCTTAAAATCCGGGTACAGGATCGAAACGATCCAAACCTAAACGCTCTAGGCCACTACGCCAAACCGCAGGACGATTTAACCCTTAGCCTTTTCTCTCTTAGCTAATTTCTCTTAGATAATCACAGGACGATTTAAACTAGCTAAGAAAGAAGTATCTAGGCTTGGCTATTGTGAAAAATTGTGTAATTACTTGAATTTCTCTAGCACTTATTAGTTGATACTTATAGAAATAACTTCATCAGAAACTTATATTTTCTATCCACTTATTCTAATTAATATAAATATGTCAATAAATATTTTTACTTACACATGTCATTTCAGGTAAGTAGAAAGAAGTGGCGATAGTCAAGTGTTTAAGAACTGGATGCTCTAAGCTGACCTAAAAATTACATATATACACTAGAAACAGCTGACTTTCGATGGGATTTTAACAGAATAACACCAGTATACCGCAATTTTAACTATATCTCAAAAATGTATTATTCCACAATTGAAGTAAACGTGTACAAAACGTGTTCTGAATGACTTTAACATTAAGAGGATATTCCCAGAAATTCAAGATGTTACTTATAAATGTCTTAAATATAAGGTATTTTAATCAAAATTTTAGGGCTATTTTGAGAAAGTCCAACACTTCGAAATGTAGAGTAATTTGATGTTTGGAGATTTTCTTTCGAGGATACTGAGTTTAAACATCAATTTGAAATGTATCCGACTTTTTGATGCCCAGTTATGCTGTATAAATACACGCGCGCGCGTACAGCACACGAACATTTACATATTTTTTTTTTTTTTAATGCAGAGAACCTCAAATTACGCATTTCATGTGAAATCCCGCATCGAACTTTGTGGGTGGCGGAGAAGGTGAGGTAATTTTATTATTGGAAATAATCATTTCTCCCATACTAGCCGTGTGTAGGCAAGGTTTGAATGAGTAGAGTCAGACTGAAAAATTCAATGCAATAGCTGGGATTTGAACCACGGATCTCCTGCTCTCCGTAAGGTTTCTCTAAACCACAGAGCTACTATGACCAACGTGCCGACATGACATTAAATTCTGCAACTGACTCGTATGTTTCCTGGTGGACCACTAGAGGTTCTCATATGCTATGAGACGCACCTTATGTCACCTTATGACGTACTTATGTCACCTAAAATAAAAACATAGTGTGCAACCATGAAGCCTGGGACTTACAGCATAGTAAGTCGCCACAAAAGCGGGCGTGTCTCATAGCATATGAGAACCTCTAGTGGTCCACCAGGAAACTTACAAGTCAGTTGCAGAATTTAATGTCATGTCGGCACGTTGGCCATAGTAGCTCTGTGATTTAGAGCAACCGCACAGAGAGCGGGAGAATCGTGGTTCAAATCCCGGCTATGGCAATTTATTTTATTATTTTTGAGAAAACCATTCCCTGAAAAATACCTCTTTCTTATGTATTTGTCCGTATTGTGCCTAAATTAAAGAGAAAATTTGATATCTAGCCAAACTTATGTTCTGAGTTATGTTCTCTATTTCCCTCACAAACGGACACTCTCTCCCTCCCTCCCTCTCCTCTCTCTCTCTCTCTTTGTCACATATATACATATTCCTTACACATTTATCTTCGAGGCCCATAACAAGTACTTCTAGTGAAACGGTATAAAAAAAAAAAAAAAAAAAAAACAAAAAAAAAAAACTTTCGATTGCATGCGTCTCTTCCTTTAGCTTGCATAAGCGATAGACGAAAATGAATTCTCTTAGGAATATCTGAACATTTTTAACAGAAACATTCTTGTCCACTTTCTTGGATCACAATTAGAATTTTAATGAAACATTTCTACTTGTGCTGAAATATTATCTCATTCAACTTTATGTTCTTTGCATTTCGGATAAGTGTTAGTGCACTGTAAGACTTGAAGCTCTCACGGCCGGCGTTATTAATCAAGGCTTGTGTACCCCATGGCCGAAAGCTTGACAAAACTAATCACCCGCCAGGCCTTGTTAGTACATTACTTCAAAATTATAGAATATTCAAACGTCAGCAATCCAAGGAATAATTTTTACACAAAAAATTACATTTGAAAGATAGAATCATGATGAATATTGCTCACTAGGTGCAACTCTTAGGAGTTGATTCTGGGGAAAATATGAATAGTCTGGGAACTACTTTTTACAGGAAAACAAAACTTTTTTTTTTCATATTTCCGTGTTATGTATTATTATTTACACATGAAGCGATTACGAAAAATTTGAATGAAAATTTGTATGGCAGAGCAGATGTAGTCTTCTACTTTTTATTTGAGTCGCTTTACCATAATTTAGCAAATTTGTTTTGTTCAGAAGGTAATGTATGACGTTGCAACAGCAACTGTGTACTGACCACTTCCACTTCCCATAAGTTATATTATCAGTCGCCCGCTCTCCTTTCGTAGCTTCAGTATGTCATGACTATAGAACACTGTGTCACTACACACACTTTATCACTTAAGCAGTTGCGTAGCCCACATGTACCCTTGAGACAATATTGCATACACTCAGAACAAGCTAGAAATTATGTCGAATTGAATCAAACTAAACTGCACTCGGCACTATCCGCTAACCCCAACTGAATTCTCACTGTCTACATTCAATTCAACTCTACTTAAGGCTCGTCAGCTCCTTATATAGGCTCCGAACAGGCGAGGAGGTGGCATACAATGGCCGTCGCTATGCACGGGCTACTGCTCTGAGGGAGACCAGTAGCTGCGTTTCTTTTTATTAAACTACGATTTCAGATATCATTTATTACATATTTAAATATAATCACTGTTTTGTTTTGCTTCATTTGTTTTTATTAATACTTTCGTACCGAAGCTAATCCATTTTATAACTGACACAAAGCATTGCACCTATTTAGTTTCCTTATTAAATGCTTATAAGTTAACGCTTAGTTAAAATATGCATTCCTTGATGTTGATTCATTCAAATTAAAACAAAGTGTTGGGGCTTTAACAACATTTCACATACTATTTATGCAAATCTAAATGTTAAAACATTTTAACATAGTCGCTATTGTTTTACAAGAAAGTTACAAATAACCATAATAACGAGTTTCTAATAGCAAAGAGAAAGGAAATAAGTAAGCTGGTATGAAAGTTTACCCACTTAGGAAACTTCTAGAGCAACATAATAAATAGACCAGAAGACTTATGACGTGCAAATCATATCACAGTATTATTATAGATTGTATAGATATAACATGTGCAGGTATATTAAAAGCAAGAAATACATAATAGAAACAAAATAGATTTTTAAGCTAAACCAAAAGTATTCAAAAGTCTTTGTCTAAGGCTGCCAGACATTCTTCCTTTGTGTGGCAGGTTTATAAACTCGGGCCCAGGTTAAAAGGCTGTGTCATAGGCATGTGGCGTGGAGTTGCACACCTGAGTGATGTGGTTCTCAGTAGGTATGCCAATAACAAAATTTCTTGAATTAAATTTCTCGCCTTTATCCCTACCTGTATCGATACCTGAAAGTGTTCTGGTAACTTTTGATTACTGATGAATAATCTACATTACTGCATATAATGGATGACTCTGAAGCCCAAATTTGCATTTCAAACTTATTCTTCTTTGTGTTTATTATTTTTTTTTCCTATAAAACTGACCAACCGATTGTTTTGGAAATTGATTTATTAAACATTTTAGGTGCTACTAAGAAAACTGTCTATATGGTAGTCATCTTACTTACTTGCCCCTAACAGGCGGGTACTGACCTGACACTTTGAAAGATGTCACATAAACATGATAAGCACAAAGTTTCTCACAAGATAATCTACAATATTTCGATTGCACAGTGCTGAAATCTATACATTTTCTTTTTGTTTTATTAAAGTTGTGTACAAAAACCGCTTTCCACGAAAGCACTACTATACTTCTGGTCCCAATGTGAACATAGCGCAGTGTAATGTTTAAGGTGCTCTTCATTCTTAGAAAGCTCTGCATAACTTAAGAGGTACACCAAATATTACTGCACAAAAATGCAGATTACTTCAAAACACATTTTATGCCTTTTTTTTAATATTCAAATATATTTTTAGTTATTTGTTTGAATTTTACAACACTTACAATTTTTAAAATGGACAGTCATTATTCGGCTTTCTCCTTTCTCTACAAATACGTTGTATGCAGTAAAACTGTGCAGCTTTACCAAATACATGTACGTACCTACATAGAAAAGGAGTTGCATTACACCCCAAAATTAGATTCCGAAATTTCAATAGAAATACACATTGTAGTTTTCCGAAAGAAAGCGTGTTTAGAAAAAAATATCCATCAAGGTGTGTGTGTATGTGTGTGTGTGTGTGTGTGTGTGTGTGTGTGTGTGTGTGTGTGTGTGTGTGTGTGTGTGTGTGATCGCATTTGAATGTTCTGAAAAAAAAAACATGGTAAAAAGTCATTAAATACCAAAAGTGGTATATTTTAGTTGCAGCAAACACTAAGGATGCAATAGGAAGATTTTCAAAAATCCGCACCTTAAACCATTCTTTATATGGAACATTATCCTAAAATTTCCCTTTCTCTAAAATGGGTCTAACGGTTTTTACTAAAATATTTTCATGTCAAATGTATTTTCTGGGAAAGGTTGGGAATAGCCTCTGAAGCTCTCTTCGTTCCGAATTACCTTTCATAGGTGGTAAGAAACATGAAATGTAGATCTTGTTAAACCACATAGTTATATATATTTCGGAAGTAACCACAACCATATAGTGTTATTATTGATTTCAATTTTCAAATAATTATACTTTCCTCAAATAACAAGTTATCCGTTTCTTATCTCATGCCCATTTAAAGAAAGTGAAATTGCAATGCAATTACATAATGAACAGCTCTTAAAATACTTGATCACCGCTTAAGGCAAGGCTACACTGAAAATTCGCTGAAAATGTTGAAAATCATGGAATTTTCTTTTTTGGCACATTTTTGTATTTTAGGGTTTGTAGTAATAAATGGCATACTATTTTTACCATTTGCACCATTTTAGGCCATCAAGTGACAATTTAAAGAGACCTTTAAAAATCGTTAAAAGCAACAATCATTACTTTAAAGTTAATTAACTGAGAAACCTTTTTTCTAACACTTTTCAGTACACAAAATGCCTCACGTGTCAAAGTTTTTCACTTAACTTGGCGAAACTTACAGGATACGCCCATAATATGTAAATAAGAAACTTCACATTCCCCATTTTTGTTAATGCTCATGTTTTGAAAATTAACACATGGAAAATAGTTTAGAAGAAATGCTACAAGAGTATTCTAAAAAAAATAAGAATGTGGATCTTTTATAATTGCGCTCAAATTTTTGACGTGTAGAACGTTTTTAATTTTTACAATATTTTCACAAAAAGTAATTAATAATTAATAAATTATTAGGTGTAACAACATGAAAATTTGCATGCAAGTTTAAAATGATACTCTAATTATGTGGCTAAATTTTCCCAATGACAGGTTTATTATTATAGAAGTTGGAATTTTCAGCGTAGCCTTTCCTTAAAATCTAGTACATAGAACAATAAACGTTTATAAGAATAGAGTAGAAAAATTAAAACGAGCATTTCTTTGTTTTTTCTCAGCTGTTTAAATACCTGTAGATATATACCATCAGATTTCAAGAAACCAATTATTCCAAGATTATACGGTAAATGTGATATAGGATTCCACAGCGAATACTCGTTTCTAGGTCAAATAAAACAAAAAAGCAAATGAATTTTAAAGTACGAGTATGTTCCGCCTGTGCACGCATATGTGTACGTGTATGTAAATACCTCAAGTACGAAAAACAGAAAAATATTCAAATTCGTACTTGAATCACATAGGTATATCGTTTAACCACGGTAAGTGAAGTTTTCAATTCCCTCTCTCCGAATTTTTTCTTTGAGTGTAAACATTATCGTGCGTTTCTATTTCCCAACATGTCTAACAGTTTTGACTAAACGTATGCTTTAAAATATCTGCATGCTATTGAATTCTCTGCATATCTGTTATGTCCACTAAAGATTTAAATGAATAACTCACAACTATTAAACAATTTACAATAGAAAATGTAGAGTGAAATGATGCTCAAATAGGCCTAGAGTCCATGGAGCTTTGAGTTACCCGACATTCGTCTTTTAGCATAAGGGAAACCCTGGAAAAACCCTTATCCAGGTAACTCACCCTGACCGAGATTCAAACTCAGTACCTCTTGAACGTGAGTCAGACATGCTACCATCTACGCTACAGAGGCGGGCAACTGAGTTATTATGTCTATATGTTCCTACGTACTCTGGGCCACGCCGTGGCTCAGTGGTTAGACCGCTTGGCTCTCACCAAGGCGGCCCGGGTTCGACCCCAGGCGACCGCAAAGTGAGATTTGTGGTGGACAACACGACGTTGGGGCGGGTTTTCTCCGGGACCTCCGGTTTCCTCCGCCATCTCATTCCACCGGTGCTCCATCTTCATCTCATGTATCATCAGTGTCACCGCCTGCGGTGCCGTATGTAGTAAAAGCGGACGTTAAACACTACACTACACATTACGTATTCTGGGCTCATTTTATGGTACTTTCAGCTATACTCCGCACCCGAGATTTAGCACATAGGCCCCACAGAGAGCAGAGATGATGCTATCAAACTTTCAAACGCGTAAAGGTGTGAGTTTAGTACAGTTCCCTTGTAGGCACATATTGATCAATTTGAAATCATTCTAAAGTAAAAATATTGCAAATAATGTAACATGGATTGAAGAATCACGACGGATAGGATTGCGTGTTTGTTAAAGGTAGAATAAGTAAAGTGTCCACATACATTTTTAAAAATTAAACAGTAAATGTAATTCATTCCGAAAATTCACAGTACTAAACATAATGTGAAGAAGAAGAGCAATAAACTGAACGCTGCAAGATAAGAGTGAAGAAAAGCTTTTTTTTCCTTTCCACCTTTAACTCTCCCTTGATTGTGCATAAAATAATATAGCACACTACCCTAAGTTGATCATTCTCATTCTCTCCCTCCCTCTCTCTCTCTCTCTCTCTCTCTCTCTCTCTCTCTCTCTCTCTCTCTCTCTCTCTCTCTCTCTCTCTCTCTCTCTCTCCCATATAACAACAATTCGCTATGGCACTTAATGATGTTTCGCCCGTAACACCTTTCAGCTATGAATCGAGACAGAAAACAAAAGGAATGATCTGTTTCAGTCGCCTATGACCTTGATGACTCCTACAAGCAACCAAACCTGTATTTATCTCGCTGCAAAATAAAAAAGGAGGAAGGAGCTATACCTTAAGGCTAAATAAAATAATCCCTATAGCATCCACATTTATGATGGCCTTGTACTAAAACAAAAGATAACAGAACAAAGCAATAACAACCGCTGTCCAGAAACGCATAGCTTTCTTCAACTACATCGTCCATCCCGGTGGCAAATAGGTCTGCCTCCCACCCTGCGCGTCTGGGGGAGGGGGTTGGCGGAGAGAGAAAGAAAGAAAAGGTTTCAGTATCAGCATTTCAACAGGTGTTTGCCGACACAGCATCAACACACAATGGGCCATTCAGGACTCAGTTTCTTGCTCACCTTCCCCATCTAGAGATCCGATAGCGGGTCAACGATCCACGCTCTCAACACTACATCACCTTACGCGACGGCATTAAACAGATTTACATCTTGATCCTGTGGTTAAACTGAATGACAAAGCTCTGGGCTTTAGTAAGAAGCTGTACCTCCAAAATATTTTTAAATGATTGTTCTACAGGAACTGCATAAAACCTTGGTACATGAACGTAACTAACCATGCTAAATGCGTATGCTGTATTCATTGGAATTCGTAAAACGATAAGTGTAGAGAGTAGAGAATGGCACCGCGATTTCCACAAAGATCTATTAGAGCAACATCCCCCAGGAGGAAGAGATAAAGTGAGGAACCGCACGAGGCCACAGACTCTCAGGCAAACAGGCCACAGAGAAGCGCGGAAGTCCCTAACAAACTCTGAAACTGAAAGTTCTCAGCGCTATTACAGTCTCGCTGCTGGAACGGTTACCATGCATTTATCTTTGTTAACAGAAACCTCTCAGATAACGCGCTGATTATTCTTGTAAGAGTGGGAGGGGAACTGACGCGCCTCCCGGTCGTGTGCTAAACACCAATGAACGCATCACTTCAGCTAATGGAGTTCGCAGGAATCACAAATGACAGATATATATTTCCTCCACGTGGAGTAATCAGTGCGTTATCTGAGAGGTATCTATTACCAAAGATAAATCCATGGTAACCGTTCCAGCAGTGGGACTATACCCGCTGCACATTTACCAATACTCCGGATCCATTGCCCCTCCCGTTGAGGACAACGATCACACAATGCTGCCTAGCACCAAGAACAGCATTCACAATGTGCAAGCATTCGTGTCATCTGTCCAGCAGAGCCACACACCAGAAACCTGAAAGCGTACTTGAAAGATTATAAAAAAGTTGAATTTTGGGAAATGTAGAAAAAGTTTGTACCTATGTGTGATAAATGTATGTGTGTAGAAGTATGTACGCATTGAACCATATATGTATGTTTGTATTATGTATTTATAAATGTATATGTATATATTATTAATTTTACTATTTCATTTGGGGCTGTACAGTATCTTCAAAAACAAAGCGTTAGAGAAAGACATTTTAGGAAGAAACTCGTGGAAAGTCTCTATTCGCCTAAGTGACTAAGTGACAAGGGAAAATCAAAATCAGTGCTCGGCCTCGATAGGGATCGAGTCGCAACCTCACGAATGTAACTCGCGGATATTACCCCTGCGCCATTTTGATTAATAAGCCATGAACTTGCAGCCGAAGATTAAAAATGACAGTAGGTAGTCTATGAGGTCAATTACGCAACTACATAAGTATATACATAGAAAGCAACTAAATGATTAAGACCATCTGCCTGGGTAAAACTAAGTAAACCTACACAAATTGAGGACCACACGAATGGGAATAAAATGGATGGCATAGTGTAATAGAATAACTAGGCAACACGGAAATGTAACACAGTTATTGCAACAGGTAGTATAGGAGGAGATATATTCACATAACCTTCTATATCTAATCATACAACATCATACACAGGCTTATTTTTCATTTACATGTTACTCTAGATACATTTTGTAGAAATTGTTTTACTATATACTTCCTTGTAGCTGGGTAACACGGCAGACTTAAGCAACAGTCAAACCTTTAAGAGCTGATCGCTATGTGATAACCTTAAATTACATTATCTTCACACGACCATGAATTAAAAAGGAATAGCAACTTATTATTTGAGAAAAGTTAAGTGGGAAATTCAAATCAATAACAAGAAATATCTCGGGAATGGTTATCTCCGCAAAGAATGTATTTCAAATAAATCGTAGGCTTTAAATGGATTATATGGTTTATTAGTTATTCAAAAGTTATTTAGAATGAAGAACACATCAAGTTCAAGATAAAACGTTTAACTTGTTTTGCAGGAATTCTAAACATATGGTATTTTGATCAAAATCCTTAAAGCCATGTTTAAGAAAAACAAAATTTCTGCAGTATTTTACATGTACATCTGGAGAGCAGGAGATCATGCAAAACTGTGAGTGACACTTTGAAAGATGGTCCACTTAAATACTAAATTTGAGTTTGGTGTTTAACCGTTTTTGAGTTATGCTGTTCACAGACAGACAGATGGCCGCGCCGTGGCTCAGTGGTTAGACCGCTTGGCTGTCACCAAGGCGGCCCGGGTTCGATCCCAGGCGACCGCAAAGTGAGATTTGTGATGGACAACACGGCACTGGGGTGGGTTTTCTCCGGGACCTCCGGTTTCCCCCGCCATCTCATTCCACCGGTGCTGCATCTTCATCTCATGTACCATCAGTGTCACCGCCTGCGGTGCCGTATGTAGTAAAAGCGGGCGTAAAACACTACACATCATTACAGACAGACACACCCACACACAAGGTCCCAAGTTCGAATCTCGGTTAGGGTGAGTTACCTGGATAAGGCTTTTTCCGGGGTTTTCCCTTATCCTGAAAGACGAATGTCGGGTAGCTCTAAGCTCCATGAACCCCAGACTCATTTGAGCATCATTTCACCCATTTCATTCATCGTATATAAGTTAACGTTGGAGGACGTAAATTAAACACACACACACACACACACACACACACACACACACACACACACACACACACACACACACACTTTCTCTATCTCTTTCATATACCTAAGCACAATCTTTTTCTAATATTTGTATTTATTTCTGATTAAGGGCTTCAAAATTTCCATTCCCGGAAATTTCCATATCAAACTGTTCAGTGGAATAGTAAATATGCAGTAGAAAAAGTAAAAATGCACAATAATATGGCTTACTGACTGTTATATATTGACTGATATGCATCAAAGAACCTACAGAAAGTAACAAACATATTTACTGATATGATAAATATGCGCTAACTAAACTGAACAAAAACCGTCAATTAAATTTTTCAGAAATCTACTCATGTCACTTATTGCACACCAATAGTAAAAAATGTTCTCATAGTACACTGTCTCTTCATGTGGCAACCTAGCTCTTCTCTTCTTATTTTCTGTGTACATTTTGAAAGTTGACCAAACCTTCCCATAAGTAATGAGAAACTTCTGCTTCATTTACTGAAAGAATAAGATAAATATTTTTAAATAGCAGTCCATAAGGTTAGAGGTATACTGGTGGATAACTCTCGTAGTATATACGGCATTTTTTTACAATAACTGCCTCAAATTCAAATTAAATGTCTTTGTTTACGAGCAGGTTACGATATTTCTTTGCAACAAGTAAGTAAAATTTTTATTCTTTCTCTCCTTAAAGCGATACATTTCTAGTTGTAAGCATTTCGATTATAAACTCCAGAATCACCTTATTTAAGCACAATATTGGTGGTTACAAATTTTTATTTTATTTCTTATTTTCAAGAAAACAAACATGCGGTGTTTTCTTTTGACTGCAAGCGCTTTAATTATCGAGAAACATACACGTAAGAAAAAGTTATGGCAACCCAACTGTGAATTCAGGTCAACGTCAATTCAAACCAGTGGGCCTTGCAAATGGCTGTCCGATGATATAATTGCAATGTCACAAACAGCTGGCTGCCGGAGACAAGGGCTACATCCTCGCTTGTAACGCCCACGTCAGTCGATGCATATCTCGAAAATATCTTCGTTTCTTTTCTGCAGGGACCGTTCCGCATGATTAACTTTTACTCCCGTTACCATGCACCATTATAATTGCCTTTAGTTAGGGGCGTATCAGTTAAGCCTAAGCCACTTTTCTCAAGTTGGCGCCAATTGCCCCTCTGACTTTGTACGGACAACTGAGTCCCTGTCTTTGGGAAACGCAGATGTCACGACTTCTAGCATTTAACATTGCTTGTAGTTGCCCTTCTTAAACGTTATTGTTTACATCACATGATCTTCTTAAGTGATTATGAATCTCAATGTCTTTCTTTGACTAATATATTTATTTTTTATGGATTATTATTGACATATAATTTGAAGGTGGATTTATTGCTATTTTATAAAGATTGCTAAAGTCACTTACAGCTAGCTGTACTATGTGCAAACATCGTCAGTCGCTCTCGTTATAAAAATGAGATAAGCCGTAAGAAAATGGGTGTTTCATTTGTACTAGTACAACTTATGTACCGAAAGACAAAAATTTACTGCAGGAATATTTGCTCACCTTCAAATACTGTGTTTACTACAATTTTTATAGCATTAAATTTTTGATTGGTCGTTTAAATGGTAACCGATAAGCATTTAGGTAATTCCCAGATTTTTAAGTAATTAATTCTCAATCCCTTCATTCTTACGAGATCATAGTTTGTATGTGTGTACTTCTTTTGTTAACAGTTCTCTTGGGCGCTACAAAATATGCAGCGATATATGACACATTTTTAAAGTATATCTAAAATTACAGCAACGTTTCTTACTTAGACAGTATGATGTTTGTTTGTGTCAGAATATCTAAATTATTAGCCCATGCAATCGAAGGAACATGAAGGAATAATTGTCGTTGTTATATTATATATGTAGATGGCACACCTAACTGAATTCAATATTAGACCGATGATTTCAGATACGTTTGGTACTATGAGTAAGCTATTTAACATACGTTTTTGAACTCTCATGTTTACTTTCTCTTTTGTATCTAGTGAGCCAAAAGTTTTGTATTATATTTTCCCGAAAATATATGATTTAGATGTCATAGGCAGACAAGGGGGCAGGTAGATGTTCGTCAGTGGAGAGAATAATCACATTGGCCGAGACGCAAACTTTATATAACAATGCAAAGGGCATACTTTGCGGAATTGATATAAGTGGTATGCATAAATTATTAAATCATTTCATAAGGCTATATTTTCGTCAAAACTGAACATAAATAAACCATCGTACCACCACTTGAAATGGGTAGCTTGATATTTTGTATACACCGAAGATGCACTTGGTGCGAGCAACACGTGTAATAAGGTGACACCCAGCCGGTGCTTCCACGCCCTCCCAAGCACGATTTATGTGACATTCTTGATGACTGCGGTAATGTAGCTTTTAAATTCCGCCAATGTCACTGGAAGGGGTGGGATGCAAATATTATGCTTGATAGAACTCCCACGGAAAGAAGTCACGCAGATATCCAAATGCAATTTTACATTGACTAGAGCTTCCAGCGAAAAAAAAAATGTATCAAATACGCGTCCTTTCGAAATAGCAAAAAAGAATAATAAAATGTTTACTTTTGAACTGTCCCATTCTATTTGAATCGCAGCCTTGGAGTTCTCAGTTTCCCATATACAGGCATTTTATCTATTGTGCTTTCCAAATGCATGATTCGTTCCTGCAAACCCTCATCTCCTTCGATCATGGCCATAATATTTTCACAAAATTTTAGCCTCCTTACCGGATTATCAGGCTGCAGTTTGTACGGAAATAAATTCATTTTCTTCCGTGCAGTCTTCCACACTGTTTATGATGACTGACTCTCAAAGCAGAACTTCCAGGGCCCCGTTTAAAATGTCCATGGACTCTGGTATTCGTACCTCCTTCGGATTGACTACACAAGAGGTAAATGAGTCTAAGTTGCTTTATAAGTGCTCAGCGGACAGCATGTATGCTGCATTTAGCGCAAATTCAAGCACTTACGCTACGAAGTTTGGTGAAACAGCCACTTTTTACAAGGCTGTTGTAAATATTGTGTTGTTAAATTGTTGTATTATTTTTGCAGGTGTCTCACTGGATGGAAAATGAAATGTATAAAGAAAACATTTCCTGCTTCAAATGGCGCTATGACTCTTAAGTATTGTGGAAAATATAGCCTTCAGAAATCGCCCAATTATTTATAGAGATCCTGTATTTTGTGTCTGGATTTGTGTTCCTTTTTAAAATCTGAAAGTCTCACTCGATTTTAGTGCTATTAAAACCTTGGCGGGGAGGGGGGGGGCAAAAGATAATGCAAATGTTATTTTTCATATACTGAGAATACCAAAGAGGTAGGCCAGTGAGAACTACTAGAGTAACTGGATTAAGACAATGTTAAGTTGTATCTTGATGCAGAATCCTGTACATCTGCCTTCAGGTCAACAAATACATTTTCTTTTTAATTTATAAGCACTTCGAAGCTGAAATGTGGAAATTACTGCCATTGACATTAAGAGTAGAGTAATAATATTATATTTATCACATATAGATACAAACTTTACATGAAGAAAAGGACATGCTTTACGAGACAAGTGATGGTAACGTGGTAAGAAAGCAGGTCCTATTTCTGGAAATTATTGGTAGATAACTTTCAATATTGCTGTCACCGTTAACAGCAATAAAAGTTGCACACCTGTGTTTGTTTTGCCCTCGGCAAGTACTGATGAGTACATATGGTTGGAACTGACAGTCAACTTCTCATCGCTTGGCCTGACCTCTGATACATATTGGAAGGATGTTTGCAGTTGACTTTATTAAATAAATTAATAATTCACTTATTTGTTTTTCTTAAATCAATAGAACTTATTCAACACTAGAAAATCTGAAGGCTTATGTCCTTTAATTGTGGTTCCTTTGAATTTTTATTATTTAATGTAAATTTACTTACTAAAAATGCGAGGTTGCAATTCTAATACAAACCATTGTTTACTGTCACCTTAGAATATCTTGAGAAATCAAGAACGGTGTTAGAGTATGTTGCAATCATACATTTATTGCTCTCTCTCTCTCTCTCTCTCTCTCTCTCTCTCTCTCTCTCTCTCTCTCTCTCTCTCTCTCTCTCTCTCTCTCTTGCTTACCTATAAGTAAATAGAAGTACATGTATTCCAGCCAAAAATTGGATACCGAGATTTCTTCAGAAAGAAATGTTCCGAGACATTGTGAATCAAACAAGGGCATTTTTAAAAGAAAAAGTTCACATATGTATGTATGAAAGTATGTAAGTATGTATATATGTATGTATGTATGTATGTATGCATGCATGTATGTATGTATGCATGTATGTATGTATGTCGGTGTGTATGTATGTATGTGTGTATGTATAAGTGTGTGTATTCATGTATGAGGGTGTGTATCAGCATAACTGAAAAACGAAGCGTCGGGTAAATACCAAATTTCGGTTTAATGTTTCAAATGATGCTATGGGAAGATGAATAAAATCCCCCAATCAAACTATACCTCATGTCACAATTTTTAAAGTGACTAATGATTTTAACTGAAATACCCAACATACATAAAAATATCGCCTAGATATTTGCTGTGCTTTTTTTCTTATCCGTTTTACTAGGTATATTCCGAACAGCTCTTGGTAGTATCATTTCCGCTGTTTCTGTGGCATTTTTCTTTCCTCTTAAATGCCAAACTTCGTAATCTTATAAAAGCGTTTGCTACCTTCATTTGAGGGGGACTTTGAGTAATCGTTTTACAAGATGGAGCGGGTCGAGTTTATTAGTTCCCTCTTCTAAATAGTATATACTTTCTAAGTATATATCATTTAAATATTTGTAGACAAGGGGCAAAGAAGAAGAAGAAGAATATGGTAATGATAGTGATGAAGACAATATAAAATACACCGAGGAAGAGCCACAACTTGCGCCGAACGAATTACATGAACCAATCACTGTCTAAAGATGGCAAAGTGTGTAACAAACCTGCATGTTCCTTTCTGGACTTCATAAATAGGACTTTTACCAATCAATATAAGCGTTTCAGATCAATGGTGGTCAGAGCGCTAGCTTTAGAGGAACATATTCAGGATCCAAAATATTGCAAAGCAAATGCAGAATGCAAACAACTAGCGTGTGCAACTTTTAACGAGCGGCTCAGAACTGAATTTATGTTGTAGTCATTTAATATTTAAGACTGTTAAAAATTAAAATGAGTATTAACATAGTTTAATCAATGTTGAAAATTTATTCGAACAATAATTACTTTAAAAATAATTTAAATTTATGTTTTCGTATATTCTATTAGCCGGATTTGTAAAACATAGTTTAAGTATACTCATAAAAATATGACACTTTCCTTAAAAGTTACCCAAATTATTGTTTTAATATAAGTATCAATCGTTGTAGTGCTAACTTACTCGAGAATTGTGCTTTATGCAAGAGCAGTTTCCGTTACACTTAATTTACAGCTTGGGGTTTAAGGGACTAAATTTATATTATACTATAATGTTTAGGTATTTGCAAGGATATAGGCATTTCCCCTACTTTCATATCATTCACCCAATCGTGGAAATTAACTCCAGTCTCAAACGTCAAAATGACAGGCAATGCATCAATGGATTTAAGATGTAATATAATTTAAATACCTATACATATTTTGCAAACGACCAATAAACCCTAGGAAACTGTTAATGCTAGTTAAGTGATCAAAAATACTGCAAAGCAACTGATATCAACTTAATAATAGTCCAAATAGCTAATATTTTGACGTCGAACAATTGCAGCATAATTGACGAGCACTCCGGAAGAATCCAATGTCAAATTGCCATAAAGATGAGAATAGGAGGCTAGACAGAAAGGAGAGGAGCTACATTTAACCAAAATACATTGATAAATCCAAGGACATAAGTCAATTTATTTAACAGTTTATTTATCTGTACCTGTCTGTAAATGATCAAAACCAACTATTTTCACAATGTATTGCAAATTTCAATCCTTTTCGGTTTGAACCTGTGAGTTCCTCAGCAACAGTCAGTATTTTGTACTATGATAAACAAATGTTCTAAAGCTACACGTAATGGGTTTCTGATGAAAACAAACCAGTAGGATAACAAATAAGCCTAATCTCACGTTTCGGCGACAGTACTAAATCCCTACTATGCGAAAGGCGGCAGACGTATTAATGCCGCAATTCACACCAGACTACGGTAATCGCAGTCCTTGAAACTCTTTGTCTAGCCGAAGCTTTGATGCAGAAAGATGTTCTGTAGCATCTGTCCGTCCCTTGCTAATTCTTCCATGTTACGTCCGTTTGCCACGCGTGGCGGAATGTCCCGCTTTGAGGACCAGAGACGCATCACTTGCTTTCCTCTTTTCGCCACGCCGTTTTTGTCCCTGCTTTTACACCATACATGCTCCTTTACAGACTTATCCCGCTTAACGTTTCTACGATGGTGGTCTTTTCGGTCTTAAAAGGAAACCCCATGTACACAAATGCTCATGCTTACATTATAGATCTCATAAGTTGCACAGGCAGTCGAAGACAAATCATGCAAATTCTGGCAGGTACACGTTAACCTTACTTCTATGTAGTTTTGATTTCGGCAGTTTAATTTCTCTCAGGCTACACAGTTCTGGACCAATTCATTCCAGGCGATGCCATTTATAATAAACCTAAATACCACATTCCTAAAACCGTTTAAGTAATCATGACTGCAAAATTCAATGGCATAGCCGAGCTTTGAAACACGGGTCTTCTGGTCTCCGTCCGGCTGCTCTTAACCATTGAAGTACCATATCCAAAATGCCAACATGGCATTAAATTCTCCAACTCACAAGTGTTTTTCCCGGAAAACCACAATAAATTCTCATAAACATATAACTACCTAAATGGCGACTTACTGTGCTGTAAGTACTTTCAAGCCCAGGCTTTATAGTTCGAACCACTATTAGGTCAATTAATGGAAATTGTTCTTGCAGGACGCAGTATGGAACGTTAGTCAGAATACCCGGGCCTTAAAGTGCGTACTTACAGCATAGTAGGTCGCCATTAAGGTAGTTTTGTCTCGTGTGTTTATGAGAACTACTTGTGGTTTACCGGGTAACACACAAGTCAGTTGGTGAATTTAATGTCATGCTGGCCGCTCAATGGTTCAGAGCAGCCGGACGGAGACGGAAGTCCGTGGTTGAAATCCCGGCTATGGCATTCAATTTTTCAGCCTAACTCTACCTTTCCATACTGCATCCTACACACGGCTAGTGTGAAAGAACAATTAATTTCAATCATGAGTAAGTTCAAAAAACGTCTTTGAAGCATTAAAGCTTTAACAAAATAAAAGCCTTAAGTGTCACTATCCCTTACATTGATGTTTTGAAAGTTTTATCAAAAAGTGCTCCAATGATTATGATTAAAACACTATATGTATAAAATATTTGTGACAAAATGTAGTACATGTTCAGTTTTTGGTGAACAGCCTACTAAACCTTCTTCGTTCGGGAGGAAGTATTTATCACTTTTAAACCATAGGAGATTAGAAGAAAGTTTAACACCAAGAAGATCGATATCTTTGAAACATCCAATTTATTTGAACTACGTTTCCAATAGCATCAACCATTTCTCAGGTATTCACTGTTAATATTATTTTATTTGGTAATTTTTAAAGTACTGCCAGTATCACATCACCGCCATCGTTACGCTGGAATTTCGACTCGCAGGACTTTTTTACATGCCATTATATCTACTAAAATAGAGCTGTCGCTTTTAAGCACACTTAACACGGGATCGAACCCTCAACTTTGGGATCAATTAGGCCAATGCCTATCACCCAGACCGACAAGGAGTATTTAGATTAAATGGAGCAGATAGAAAATTAAACCTTTGTAAGAGCACTTTGCAGAAGCAATATAAAATTAAACGACAGAAGATATAGAAAGAAGTGTGAATGTAAGACATCACTTTTTTAAATCTGAAAACTGCGAGGTTGTTTCTGCAAGGATGTGCTAAAAGGTAATACAGATTTACCCCACTACATTGATAATTCGCATCATTACGTTTACTAAAATTTGAACAGTCATTAACTATGCAAGTCAGACCTAAGATAATTCCGAGACAGTAATAGATTAAAGGAGTTAGACAAGACTGCCAAATGTAACTTTAAGTGTTAATAATCTATAAAATTCAGAGATATATATCATCAGCAATTTAAACCATACATGCAGATTGTAGGAGCAACCACACATACACACATTTACTAACACACCTACCACATAGACACACATGTATGAACTGTCGTTTTCATGTTCTAAGGCGAATAAAAATTATGAGGTGCAACGTTTCAGAATGTACGGAGCTGAATTATATTTTTATATCCTAGAGAGATGTTCAAATCTATAGTGCATGTGCATGCAATGAAGTAGGCTATATAAAAGTGTACACTTACGATAACACCGCTGCCAATAATAATTCAAATCGAAGGAATGCCTACCTGAAATGAAAGAAAAGAATACAGCATAAGAGCAATGAATGATATAAAACAATAAAAATCATGGAGTCATACAAAAATATAACCAATGAAAAGATAACTAAACGTGAGTTCATACGATGCAAAAATGTAATCTTTGAACATAACAGCAAATGTAACAGTAAATTAAAATAAATATATTAAATTATACATATCCTTTATAGATTTTTGAAACTCAAAATGTAGTAAATCAATTTCCTAATAAAAAACTTAACTTCCTGAAGGTTAACAGTCCCTCTATACAGGTATACTATGCAAATACAACTGAACTGCTTAATATCTAATCACTGGATATTGTATCTTTCATTCTTTTGCTTCTATGGCAATACCAGAACCATAAGAACTTGTTTTCCCATATTTAAAAGGGGTACTAAAAGCCATTAAAATAAACTAATCAAATATTGAATGAAGCTGAAGGGCCCTTTAAGCCCATAATAAATAAAGGAAAAAAGAAGCTTGAAAATAATGATTACTTAATTTTGAAATTTCAGTTTCTTTTAAAAACCATATATATTCATGAATGTAGTTATGTCGTTTTTATTATCAGTGACTCTCATCATGGCGGCCCGGGATCGATCCCAGGCGGCCGCATGTATGATATGTGGTGGGCAACACGGTCCTGGAGTGGTTTTTCTCCGGGATCTCCAGTTTCCTACACCATCATTCCACCACTTTCATTCATTTCGCGCTCATTCTGTCTTCTAGTTATCTCACTCTTATGTCAGGCATCGGGCTAATCACCCAGCTGGGTGATCCGGAGTTTCTATTCCTCAACCCGACGTCTAAAGCCAGAAGAGTCAGAGGAACACGAATCCCCTAATACCACGTGAGTGCTAAAACTAAGGCAGAAGGAACTTAAAGAAGAAGACAGTCCATTAATATTGGAACTTTCATTCCACCAACGGATTTCTTTCTTTCTTTCTTTCTTTCTTTCTTTCTTTCTTTCTTTCTTTCTTTCTTTCTTTCTTTCTTTCTTTCTTTCTTTCTTTCTTTCTTTCTTTCTTTCTTTCTTTCTTTCTTTCTTTCTTTCTTTCTTTCTTTCTTTCTTTCTTTCTTTCTTTCTTTTCTTTCTTTCTTTTTTTCTCTTTTTTTCTTTCTTTTCTTTTTCTTTTTAGTAAAACATACTAAAAGTTAACAAATTTCTTAGAGTCCATTGCATCAAATCAGTCGAAATCATTATGCATTATATACTACTCATTACCTTGTGTTCATTTCAATCATGCTTTAGTCTAGAAAGCGAAATTTAAAATATGCAGTATGTTCAAGACAGATTCTATTGAATAAAATAGGGCCTTCTTTCCCATGTGTTTGTATATGTACACACATCATAGAAAGGTTCCGTAAAAAACGACTGAATGCAATATTTGTGGCTTTTTATTTTGTTTCTGAAGCTTTATTTTATATGAGTTCGTTGTATTTAATATACATAAATATAATTTTCACGTATTCATTACCTTTTTTCTTTATTTACTTATTTTATTTGCTTATGTTACAACCATTTACACATTAATCTCAGTTCTTGGTGTGTAAAAATAATTTCCGACTGAGAGGCTTGGAAAGTTTAGTAAAATGTTACGTTTTCCAGAATCCTAAACCAATAGAAGCATTTCTGTTGTAGTGAATGGTTTAGTTACACCTTCAATGGTGTGGTTAAAAAGTAATAAAAGATGATAAACTAGGAGACCGTTGGTTGTGATACTAAAGTGTACTCTGCTGATAATGATGTGCCAAATTCCATACTTGGATGTATTTTAGTGTGCGCAACACTACAATTACTTGTGATCACAATGAGTTTTATAAACAGCTTTCTTCATACATTTTGCAGAAGACAATGTCTAGGCATCGTGTTAGACAAGCTACTGGGCCGCAATGTTTCATTCATTTATTGCCTAACATGAAATTTAATTACAATGTAAATGTGAGTTCCATTATGTTGGTATTACATTTGTTGAAGCAAATGTTAAGCCAAACAGCCAAACCGGCCGCCCCTGGCTGGGTGCTTAGACAGCTCGACTCTCACCAAGGTGCTCCGTGGTCGATCCCAGGCGACTGCTAAGTGAGGTTTGTGGTGGTCAACACGGCACTGCGGTGGCTTTTCTCCGGGATCTCCAGTTTCCCCCACCATCTCATTCCACCAGAGCTCCATCTTCATCTCATGTATCATCAGTGTCACCGCCTGCGGAGCCTTATGTAGTAAAGCCGGGCGCTAAACACTACATATTTCTTTTCGGCCAAATCCGATGAACAAATGTAAGGAAACCTCACTATCATCTGAGACTGGGAACAAAAATAATGTTGATTTTCCTTTCCTCACACTGAACAAAATTATAATTAGTACTACATGTTGGCTCAAACTTTTAGCAGAAAGTAGGCATATTCACTAAATATAATTTCTTTATTACATCCGCTCATCTGCGTCATTTTGATCTTGAGACAATCTCTTCTTTTCCTGGCTGTATCAGAAAAGAGTATCGAAACAAAGTGAAATACAAGATAAACATTTTGGAATAACTCAATATTCAAGTTCCTCCCTCCCTCCTTCCCTCTCTCCCTCCCTATCTTCCCCCCTTTCAATTTCGGATCAACTGTAGAAATGGGCCAATGAGTAACGGAGTCCTAAATATACTCCAATGAATCACACCCAAATAACTTATCTTCATAAGCAATCGACCTCAGAACCTCGGAGACAAACACGTTCCCCTATTTAATAACACGTATAGAAATGTAGTGTTTTTATCAACGATAAAATGTTAGTGGGTAGAAGAACAATTTCACTGTACGCACAAAAACTTGAAAGACTTTGCCATTCACATGCAGAGAGAAACAGATTGGCACGCCACATATTGACTTCTAAATCCTTTACGCACAGGCACTAAATAGCAACTAGAGAATGAAAATAGATCAAGTCTAGTTTCTATCGACCTGAGTTCAATGAACCAATTCTATTACACCTTGGTTTTCCCCTCTCGATAAGGGGTTGGATCGAAGAAGGCGCATTATTTCACTTCACATGCCCGTGGCATGTGCATTGCCTGCTCAATTTCCAGATCTATCTTGTTTCAGTTATTCATGATCAAGCTGGACTACATTCCATTTGTTTTCTTTAGTTGTCCTTCCTAAAATTTTCAGACTCACCTCATTTTAGCTGATGCAAAATAATTATCGTTACTCAATTTTTACTTTCTCTACCAGTACTGCAAGAAAGAGAAATGTATCATTACAGCCCAAAATGTGATATCGATATTTCACGCAAATATACGTTTTGAGAGTCCCTAAACCCAAAAAAGAGTATTTTTATTTTCTCCGTTAATAGTAGCTATAGTGAGTAAGTAGGAGAAGTTGTTTTCCACCCCAAAATTTGATACCAAAGTTTCAGTGAACACACGCTTAATTCCCCCTGAATTAGAACTGCATAACTTAAAAACGAATAATCGGCTATATACTAATATAAATTCATCATCGTCCAAGGATGCAACATGAAGACATTCAAGGAAATTTCCTAACCAGACTATCATTTATACAAAATAATTTTGAAAATTTTTGATTTTCTAAAAATGGTTTTAGCGGCTTTTATTTCATTATCATTTAAGATATTTTATAATAATATGAAGTCCATTTCATTCAAATGGCTTTTGCATAACTGTAAACCGTGAGAGGACAAAATCAAAAATGCAAATCTCGTTAAAGGACATAACTTATTGCAAATACTTTTTGTGTGGGGAGAGATAATTTCTAAAATGTTACCTTGTTATCGGATTGAATTTTCTAATACTTACACCTTTCTGAAATAAAAATCGATCTTCTTCCCTTTTTAGTTACCGAGAAGCATGGCTCGGCGGTTTCGTCTGTGGCCCGCATTCGGGAGGCCGGGTTCGATTCCCGTAGCCGACCTACTTGACCCAAGGGTTTCATCGGGGGTTTTCCAGGTCGCTAGGTGAATGCTGGGTAGGTTCATCACATCCCCCGAATTTCCTGTCCCTTCATTTCATCTCCATTATCATTTCATATCAGCTCTCATCTGGTGTTCTCTTTCAAGCTCGAAGTGTCGGTGGGTGTCTCGGCGGTGCATGGCAGGATGATATCCTTTTAGTAAACCAATTCCTCCTCCGATATGTCAGTTGCCGTTCTTCGCACCCAGGACTCGTGGTGGGACAGTTTCCGAAACACAGCAGGGTGGAACGTCCGTTGTCCTGGCCTACCGGGGGAAGTTCCCATCTAAGTGTAATGTAGTGACCCCTGCACAGTCGTCACTTCTTGGGACGGCGGCCTGTATCTCCTCTCGCCTCATCCTTCCTCCCCCAGGTTGCCCCACTTGGGGGCATAGGTACAATAAACCCGGTATGGTTTCCATGCCGCCCCCCGAACTAATCCAGTTATCCCTTTACATGTTCTGGACATGCAAAGAGAATGGAATGTAGGGACAGTCGTGCGAGTGCACACATGTATTTTTAATAATGTAATGCATCATCTGAAGTGAATAAGCACAGCGAGCAAAACATTTCATTGTTTCCGTTACACCTTCAATAACAAGAAAACTGTTTTATATCTAATGAACAAGTGTACATACTCCGGTTGTGTCTTTGTTCTCAGAACCTCTCTTGTTCAATGTGTACTATATATATAAAGTAAAATATTATTAACATTATGTTTTAATAGTTTAATATAAAACATTGGTCAGGTAAACCAAAAATAAGTCTTACTTTTAAAATTTCAAAGGAAAGTAATTCTTATCATTAATTTCCGAACGTCATTGTTTCGACATTTAAATACATGCGGGTTGATTTTAAGTATCTACGGTCCCGCTTAACCTAGATGGCGTTCGTGAATCTAATGCCTAAATGAGTTTAAAGACCAGAAGGTTTAGAATTAACTCAGTTTCTCTTAAAGGGATTGAAGGAATCACCATTAAAACTCTCGTCCAGGCAAATTACTTCATCGTAAGTTGGATCTCTCCGTATAAGGAAGAAGATAGACACGTTACCGCTATATCGGTGAGTTGGCAACCGAAAACATTAATGTGATCTTCTTTTATTTACGTTCTCCAACGTCGTCATATCGGACGATGAAGGAGATAAGTGAAATCAAATGTGCACAGGGTCCTCAGACTTAGAGTCACCCGATATTCGTCTTCTAGGATAAGGGAGAATCCCGGGGAAAAACTTATATGACCGAAATTCGAACTTGGACCTCTTGAACGTGAGGCGGACACGCTACCACCTACGCTACCGAGGTGGACAGGTTGATTGTGTTCTTGGTGATAGCAATAATCCCAATTTTATATTGTACTCCATACACTCGTGCCATCCTTTCCGAAATCGTTCTCCGTGATCTAGCGTAACTTAAAAAAGCTTTTGGTTCCGAAGGTCGCGGGTTCAGACCTGGTGGAGGTCTGGATCTAACGATAAAGGGACCTCCCTGATAAAGGGACCTCTGAGGAAGTTTAAGCAGTCTTTCACGCCCTATGCAGAATGCTGATAATCATAGCAATTAAACAGTGTCTAAGTAAAGAAAAGAAAGATATAAAAAGAAAGGAAAGAAAACACTTTTATCACAACATAGGACATTAATTCAGTAAGATTGTGGTGATTATATTAATATGATAGTAGTATCCCCATTTTCGACCGGAAGGGTCGAGCATAAATCTTGTTCGGATGGAATTACTTCTACAATTTTATCTCGGGGATTTCCGTTTAACGTGAGGAGACCAATGTCGGCTAACTTTCCGCTCAATATTTCCTGAAGTCATTTGAGCTTACTTTCCATCGTTATACTTTTTCACAGTCCCTCACTTACCTAAATTATTAAATAACTGGTTTAAGGAAATCTTGAACTGAATGTAGCCTGTTGCCTACATGCCTGTTCTATCAAAACTCAGTTAAACAGCAACAGAATGCAGGTCCTCGCAGTACCTAAAGTCTTAGTTTGTGATGTAGCGTCAGAAGAAACTGCCTAACACTTATATGGTAAATCGAGAAGTTCTATATTTGTAAGGAAATTGACATAACTTGAACGAGGTTTCTTCAGAACTAGTAAGAATGTCTTTTCAGATAAATTATCCTTTGTTTTTTGCTCCATTCATTTTCAAATTTTACTACTCTAGCCATTCAAATATCAAGCAAGACTTACAATCTCAGCTCAGCATATGGTGAGTAATGTTGCTCTGCATTAGTTACATCTCCTGATTAATTATTGGTCATTTAAGAGTATTTTGAGCTATTGGACGATTTATTCTTGATACTAAACGTTACAGCGTGGTGAGTAGAACATTGTGCAGTGATGCTGACATCCGGGCACTATGCGTGGTATGAATCGACCGGCACTAGAGGGGAGGGAGGAAATTTCGCTCCCTTCCCTTTCCCCTTCTTGTGAAGAAACAGTCAATATCGCTTTCCTCTCCCGAGGACATATATCGAATCTCTGGAGGCAGTTAGCAGTACACGAAAGTGATGGTCAGATGGCTCTAGATGTACTTTAAATGTGCTCATGGGAAACTCCATTCTGTATTTTTGCAATATTTGCACCCGTTTAAAGATGGACATTAACGCGTGGGATAACGTTACAGTACAGTACATCAAGTATTCTCCAGTGGATAAATTCCTCACCAAATAAAAATATGCCGCAAGCATTTGTTTTAATTTGATTCATTTTATATTTGAATTTTGGAGCGCATCCCTCTTAAATTTATACGAGGGCTGTTCAATAAAGAATGATCATAATTATTCGCACAAAAATTCAATCTTATGATATTCTGGTTCCCGCCTGTGAGAACCAGGCAAGTTCAGACATGTTCAGTATCGCCTACTGCTGCAATGGAGGTAACAACGCGAGGAACAATATGCGGTTTTGACATTCTGCTTTCGTGTCAACAAATCTTCGATTGAGGCCTATGCAATGTTACAGGAGGCCTATGGAGAGTCTGTTCTTCCCAACAGCACAGCTCGAAGGTGCTTTAAAATGCTTAAAGAGGGGAGACAATTTCAAAGGAGGGTGGTTCCGGTGCTCCAGTTATTGCTCTTACGGAAGAAAACATCAACACTGCTGCCGCCATTGTGAGAGAGGATCGACGAATTACAATAAGATCACTTTCTGAAATACGGGACACTTCATTGGGTGCCACCCAGACGTTGGTGACAGAAACATTACACATGATACATGTTTTTGCGCGATGGGTTCCAAGACTGTTGATTCCCGAACAAAACGACATTCGTATGGAGGTCTGCATGTAGTTAAAGTTGATGTTAGAGGAAGATCGGGAGTTTCTTTCAAACGTAATCACTTTTGATGAAACTTGGCTACATCGTTTTGATACTGAGAGCAAACAGCAAAGCTAAGTGCGGAAATCTCCTTCATCATCAACTCCCAAAAAAGCAAATGTGGTTGCTTCTGCTGGGAAAGTTATGGTCATCTCATTCTTTGATATTCATGGAATGGTCCATCAGCATGTTGTACCTGCACACACTTCCGTAACTGGACAATACTACAGCGATGTCCTGAAAACATTGCAAGTCCATATCAGGCGCATAAGACCACATTTCCGTGAAGCAGGCTGGCTGCTGCACCACGATAACGCGCGGCCGCATATTGCCAGTGTTGTTGCTGAATATCTTGCAAAAATCAACGTGAAGTGCATCCCTCACCCTCCCTAAAGTCCGGATTTAGCCCCGTGTGATTCTTTTCTATTCCCTAACTTGAAGAAACGCCTTCAAGGGAGGCATTATCCAATCATCAGAAGCAGTGGTGAAGGCTGCGGAAGCGATTTTGAAGGATCTCTCAAAAAATGGTTTCCAGTATGTCTTTGAAGAGTGGCAGAAACGCTGGGACAAGTGCATCGCATTCAGGGGATACTATTTTGAGAAGGACCGTCAAAATTATGACGATGAGTAAAGGTACGTTGTCAAAAAAAAAAAAAAAAAAAAAAAAAAAAAAAGTGATCATTCTTTACTGAACAGCCCTCGTAAATGCTTATAACAAAGTTTTAACCGACTTTTGCTAGCAATGTTTTACTACAGAGTAATCATAGATGTTAATGTGTAAAATAAACGAGCAATTATTTCTGTGTGAATGTGTGTGAGAGCAGGCGCGTCCATGGTTGGGAACTGCATAACTAAAAATTAAATTTGGATGAATGCCAAACTTAAAAAAAAAAACTGAAGCTACTGATAGTGAAACAATACAAATATTACAATAAAATATAATAACTTTGACAAAGGCCATTTTTATCAAAAGTATAAATTATACCAAACATATATTTAAGTTTAACATCATCGAGGGGTGCGACACAGAGATTTTCGATAAAATCGCCCCAATGCAAAGCACAATTCAATATAAAACGATCTTCCTTTTGGATACGTTGAGCTTCCAAAAGAGCTTCTTATCCTTTTGCACAACATGTTTCCTATTTAAAGGATTTTACAGTTTGTTTTCTCTATTATTCCTAATTAGAGCAGGATAGTATTAATCATTACATTCCATCCAAAAATTCAATACCAAGTTTTCACTCCAAATACATGTTTGAATCATCCTGAATAAATAATTTCAAATGACATGTTTAGAAAATATTACAGTGTTAGTATAGGTGTATGAATAAAGAAAGTTCTTTAACTGCTGTAGTTCTCAGATTCTCATTCCACATTGGACGTGGAAGACGCTAAATTTTGCTCATAGGCCCGTTATATCAGGTTTGAGTTTCTTTTACGTGCCATAAATTGACATACCTGACCACCGACTTTATTTTCCTTCCGAAGGAACCCGCACTAAAGATTTTTACGCCCTCCACCGGGTTTTAAACCGCGACCTTATGAATCACAGACTAGCATGTTATCCTGGACTACGGAGGACAATATTGATCTGTCTACGTCAAAAATCGTTTAAACATCAAACGTTCATTGCCATTTAAATTCAGCGTCTTGCGAGGATATTAAACTAAAATTTAAAAAGATCCTCCCAAATGAAAATACCTTTTACATTGAAATGTAAGTTCATTCTATTTTATTCGATGTGATTTCCAATCAATGTAAATTTTAATTTTCAAGTAACCTCTCCTTTTTTTTTTTTTTTTTTTTTTTTTTGTAATTTACGTCCTCCAACGTTGTCATATCGGACGGTGAATGAAATGGGTGAAATGATGCTCAATGCGTCCGGGGTACATGGAGCTTAGAGTTACCCGACATTCGTCTTTCAGGATAAGGAAAAATCCCGGAAAAACCTTATCCAGGTAACTCACCCTGACCGAGATTCGAACTCGGGACCTCTTGAATGTGAGGCAGACATGCTACCATCTACGCTACCGAGGCGGGCAAACCTCTCTTCAGCTTACTGTAAACATGCAAACAGTAAGCCTACTCTTTCAGCAAATGCCGCGAGGAATTTCAAAGCTCTCTTGCAACAATGGAAAGTAATGTGTACGGCACATTCTTTCTCCAGCCTTACCGCAAATGACAATGACTTTTTTTTTTAATTTACGTCCGCCCCAACATTAAGTTATATCGGACGGTGAATGAATTAGGTGAAATGATGCTCAAATGAGTCCAGGGTCCATGGAGCCTAGAGTTACCTGAAATTCGTCTTGAAGGATATGGGAAAACCCCGGAAAAAGCCTTATCTAGGTAACTCACCATGACCCAGATTCGAACTCGGGACCTCTTGAACGTGAGGCAGACATGCCACCATCTACGCTACCGAGGCGGGCAAATGACAATGACTATATATCAATCTATGCTTTTAATTTCATCTGAATCAGCAGCCTCCTATTCGTAACTCTGAGTACGTTTTTCTATCATTATGATTTGCTCATACATGCCTCTAACAGCTTAGATTAAATTACAATATATTTAAAATATTTTCGTACAAATGAAAAACACTTCTCTTGACTTGTCTGGAAATGCCTTATGATGAACTGTATTTTGAATTTCTTTTGTATAAACTGATTCGCAGATAAACTGTAAGACATATATGTCGTTAAAACAGAAAATTTAAATCCAACATAAAACAAAATACACAAACATTGTGTTATTAATAATTTCCAATATACGAAATTCCTTGTTATTGCTTTCATTTCAAAACACTTAGCATTTCCTCAATTTTCTTTCTTTTGACTCTTTATTCTAGTCATGCAAAAGGAATAGGTTTGACGTCCTTTAAGGTATTGTATTCACATTTTCCATTACATTTTCAAGGAAATGTGAAATAAAAGATTTCTATAAATGTTTATCTCCAATAACACGTGCTAGATAAGAGCACTGTGCTTTTATAAGAATATTTGGCTGAAGAATGCCTGGGGAGAGCCATGTAAATGTAAAACAACCGATTTTTTTTTAAATGCCCCTTTTTGTTCAAAGCAAAACAATATTTGGGTAATTTCAAAACATGTTCTTCCAGTGAAATCTCCAATCATCATTTTTGGGTAGAATAAAAATATTCATTAAGCTGCATGGATGCGGGATACAGAGATCAAGATAACAACTGCAACAACTGCCCCTCTAACTCTAAAAATCAGTTTTGACGTGTAAATTGGGAGCGCTGCTTAAAGCATGTAAAAGAGCGAGAAGGAACCAAGCAAGCAAGGGATGCTGGTGTTAGAGTAGGTCATGATAGCAGCTGTGTTTATTTGGACGGGGCGAGCGATCGACCGAAACTGTAAGAGCATGAATGGTTTGCTTGTTCTCCGGAGAAGCTTCAAGCACCAAACAAGGAACCCTTCCCTCCTCCACAATGCGCCAGTGTGTTACACCAGCTTTATAGATATAACTGTGGACATAGGTTTCTTATTGCTTGGATAGAGTAATTGTATCCCTTGTTCGTATTGTTGCCAGCAATGTATAGACCATTTTATAATTAGTCTGACACCGCAACTAACGTCCTCACACCAGTAAAGCGAAACCAACTCCTATCCAAGTGGGGATGATGTTCACGTCTCAAAGTTAGATTAGATACAGTTGTTTCCTACTGGATAGAGGAGGGATAGAAAGAACTCCGCTCCAGCCGATGAAGGATAAGGCCGCGAAGGAATCGATTCACATCTACCTTCAGCCAACCAGGAACATACTATACTTTTCCCCACGTGCAGTAACTCACGTGAAAGAAGTGGTTTCGATTTACTGCTGTAAACATCTTAGTTGTCATGTAAGCCTAATCCTTGTTTCACATAAGCTTGCCCCATATCTCTTAACGGTTACGTGACCTTGTCACCTCTCATTGGCTGCTATTGTAGTATAGACTGTTGTGCGGTAAAAATTAGTTCGTTATTTAACATGGTGATATACCTTTATATGTTGGAAGAGAATTGTCAAATTTATATTTTCGTAACAGTTTTAATTAAATATATCACGCAACAGAGTTGATTTATCTGAAATGCATGTTAATTCGTAAACGAAGTAAAGAGCAGGTTCCTCTGCTCAGAAGCCCGTCTTTCACATGGCACAATAGCACGTGCTTCAGCGGTAGTGATGACATATTTGTGACTTTTATCACTGACCTTGTTTTGAGCTGAATTAGTCATGTATCGCCATTCGAAGGTGTGTTGTGTCGAGTGCGAGAGCTAAATTATTTTATTGTTCGTTTATTGCGAGTGTAGTTATGTGTATAATGGCAGACTCTACCGCCAGTTTTTCGCTGAAGCATCGCAAGGGAAAACCTTTACAAAGCGGAGAAAAGAGAATTGTGTTGCATGTGTTTAATGCACTCACAGAGAAGAATCCGTCTTTGTCAGTGAGAGAAGTCAAACAGCTGTGCTCTGAACTTACAGGTGTGTTAGATGCGTAGGAACATCGCGACATGAAATTGAGACAACAGGAAAACTTAACCACTTCAGGGGCGATATTACTGTGACAATCATACTGTACCGGGAAACAAATCGCAAAACCTTGATGAGACTTTGCTGAATGAAAGACGCACAAGTATGGCGTGACACGACTTTTAAGACTGAAAGACAAGCATTTTTGCAAGGTACGTGTGCTGGTTTTAAAAAAATCCCAGTGAGAAAGGCACACGGCCTTTCATTACAAACTTGTTTCAGTTTAATTGCTCATTCATTCAGTTTCAACTTTCTCAGTTTCATTATAAACTTCATTATTTTTGCATGCCTTCATATCCTTATTTGTATGATTTTATGTATCTTCCTGACAATTATTATGACGTTTACTGCAGATTTAAATGTAACGGAAAGGCACCGCCTTTGGCCTATGGCGCGAAAGCATTGGCCAATTAGGGTGAGGGGGAAGGTAGTTGCACGCGGAGTGATACATGTCAGCGGGGCAAGGTTATATGAAACAGAGATTAATCATGAAATAAAGTGCAGGTCAGACCTATACAGGCCCTGTATCTTTTCGTGCACTAAAAATAAATAAATTAGAAGGAACTCCGCTCCAGCCAATGAAGGATAAGGCCGCGAAGGAATCGATTCACATCTAACTTCAGCCAACCAGAGACATACTATACTTTTCCCCACGTGGAGTAAATCACGTGAAAGTAGTGGTTTCGATTTACTGCTGTAAACATCTTAGTTGTAACGTGAGCCTAATTATGAAATACACTACAGATCAGACCTATACAGGCCTGTATCTTTCCCGTGCATTCAAAAGAAATAAATTAGCAACAATCTGCAACACCACATGCACTAAATGCGTTCGTTAAATTATGGGACCCAGGGCCGTGCGTATGTGTCATTTGCAATAGTAAGAAGTAAGCTTGTAAGTTTTTTTGAAAGTGGTGTACATGTATCTCAGACATTCCTGGCTTTTTCAGATGAAATTTCAATTTATGCGCACAAATTCCCCTAGAGTAATTTTCATAATTTCTGTTCAGAAGTTTGCCTATGGTGTGAGGATTATTCCTATAAACTTTATGTTTACGGTTTTTACCTATAAATGGCACGTAAAAATTTTATGTTAAAGCGGGAAGTTTTTGCTAAGCATTTTAATGGAATAATGGGAAGACGACAACAGCAACAACAATATGAGTACGACAACAATATGAACAAAATTTGGCTTAAGAGATGCACAATAAACAATGCTATAAAGTTTACATCTCGAACTGTAAGCGGAAATTGATGTACGACAACATATCTGACAAATGTAACACAAAGCGGATAATTCTTCCTTGTACGCATTGAAAGCAAACTGCCTCAGGCGGACAAGACGAGCATAAATTTTGTCAAAAATAGGGACCAAATGATCTAGCTGTTGACTAGCCCTTAAACCCCACACATTCACTCATTCCATGTCAAAGAAAGATTGTTTTTCCGTACGCTTGTCCTATAAGGTGATTCCCAAACTGCCCGCCTCGGTAGCGTGGATGGTAGCGTGTCTGCCTCACGTTCAAGAGGTCCCGAGTTCGAATCTCGGTCAGGGTGAGTTACCTGGATAAGATGTTTTCCCTTATCATAAAAGACGAATGTCAGGTAACTCTAAGCTCCATGGACCCCGGACTCATTTGAGCATCATTTAATCAATTTCATTCATCATCCGATATGACTTAAGGTTGGAGGACGTAAATTACACAAAAAAACTATTAATGGCCTGTAAACTTAAAACAGTGATCATATGGATAACAATATCCGAAGTGATTGACTATTCAATTTTGCGGGCGTAGTATTAAACAACTGGTGTGGTTACTACGTCATAAAGCGAAAGCCCCTTTTACCATTGTTTCCGTTTTGCCTGTAGAAGCACGTGCCGTATAACAAATTCATGTATAGCACTGTAGTATCTGTAAGTTTGTATCTTGTGTTCAAACCGTTCAACCGTAAATGCAATCAGCGTAAAATTTGTAAAATGTGTGCCTAATGGAACCAACCGAAAGAAAGAAATACAAAACAAGATTCAAGTTAAAAGTTATAATACAGTCTAAAGAATTGAACAACTGTGCTCCAGCAAGAGCTTGCGATATAACAGAGAAAATGGTACGAGAATGTCGGCCCTCGTAGCCATGGTCGTTAGAACGTATGTCTCTAGCGTTCCACCGCGTAGAGGGTCGCGGGTTCGACTCCCGCCTTGGGCATAGGTGTTTATGTGTATAGTGTATATGTGTGAAACTACAGAAAACAGGAAACGGAAAAAAACAAAAAAAACGGAAACAATAAAAAACTGTTAAATAAGGAAAAGAAAAATATATATCTATATACATAGATATATATTTTTAGTAAAGAAGAAGAAGAAGAAGAAGAAGAAGAAGAAGAAGAAGGAGAAGGAGAAGGAGGAGGAGGAGGAGGAGGAGGAGGAGGAGGAGGAGGAGGAGGAGGAGGAGGAGGAGGAGGAGGAGGAGGAGGAGGAGGAGGAGGAGGAGGAGGAGGAGGAGGAGGAGGAGGAGGAGGAGGAGGAGGAGGAGGCGAAGTAATACATATGTTCTTAAAAATGCCAAAAAAGAAATTATGAGAAGAGGAACAGCTTGCTGGCCAGATTTAGAAAATTGCGTTGCACAAGGGTACAAGATCAGAGGCAGAATTATTATTTGTTACAAGAAATAATGATTATGCCTTATGCAAATGAGGATGGACGAAACCAGAATTAAAGCAACAGATCATTTGCTGAACAGAAAAGGTCTTGTAATATACTCAACACAAACATTTCGCGTGCAGAAATTACTAAAAAAATCTTCACCATAAAGTTACAAGTTTTCACAAGTTTGTCATTCCTAGGAGGCAAAAATACAGCTTTACAAAGTATCATATTGGAAATATGGATGAAACACTGATGAACTTGATGTGATAATAAAACTGTAGAGTCAAAATACATACAAACTGTTCAAGCACAGTTCAGACCAGGTTTACAGTAGTATTAGCATGCATGGCAGATGAAATAAAGCCAAAACCCATGGTCAATCAGAAAATAATTTTAAAATAAAATTTCCACCAAGCATTTTTACATTTTCACGAAAAGGGATGGATGGACGAGAATGGTGTAAAATTGTGACAGAAGTAACCAGATGCTTTAGAAATCAATCAAGTTTGTTGGCGTGAGATATGTTTCGAATCACACGAAGCAACACTAAAATCGCTGTTATACATAGTGCTTTGACTTCCACGCTACAAACTTTAGATCTCTCTGTGAATAAACCATTCAAAAATCACAGGCGTCAACAATGGGACAATTTGATGATCGGTGGCCAAAAATCGCATACAAAAGATAGAGCTATGTGGGTCGCATCACTTGATGTTTTATGTGATTTCATGATCAAATCAATGAAAAAGTGAAAGTGGAAACCGTAATCAAATCACTGACAAAAATGTAAAATTTCCAATGCCGTGGATGGCAGTGAAGACGGTTTGTTATAAGACACTGATGAAGCGGAATTTGTTTCAAAAGGTGCTAAATGGGAGCATATTACGAGCTTCTCAACAACGAAATTGAAGACATACTTGAGCTGTTTTTCGAAAATGATGATTACAAGGATTATGCAGTTTTTAAATGCATTGGTGAGCAATTTATTTTATTTTATAGTGGTTTAATTAATATAAATTTCCATCTTTTTATATGCATCGTGTAAGACGACCATGATTTTGGGTGCTTTCTGCTTCACTTACAGTCTTACGTGCCGCTACATACGGTGCGTATATAGGTACCGATATACTGCCGTGCTATAAACGACAACATGCTGTTATCTAAACATAATATTCATAAAACATAAATTGTGTGCTTTAGCGAGATCTATATTGTCGCGAGCATTGTTGCGGCCGGGCGCACAAAGGGACAGATAGTGCGGCGCGGAGATAAAAGCTTGCCGAAGCAGATAAAGAGACAGATAGTACTTATGCTACGGTATGGGTTGACCAAAATTATTTCTACGGAAATAAAGAACATATCGAACTTCTGCAAATTGGACTTTTAATTCAACGAACCCACGAAGTCACAAATTTTTTGTACATAGGATTTTATTTGGCTCTTACGATTAACTATGCATAAGTATCCAGATTAAATAAGAGCTGAGAGGCTAATCACAGAAATTTCATTTGTTACAAAATATCTTATATAGATGGTATTTCAATTAAAATCATAGAACCATTTTTTTTTTTTTTTTTTTTTTTTTGAAAATCCACATTTTCGGAATGTTTCATTGTAAAAGATGATTTTGTCCTTGGAACATGCTGAACTTACAAACCCAGTGTGGAATTTAGCCAACTTTTCGTTAATTAATTATGCTGTTCACAGACACACAAACATACAGGAACAACCACACGGACCCTTTTTGGATCTAGGGGACAACAATACCTATATTTCTAGTGAAATTTCCGTATTAACTTTTGGGTTGAATGAAATATCTTATCTACCTACTTATTTTCGTGGTAGAAAAAGTAAACGTATAATAAATATTTGTACATTAAATAAAAAATAAATAGAATGTCATTTATTTAGTAGAGTTTCATATCTCCTGTTTATAGCTTGTTTTGGCAAAACACCATCTATGAATGCCTATATGCTTACTATAAAATTAAATGATATTTTTTCCGGTTAACAGTTTAGTGTGTTACAGCCAATTCACAGGGCTCAAAGGGATTTAAACTAATTCTAGTGCTGAAGGCACAGTAGTTACACTGCTAGCACTAGCGACGCATGAAAGCACTTACCAAGTTAACACGCACTAGGATGTTTTTCTGAAAATGAGTGTATTGCACAGAAGCTATGTACAGCTCAATAAACGTGTTTTTACACAGGGAACGGAGTGGGGCCAACAGAAATAGATGGTACCTTTTGAGATACACGACTATGCCATTTAGTGGCACTATCGATTGCTGAGTGTGCGGTATATTTGATCAACCATCCACTGCCACATGTCGGTTTCCACATATTTCGCCACACAAGTTTCTCAAACAGGTTGAACTGGCTGTAAAGAGATTTGTTTCTCTCTTTCCGGGAGCGAGGGAGAGAGAGAGGGCGAGAACGAGAGAGAGGGCGAGAACGAGAGAGAGAGAGAGAGAGAGTCGTAGTAACACCTGTAACCTGAACTCTATAAAAATAAGAACCGAAACTTAGATACCTACTTTTGCTTTCTTGATCCCCTTTATTCAGTATAAACGGGCAGATGTAAGATAGAGGGGGAGAAGGAAGGAGGGAAAGATAGGGAGAGAGAGCAAAGGAGCTTTGTGAGGTTTGTTACGCACTGGTTTTAACCCTCGAATTTGCTTTGGTGAATATTCGTTTGTTTTGTCATTTTTACAGGAAATTAGTTTCAAATGAAACCAAATCCACAATTCTTCGCACTAGCTGCAGTTGGAACATTTCTGCAATTATATCTTACCGCCGAAGTAGCGGCAGATACCTATTTCTTGAATTATGAGAGCATTCAAATAGTCGTTAATAAACAATACTGTTTATGAAAGTACAATTATACTTCATCTATTAGTATTGCCAGATTTCTTTGAGGTATTAGGGGAAAAATTGATTTACCTCATTTGTTTATGTTGGTTCTCATTACTAAATAGAGTAGTAAAACTATCAAATTATCCCAGGCAAAGACACTTAAAAATCCAAGCTCAGGAGGGTCAGGGGTAAAATACCGCTGTGCAACCTGATCACTATGATATTTGGTCATATTTAAATTATCATTTGAATGTTAAGGCTTCTATCTGAGTAGTATGTATTTCTATAAACATATAATCTGGGTTTCCCAAGGGCTTAAGGCAAAATCCACTAACGTAAAAAGGTTCAAATCGGATGAGTACAAAAATGGTTATTACACTTTCTTTAATAACTCATTTGATTCCACTCGTTCTGTTTTTCTCCCCGAATCTATGGAACCGTAGGCGTGCTTGAGAAAGATCAGCCCCCTATGGCAACCAATAGCTGATTTTGCAGCTATGTATAAGCAATAGAAGCTTTGTGCTTCGTTAAAAAAGCACTTTTACGGAGCCTATGTATGTAGGTTAAATACTTAACTTGGTATATAATTTCAGAATCCTTCAAAAATGTGGGGGGCGTGAAGATTTTCAACTAACCCGCCTACTAAAAACTAACTTTGAATAAGGACTTTTTTATTTTATGTTCATTCTGAATAATTTCATATTATAGGAAAACTGTGATGTTAATTTAAATTTAGAACTGTGTGGATAGAGTGAGTGAGTGAGTGAGTGAGTGAGTGAGTGTGGTGTTTAAGGGCCCGTCGACAACAAGGTCATTTGGGCCCCAATTGGTGTGGATAGATGTTGCTTATGGTTTGCATACTGAAAGTTCTGGGGCTTACTTCACCAGTCCGTTAATCCATCTCTTCTACATTTTGAGTACACAGAATGCATGAGTCGTTCTGTTATTCTCATAGTACTGCAAAATATATTATTTCAAATTGTCAATACTCATTCCAAAAGATCCTTCTTACATATCTCATAATACCCTGAGAAGCTCCGTTTCATCATCCTTATTGAGAATTAGTTTTCTTCCCGCGCAATTAGCTACCGTTACACCCTTCCGCACAGTAGCGAGATGTCTTCGAAATCTTTGAAACGGTGCGATCTCTTCAGTTTCGCCTTCAAGCAGAACTTGTCGAACAGCTGCAAACATACTAAGTTCATTCCTCTCACCTATCTAAGTTTGGACCGTATATATTAAGTTTATTATTAAGTTTATTAATTATTATTATTATTATTATTATTATTATTATTATTATTATTATTATTATTATTATTATTATTATTATTATTATTATTATTATTATTATTATTATTATTATTATTATTATTATTATTATTATTATTATTATTATTATTATTATTATTATTATTATTATTATTATTATTATTATTATTATTATTATTATTATTATTATTATTATTATTATTATTATTATTATTATTATTATTATTATTATTATTATTATTATTATTATTATTATTATTATTATTATTATTATTATTATTATTATTATTATTATTATTATTATTATTATTATTATTATTATTATTATTATTATTATTATTATTATTATTATTATTATTATTATTATTATTATTATTATTATTATTATTATTATTATTATTATTATTATTATTATTATTGTTATTATTATTATTCAACCAGTATCTTTACCTGACAGTATAGATGTCACTAAAGTGACGAAGTTCAACATCTTAAAAAGTTAAGGTAAATCACCACACCTGCTCTTAAAAGCCACAGGCGCAAAGCCAGCTTTACATGCAATGTGTTTATTATGAGGAGAAATTAGCATTTTTCATAGGGCTGAGTAAGGTTTGTGTTACTTTGAGTGTAAGAACGAAACCAATGATAAACTAGCACATATTTTAGTAAATCAGTTTTAAAAATAACGTTTTATAAATCATAAAGCTCTTGTGGTTCTTTTGCTGTCACTATGTGCTAGATCTACGTTGTTGTTGGTAATTGTTCAACGAGCTAGCAGTGTGACTTACCAAAGGAAGAGTTTCATACGATTATCACATCTGCTCATGTTCACCTGCCCTCCCCAATGGATTATATACTTATCTAATGAAACGCTTTTGTTTATTTTGACATAGTGATTAAGATTTATGGATTAAGTTACATGCACGTTTCCTCACTAGGATTTATAAACATTTACACCTGTAATTAAGATGTACAGAAGTTACATGTCTGTCTTCAAGATTGTTGCCACTAATATTAGAAGGTATTGTGTACAATTTCTTATTGTCCTTCAGGTTTGAGTTGATTCTTTTCTTTTCCCATTACGTCGGTTCACCTCTATGACGAATAGATATCACTTTATGGCAGTCACTGATCACCAAATTGCATCAATATGCCAAGCCATAACGTTGCTTCCGGAGCACTCCTATTCCTCCACCACTTTTTTCCATTCATTTTATGAACTGCAATGAATGAGTAAAGCTGAACGCTTGCAGCGGATATTAACGTTACGACTGTGGAATATGTAACTTTCTTTAAATAGCCGAAGGAAACTCAAGGGAAATAAAATACTGGATGCTGTTGGAGTTGCAGCCAAAACATAACATAGGAAATTCATTTGTTCTCACACGGTCATAAAAGCACCATACATATCGACTCGGTTCCATTACAAATACGTAGACGAAACTTGACATTTTTCTGGTTACTTTCATAGGAGACAATGTACACAATCTTCGCTAACTAATAGTGCAATAACGTCCATGCTCATTTACTGCTACAAACACTCAAAATTACGCTCATTGTTAAACAGAAAACGACAACGAATAGTTTAGAAGGTTAAAATGCTTTTAAAGACCTTTAACATTCCACTATTTAACCAAATCAACTGTATTACCTTACAAAATTGTTAAAGATGAATGAGAAGAGAAAGACCAATCTCAAAATAAAAAATAAAAAAATAAAAAGGTTGTTACTGCTTTCCTCATATGAGCTCACTCTTCCACGTGCTATTCATTTAATTTACACTTGCAGCCACAGATTTAATAAGCTGATCGCTAATATAATAGTTCTCAAAGTCCTTGCTCTTCGCAAGGTCACGAGAAAGAAAAACAAAATTCAGAAAGAAAGGAAGAATGAAAAAAAAAACAGAAAGATGGAAAGAAAGAAAGGAAGAAAGAAAGAAAGAAAGAGAGAAAGAAAGAGGGAAACAAACGAACAAATAAACAAACGAACAAATAAACAAACGAACAAATAAACAAACGAACGAACAACGAATTCCCAGTTGGAGAATTCAAACTAAGGATCAGGAATATATAGGGAATCGTTAACCCATAACACACACACACACACACACACACACACACACACACACACACACACACACACACACACACACACACACACACACACACACACACACACACACACACACACATGCTTAGCCAGCATGGGTGACATAAGTAATAGTGTGCTTTAAACAGACCTCTGTGATTTGTAAACATTCAGATTTTGTCTGTATTTTACAGTTTACCAATTATATAAATTCATTCAGACTGAAGATTTTTGAATATTTCAAAGACTAACTAGTCCTATATATTTCGTTATCTATTAATTTTTCGTTTTTTAGTTATGCTGTTTAGTGGCTGAGAGACATAAGCGTAAACGTGTTAAACATGCTATTTGGGGGAATGCATTTCCGTAAATCTCAGCATCGAATTTGTGTATGCAGAACCGTAGAGAAAATATAACTGAGATTGGATTCCTTACGTGTGACTAGAACCAATCTCAAACTGAGCCGTAAGGATTTTGTTGCAAATGCGAAATACAAAACCAACTGTCTGCAAGCCGTAAATCATTTTCTCTTATTAATGAACCCATTACCATAGGGGGAGAAGTCTTATAAAATGTACGAGGGGGGGACCCAAAAGAAACCGGACTCTGAGGGCGCTGCCACTCGTAGACGTAGTGCAGGGTTCTCACGCTATATGGTGTTAGTAGAGACCTCCATGAAACAGCTGTGCAGACGGCGTCAGTGTAGAGCTGAACGTGCAAGCGTGGTATTGTGTTTCTCTGACTGTTGGCGAGTTACCTCTACGAAGTCGTTATGACAACTTTAAATGAACAAAGAGTGTGAGTGAAATTTTGTTTCCTGCTTAAAAAAGCTGCAACGCAGACACACCAAATGCTTTAATTAATCATTGATTCATTAGTGATTTATTTTTCTTCATTTGGTTATATAAATATTTACATGCATTACAACTTTCCGCTATTTGGAGTGCTCTAATGTACCCAAACTCCGTTTTTATATTGTGTATGTCGGGCGACTGCCTTCCATCTCCATTTAAATTTGGAAGCCCTTACTCCCTAATTTTCACTTAATTATCCTGCTTCCATTCTTCCTGTAATTTCTATTTCATTTTTTCTCCTATCTTTATTCACTTCGACTTCATCTCTATTAACCAAATTCCATTACATACTTAATAATCTTTATGCCAATTGTACTATTTCCTTGTAACCTCACATTGACTATATATGAATTCCCTCAACTTCTTCACTTAAACCTCGCCCAACTCTTTTCTAAACATTATCACATTTTTCTTTTTTGTCCACATTGAATGAAATTTTTCATTAATTACCTGGCTATAACTTATTACGTGATATTTACACATACTGTTATTTCTAACTCATCCTCCCACTAATAACAAGCCGTATATAAGCATACAAAATTAAACTTTCTACTTATTTTGTAGAACACATGATTATCTATCAAAAATTTAAAATGCATTGCCAAAATTATTTTGCACGAAAAATTATCACTTAAAAAAGGAACTAAGAAAATAAACACAGAACTGACAGGTCAGCCCATTAAGCGTTTAAAGTGAATTTCGAGTCTTGACGCCTCACTGCTTGAAATAGAAAGCGTAACTTCAGATGAGCATGTAGCAATGGATGATCTACCTGAAAAACCAAGAAACGTATCACGTCTAAGCAGTTACACGTAGTTCAATCACAGGTGCGTGAGAACAGGATTGAACGCGGATGAAGACACCGTGTAAGCTAATTTTTATAAATTAGTCGAAGGGGAGATAAACATCTAGTAATTAAGGCGTTTTATTAAAGTTTCAGTTTCGTTTTAGCACTTTAATTTAATTTAATTATTTTTGTCTGTTTTGTTTTATATACACAAACCTGGTGGAAACAAGGATATAACTCATAAAATTTCTAAGGCTTTCACGGCTGGTGTCAATGCTAGATGAAGTACAATCCGGGCTTGTGGACCGTGTTCTATTAGGCTCCTTCTTCTTCCCAGACTTTTCGTCTGCGACTGTGGCAGACATCTTCAGGTCGCTTTTGAGACCACCGGGGTACTTTGACCTCGCTACTGCCACTAGGAAGAAAAAGAAAGGAACGCAGTAAACCACGGCCAACAAGGCCGGATCTAGTAAGGGCATCGGCATCTAGTAAGGACATAACTATCCATAGTATATAGATAAATATTTAATGAATGTTAAATGTATATTAAGGTATATTATTGCAGCTCACCAATTTCATTTACATTTGAATACTAGTGCGATTACGGATTAACTTCTGAATTATAGGGAAATTTTCTTAAAATTTGTTAATAATTCATTTTCTCTCGCAGGTACCTTCAAACGTTGTAAAGTACTGTTTTCTTACACGTAGCTTGGATTTATGTACTTCGACAAGTTCTCCAATCTGCCCGCGTTTATTAATTTTCAGCCTTACGCCTCAACATACTACTTACGTTTGTAAGAGTAAAGTTTGAAGCCGTTCCCTTATTGAGTCGAGGTAGATCAATGAGAAAAGGAACCGCAGGCAGGCAGGCCGTCTACTCAATTTGAGGGTTCGATCACATATTCCGCCGCTTGGGCTGGCCAGCTGAACCGCTCCACATTCCAATTTCCTCCCCTTGCTCCTGGGAGTAGCCGACCACCCTCCATCGCTCGATGCCAATCACTACAGACCCGCCCGAACCTTTTCTCATCTACTCTATCTTACACCTCTGGGCAATTCCAATGCTGCATTAAACTTCATAATAGTTGGAAAACAATGCAGGTGAACCCGTTCCCACAGATATTTCCTCTCCGCATGCAAATTGTCAATTAAAAATAATACAAAACCAAGAGAATATATCCCAGCGTGGCAGCAAGAAGAGAACTGGTATCCAAGAACAGAGTTTTTGTTCCATCGTTGAATAAAGCAAATTTTCTAGACTGATCTGCCACTATCCCGAAACACTCCACGTTCTATTATAGCTCCAGAAGCCATCATTTGCACCGGCTTTAGGCATTCATATTGTCTTTGTGCTTTAAGGAACGAAGTCCGGATAACATAGAGAGTAAAAGATAAGCTTTCACGACCGAAGTCAATGTAACTACTTCTCCAGACGTTTCGTCTACAACTGCTGCAGACATCTTGAGTGGCGCGGTCGAAGTCTCATCGGAGAAGATTGCACTCTGTCGAAACGTTGCGAAAACTTTTAGCATAGAGCGAACTAGGATCTAGATTGGTCAATTGAATAGGTAATAATCAATTGGTTATAGGATGCCTAGGCAACGAAGATTGTATATTCATTGCAAACTCTTCGTCTACCATCAAACTGATCAGCAGCGGATGTTATGAGCAAAGTACAATATAAGTCCGCCCTTAATATAAAGCTATACCAACTTAAACTTTATACATGTACAAAGAGAAACTGACAGGAAAAGAAAAATATGTAGTGAGGGTGAAGTTTTGTTCCAACTAAGTGCATACTTTTTCAAAGAAGCTCACTAGGAATAGACACGTTACAACGTACTAAATCAGAATGATAGCTTAGTTTTCTGTTTTTGATAGGATAACATTTCACTTCCCCCTATCCCTATTTATTTTGACTACTACTTACTTATAAAGTAGCGGAAGTGGATATTTTATCTTACCCAAAAGCTCAACACCGCTGTTTCACCGGAAAATACAGATTTCGAGACACAAAAGAAGAAAATAGAAATGAGAAGCATTTTCAGAAAAACGTGTATGTGTGTATGTGCGCACGCACGAGCGAGCCTTTGAACTGCATAAATAAAAAATGAAACGTATATTAAATAGGACATCTACTGGTATTTTAAGTTCAGCGTCCATTCTTCAAGGATACTACAGAATCCTCCCTATATCTGACAACCCTTTACAAGGAACATTTGTTACCCAAGTTTTCTCAGAAATGACGATTTTGATATTTTCTTGCTCAGATTAACTATTATAAAATACATATTTATATGAATTTTAATATTCAGCTTAATAGTTATATTGAAGCATTAGATATCACTATTTATGTTATATATTATATTTAAGAATGTATATGTAAATTATATATAATGTATATATAAATATATAATGGTACTCAGTGGGGCATTATGTTAATACAAGACTAAATGTAATGTATATCGAGTTTCCTGAGAATGTACTCAGAAGTCGTCAGCATCATGAATGACTTTCCATTACTGGTAAACCGTAAGAGATCGCGCTAAGACACACTATTTGTGTCAAATACAATTTTTGTGGGATGAACTATTTCCAAGATGTTCCTTATTATTTATCCCTATTTTCTAACATTTTTCTCAAATAGGATTATCCATTTTCATCTCCTGGCCTTGCAAAGAGAATAGAATCTCAAAATATCTCATACTGACAAATGACTATGCTTTAGCCTGCTGTATTCTCTTATTCGCGCTGTACTGTATGAAAACATATGGTAAAATTGTTTCTAAAAATCTCGATTAACATGTATTATATAAGAAACATAAGCGTTTTAAGACTATTTTGTACAAGAGTAGAGAAAGTCATATGAGTGTAAACACAAGGATATTCACATGGGTGCTTCATGTTGGGTGCTTTCTAAAACAGGACAATGGTATACCTTAGCAAGGTCTTACTATATAAGTGTTATTAATATTACTATTTTAATTTACGTAAATAGGACGTAATGCCTAACAAATAAGCAAATGTGCTCTTGAAAGTACATCTAAGTACGCCAGAGCCTATTTATGTATTTACTCTAATTTGTTATAGCCATATAACAGTGGTGACTGAGGAACGACATTTTGTTATGTATTTTTGTTCATTTGCTGTAATACACAAATATTTACACTTTCGGCTTCTGTGGAAGCATTCCAATTAGGAAAAAATTCCACCGCTCCAGGCTAGAATCGAAGTGTAAGTCAGTGTTGAATTCTCGACCACAGAGGTACTTGTTATTGTGCGAGAGGCCAGTATTATCATATCGGACTAAAACCCCAACTTTCCCGGTGATAAACAGCGTTGTAACTACGAGTGCAGTCACAAATGTGTACGCTATAATATTCCAATCTTGGGGTGTTGAACTTCAATCCCAACATGGAGCAACTTACTTCAACAAACTTTCTTAACGCTGAAACCAGAAATCTAGCTCCTTTCATTTTGTTTTCTTTTTGTGATCAATTGCTTAGAAGGGCGCTGCAAAATTACCGACAGTTAAATAAGCATTAAATCACGCAAGTATAAAATTGAAAGTGAATTTAATATACAAGAGCACTATTCGGAAATATGCTTGGTAAAAGACTTACCTATATTTTATATTCTAGAAACATCCTTATAATTTAGCGTAGATCTCTAAGGTATATGCCGCTTTAGAAGGTTCTGTATGCCTGGTGGAAGGAACACGTATGTCTGTGAAACTAGAAAAAGGCGTGCATAAATCGAATGAAAGGTGTCTGAATATCGCTTTCGGGAATTCTGATATCGTAGCGTCGTTACTGAGCCTGCTTTTTTCTGGAACTTCTCCCTGTCGCTAAGTAAACGCTAGTAAAGATAATTAAACCCTCGAATTTTCATTTCTCATTTTATCACACCTTTCGTTCTGTTTGGCTTATTCAAAGCTCCAAGTGCAGGTGTGCTACGTTCCTTATAAATCATCGTTCTCCGAAACGGGAAATGCTTCCGAGTTCCAAAGAGGGGTGAGGAACCAGTTGTACGAGCTGCCACTGGGGAGTTGTAGTCTTCCCCTATACTGTCGTCTCTCCACAGGTCATCCACCTTTTTTCTTCCGGAGGGGATTTGGCACTGCAACCAGTCTTGGTCTGTTGTGTCTTATGCCCCCAAGAGGGTCATTCACGGGAGGAAGAATGAGGCGACAGGAGACAGAAGGCGGTCGTCACAAGAAGGCACTACAGTGCAGAGAGAAGGGTCCCTAAATTTTACTTAGATGGAAACCTCCTCCGGCAGGCCAGGACAACGGACATTCCCTCGTATTGTGGTTCGGAGACGATCCCAGCAATCGGTTCGGAGACCGGCAACCGACCTACCAGAGGAGGAAGTGGTTCACTCAGAGCATATCATCCTGCCATGCACCACCGAGACTCCCACCGACGCTTATACCCTGAAAGAGACCACCGGATGAAAGATAGTATGAAATAACAATGAAGATGAAATGAAGGAACAGGGAATTCGGGGGATGTAATTAACCTACCCAAAATTCGCCTAGTGACCCGGGAAACCCTCCGAAAATACCCATGGGTCAGGTAGGTCGGCCAAGGGAATCGAACCCGGGCCACAGACGAAACCGCCTGAGCCATCCCGCTCGGCCCAACCACCCTTAGCATATTCACACCAAACCTCTCCATCTCGGTTAGAAGGACGCAACGTCAAGGAGAGAGGTGCAAAAGATTTTATACAGGTGGGTGCTGAGTCCCTCCTCGAACTGACAACAATTCGAATGACAAATGACTAGCAGTGCAAAACGTTTGATTACTCTACCGATAATTTTATATATATTTTTTACAGCGCGCAACAAGTTTTAGGATTACATTTGATAATTTTGACAGCTTTATGTTAACTAAAGAACACAAAGTAAATCTTTGCTCAGTAGATTATAGTATAGGAAAACACTACCATTTAGTAGGTGTTAAAATTGGTTTGAAACAGGTAGAACTCTTTAACTATAATTCAAAAATGCGGTAAACAGCAATCTCCAACACAAACAAGAGGCATGGCTACGCAATTTGATATAAACAATTTTAATACTGTGCATAACAGAGGCAATAACTAAAAGATCCACAAAATACTTCTCAGGGTAAAGAAAAATCTTTGGAAAAAAGTCATGTTAACGACGCACACAAAACAGAGGGCAATTTTAGACCTGGGCTAAAATGCAAGAAAAACACTCATGTATTACACTCATATGGCTTCCTCCTCTCACTTTTGTGCAAAGTATTTATATAAAGGCTTATTCTTTTCCTTCTCTTTCGCTCTCTCCCACACACCTTTTTCTAGAAAAGATTCTGTTTTATTCAGAAAGCCTCAAAATGCATGTATCCGGTTAAATTTCGATGTCAAGTTTTCCGTTAGAATACAATACTACCTCTACTTACCGTAAATATACAGTAGAAACTACCAAAATGCTACAATGGGTCTGACAACTTGCTCTTCTTAAAGCCTCATCATTCCCAAAGCTGATTTTACGTAAATCTCAAGTACAATTCCACTCATTTTTGGTAAATCTGAAAGAACAGTTCATTGTAAAGAAAGGACTATAATAGAACCGGATCAGAAAGACAACGAAAAAGCTGATGCATCGTGTAGTTTAATTCATCAGAATCTACGCGTCACATGTGAACGCTCCTAAAAGTCAATCCGGGCGTGCAGCATCTGGCATACCACTCCCTAATCAACATTAGCTATTGTTTGTCATAAGAAATTAATTGCATCTGCAAATTGAATTGCTACAAAGGCTCACTATTAATAACTGAACTACAGCCCACCTAAAAAAAAAAACAAAGGCTGTTGGTTCACCATTAGATCAGGTTTTAGGTTACTGCAGCAATATTGTTGCGTATTAGTTTTGACAGTTGAACAGAAATAAGGTTTGAAATGATGATTTAATCACAAAAATTTAAATTAGGAAGTTTGATAACACTCGGGCTGGAAACTTGCTATGTCTTAAATGAAAACATGTTCATTTCAGTAACTCTTCAAAATTATAAAGGATCATTATTATTATTGTTGTTATTGTATTATTATTATTATTATTATTATTATTATTATTATTATTATTATTATTATTATTATTATTATTATTATTATTATTATTATTATTATTATTATTATTATTATTATTATTATTATTATTATTATTATTATTATTATTATTATTATTGCTATAAATATTTACCAAGCTCTCTTTAGTTTGTTCTTCGCTTTTATTACTTCATCACTTGCCTGCAGTAAGTAGAGGAAATATTTCATTTTAGCCATCAAGATCTCGCAGTAAGGCAGCGGTGTCGTCGAGTGGTTAGATCGCTTGGCTCTCACCAAGGCGGCCCGGGTTCGATCCCAGGCGACTGCAAAGTGAAATTTGTGGTAGACAACAGGGCGTTGGGGCCTGTTCTCACCGGGTCCTCCTTTTTCCCGCTAGTATTTAATCAATTGCTTCATCATCATCTTTCCTATCATTTCATCTTAGACTCACTCTATCATCGACTTCTCTCACTCTCATACCAGGCATCAGGCTGATCACCGATCCTTGATTGTTTCTCTCGCTGATCCAGAACCCGCACAAGGATTAAGTGGAACAAAGATCCCCTGACACCACGTTCTCGGATGCTACAAACGAGAACATTTGCTTGTACTCGAATGCAAGTTCTCGGATGCTACAAACGAGAACATTTGCTTGTACTCGAATGCAAGTTCTCGGATGCTACAAACGAGAACATTTGCTTGTACTCGAATGCAAGTTCTCGGATGCTACAAACGAGAACATTTGCTTGTATTCAAATGCAAGTTCTCGGATGCTACAAACGAGAACATTTGCTTGTATTCAAATGCAAGTTCTCGGATGCTACAAACGAGAACATTTGCTTGTACTCGAATGCAAGTTCTCGGATGCTACAAACGAGAACATTTGCTTGTACTCGAATGCAAGTTCTCGGATGATGTCACATGCTGCGAATCGATTTCATTTGCTTGTATTCAAATGCAAGTTCTCGGATGCTACAAACGAGAACATTTGCTTGTATTCAAATGCAAGTTCTCGGATGCTACAAACGAGAACATTTGCTTGTACTCGAATGCAAGTTCTCGGATGCTACAAACGAGAACATTTGCTTGTACTCGAATGCAAGTTCTCGGATGATGTCACATGCTGCGAATCGATTTCATTTGCTTGTATTCAAATGCAAGTTCTCGGATGCTACAAACGAGAACATTTGCTTGTACTCAAATGCAAGTTCTCGGATGATGTCACATGCTGCGAATCGATTTCATTTGCTTGTATTCAAATGCAAGTTCTCGGATGCTACAAACGAGAACATTTGCTTGTACTCGAATGCAAGTTCTCGGATGCTACAAGCGAGAACATTTGCTTGTATTCAAATGCAAGTTCTCGGATGCTACAAACGAGAACATTTGCTTGTACTCGAATGCAAGTTCTCGGATGATGTCACATGCTGCGAATCGATTTCATTTGCTTGTATTCAAATGCAAGTTCTCGGATGCTACAAACGAGAACATTTGCTTGTACTCGAATGCAAGTTCTCGGATGATGTCACATGCTGCGAATCGATTTCATTTGCTTGTATTCAAATGCAAGTTCTCGGATGCTACAAACGAGAACATTTGCTTGTACTCGAATGCAAGTTCTCGGATGATGTCACATGCTGCGAATCGATTTCATTTGCTTGTATTCAAATGCAAGTTCTCGGATGCTACAAACGAGAACATTTGCTTGTACTCGAATGCAAGTTCTCGGATGATGTCACATGCTGCGAATCGATTTCATTTGCTTGTATTCAAATGCAAGTTCTCGGATGCTACAAACGAGAACATTTGCTTGTACTCGAATGCAAGTTCTCGGATGATGTCACATGCTGCGAATCGATTTCATTTGCTTGTATTCAAATGCAAGTTCTCGGATGCTACAAACGAGAACATTTGCTTGTACTCGAATGCAAGTTCTCGGATGCTACAAACGAGAACATTTGCTTGTATTCAAATGCAGGTTCTCGGATGCTACAAACGAGAACATTTGCTTGTACTCGAATGCAAGTTCTCGGATGCTACAAACGAGAACATTTGCTTGTACTCGAATGCAAGTTCTCGGATGCTACAAACGAGAACATTTGCTTGTATTCAAATGCAAGTTCTCGGATGCTACAAACGAGAACATTTGCTTGTACTCGAATGCAAGTTCTCGGATGCTACAAACGAGAACATTTGCTTGTACTCAAATGCAAGTTCTCGGATGCTACAAACGAGAACATTTGCTTGTATTCAAATGCAAGTTCTCGGATGCTACAAACGAGAACATTTGCTTGTACTCGAATGCAAGTTCTCGGATGCTACAAACGAGAACATCTGCTTGTACTCAAATGCAAGTTCTGGGATGATGTCACATGCTGCGAATCGATTTCATTTGCTTGTACTCGAATGCAAGTTCTCGGATGCTACAAACGAGAACATTTGCTTGTACTCAAATACAAGTTCTCGGATGATGTCACATGCTGCGAATCGATTTCATTTGCTTGTATTCGAATGTAAGTTCTCGGATGCTACAAACGAGAACATTTGCTTGCATTCGAATGCAATTCTCGGATGATGTCACATGCTGCGAATCGATTTCATTTGCTTGTATTCGAATGCAAGTTCTCGGCTGCTACAAACGAGAACATTTGCTTGCATTCGAATGCAATTCTCGGATGATGTCACATGCTGCGAATCGATTTCATTTGCTTGTATTCGAATGCAAGTTCTCGGCTGCTACAAACGAGAACATTTGCTTGCATTCGAATGCAAGTTCTCGGATGATGTCACAAGCTGCGAATCGATTTCATTTGCTTGCATTCGAATGCAAGTTCTCGGATGATGTCACATGCTGCGAATCGATTTCATTTGCTTGTATTCGAATGCAAGTTCTCGGCTGCTACAAACGAGAACATTTGCTTGCATTCGAATGCAAGTTCTCGGATGATGTCACAAGCTGCGAATCGATTTCATTTGCTTGCATTCGAATGCAAGTTCTCGGCTGCTACAAACGAGAACATTTGCTTGCATTCGAATGCAAGTTCTCGGATGATGTCACAAGCTGCGAATCGATTTCATTTGCTTGCATTCGAATGCAAGTTCTCGGATGATTTCACAAGCTGCGAATCGATTTCATTTGCTTGCATTCGAATGCAAGTTCTCGGATGATGTCACAAGCTGCGAATCGATTTCATTTGCTTGTATTCGAATGCAAGTTCTCGGATGATTTCACAAGCTGCGAATCGATTTCATTTGCTTGCATTCGAATGCAAGTTCTCGGATGATTTCACAAGCTGCGAATCGATTTCATTTGCTTGTATTCGAATGCAAGTTCTCGGATGATGTCACAAGCTGCGAATCGATTTCATTTGCTTGCATTCGAATGCAAGTTCTCGGATGATGTCACAAGCTGCGAATCGATTTCATTTGCTTGCATTCGAATGCAAGTTCTCGGATGATTTCACAAGCTGCGAATCGATTTCATTTGCTTGCATTCGAATGCAAGTTCTCGGATGATGTCACAAGCTGCGAATCGATTTCATTTGCTTGTATTCGAATGCAAGTTCTCGGATGATTTCACAAGCTGCGAATCGATTTCATTTGCTTGTATTCGAATGCAAGTTCTCGGATGATGTCACAAGCTGCGAATCGATTTCATTTGCTTGCATTCGAATGCAAGTTCTCGGATGATTTCACATGCTGCGAATCGATTTCATTTGCTTGTATTCGAATGCAAGTTCTCGGATGATTTCACAAGCTGCGAATCGATTTCATTTGCTTGCATTCGAATGCAAGTTCTCGGATGATGTCACAAGCTGCGAATCGATTTCATTTGCTTGCATTCGAATGCAAGTTCTCGGATGATGTCACAAGCTGCGAATCGATTTCATTTGCTTGCATTCGAATGCAAGTTCTCGGATGATGTCACATGCTGCGAATCGATTTCATTTGCTTGTATTCGAATGCAAGTTCTCGGATGATTTCACAAGCTGCGAATCGATTTCATTTGCTTGTATTCGAATGCAAGTTCTCGGATGATTTCACATGCTGTGAATCGATTTCATTTGCTTGTATTCGAATGCAAGTTCTCGGATGATTTCACATGCTGCGAATCGATTTCATTTGCTTGTATTCGAATGCAAGTTCTCGGATGATGCCACATGCTGCGAATCGATTTCATTTGCTTGTATTCGAATGCAAGTTCTCGGATGATTTCACATGCTGTGAATCGATTTCATTTGCTTGTATTCGAATGCAAGTTCTCGGATGATGTCACAAGCTGCGAATCGATTTCATTTGCTTGCATTCGAATGCAATTCTCGGATGATGTCACATGCTGCGAATCGATTTCATTTGCTTGTATTCGAATGTAAATTCTCGGCTGCTACAAACGAGAACATTTGCTTGCATTCAAATGCAATTCTCGGATGACGTCACATGCTGAGAATAGAGAACACTTCTTTTATTCGAAATAAGTTCTCGGATACTACAAACGATAATTTTTGCGTGTATTCGATGCAAGTTCTCGAGTCGCTAGAACGGATATATCTGGTGTTCCGCTGTGTAGAGGGTGGCGGGTTCGAGTGCCGCGTTGGGTATGGTATTTATTTGTACTGTGTATACGTGTAAAAATACAGAAAAACAACATAAAAATAACAACGACGAAAATAAGGAAAATGAATTACATTTTTATTTATAAAGATCGAGAACATTTACTTGTTTTCAAAAAGAAGTTATCGGATACCACAAACGAGAACATTTGCGTGTATTCAATGTAGGTGCTCGAAGTCGCTAGAACAGATGTCTCTGGCGTTCCTCTGCGTAGAGGGTCGCGGGTTACAGTCCTCCCTTGGGCATGATGTTTATGTGTATTGTGTATAAGTGTAAAAATACAGAAAAACGACATAAAATGGAAACGACGAAAACAAGGAAAATGATATAATAATAATAATAATAATAATAATAATAATAATAATAATAATAATAATAATAATAATAATAATAATAATAATAATAATAATAATAATAATAATAATAATAATAATAATAATAATAATAATAATAATAATAATAATAATAATAATAATAATAATAATAATAATAATAATAATAATAATAATAATAATAATAATAATAATAATAATAATAATAATAATAATAATAATAATAATAATAATAATAATAATAATAATAATAATAATAATAATAATAATAATAATAATAATAATAATAATAATAATAATAATAATAATAATAATAATAATAATAATAGCAGTAGTAGTAGTAGTAGTAGTAGTAGTAGTAGTAGTAGTAGTAGTAGTAGTAGTAGTAGTAGTAGTAGTAGTAGTAGTAGTAGTAGTAGTAGTAGTAGTAGTAATTTTTTGTTGTTGTTTCCATTGGTAGGAAGTATAGGATACCATAAACAATTAGCATATGCAATCTTAAATCGTTTTGTTCCTGTTGTAATTCACTGTTGCAACGCTCATGACTAATTGATTTGCTCTGTATGTGGTCACTATGCTGCGGTGTTTCTGATTAGAAAAACATTTTATTTCAAGTCAAGAAAAGTTGAACATATGTATTTTATGGTAGTGTCAAAGCATACAGCAATAATGTGACAGCACGTACTAATATGTTAAAACCAAAAGAAATTAGTCATTACTGAGCACTTGCTTATGCGTGTTAATAATTTTATTATCAGGAAGTAAGACATAGCACAATAATACATTATTTTCATTGTCACATTAACAGGACTTTACATATAACTACGCTATATGTTATATGATATGGTGTACTTGGAAATCAGTAGTACGTCAACTTTATAAATTTGAATTTGGTTTAGAATATATAACAGTTATTCCTTATAGTTACACATCTCCTAATGTACATTCCTTTCTCCCACGATTTAGTAATTTAAATATATGATCACGTATTGAAATAATTGTTTTGGGACAGTCCGATAACCTTGGGATGTAAGCAGATTCATTACTCGTAAACAGTATATTTTATCTATACAGTAAACAGTCCCGCCCTGTCTATTACAACGTTTATTTGTCAACCAGCTCACCTTTCCGCCCTAAGCTGCCTGAACTTTAAGATGTGAATCTGTGGGCACCAATCAGAATCTATGAAACTGAGTCGAGATCTAGATTCAAATTCCACCTCAGTGCACCTGCATCTAACGAGAACTTCGGGCACTCAGGGCAAACGCAAACGAGAACTTTGCATGTGTATTCGAATACACATTCAGATTTCGAGAACTTCTCGAGAACTATCAAGAATCGAATGAATCGATTTTTTGTATTCGAATTCGCCCATCACTAATGTGCATTATACAGTGTTCAACGATAGTCGGGGCTTTAATGAAATTCACCATAGATTTTCGTGAATGTTTTTGTTCCCCCAGCGGTGCTTGTTTGATAAAAAGATGTTATCAAGAAAGTGGTTAGCACCGCAGCTAAAGACGACCATTACGTGGCCCGAGCAGGTGTCTCGTCCCGAGCAAACAAAATTACCGCTTTATTACTCTTTTAATGAACCTTGTGTATACAGCAAGACGTGCTTGGGCGAGCTGATTTCGTGTCCGTTCACTCAGCGGTCATCTTCAGCGTAAAGCACGACACACTCAAAATTCGATTGTGTGACTTTATTGCCTCTTTAATGAATGCTTCGATTATTCTTTTTCTTCCAGTCGTTCATGACACCATTAACATTGTTTCCTTCCTAGGTGTAATACTTGCGCTATTTGATTTTCTTTTTCCCTTGTAGTTTGCTTTATCTACTACATATTAAGTCAATTTTATAATTAGACTGACAGGCAGCAAAGTTGTTCACTGCTTTAAAGCAGAACCATTTTACGTGATTAACTTCACGTGGGGAAGACATTCTGATGTCTCTGATTGGCTACAGTTAGATATGCATCGATTGCTATTGGACAGAAAAGGGGTATCAATGAACTCTATTCCAACTAATGAATGAGTGACCGCGGTCGATTTCATTGACCTTCATGTGACCAGCGCTGCCATCGTCTCTTATCTGGTCTTATCTGGTCGATTAGAAGAGTGATACATTATTAAGTTGACGCACAGAAAGTTACGAAACACAAATAGAGCGATTGGAAGCTGTGTGTGTCTATATGATATGTTTTCTCGCGCCTGCCGATGTATGACACATTGCTGTCCAGAGGATATGATTATATCTGAACGGACTATACATACACTGGGCTCACCGTGTATATGGATAAGCTGAGGTAAACATCTTTGTGTTGCGAATTTTTTCCGATACGCCTTCTCGCTTTGCCATGCACTAATTGTACTGTAATTTACTGTCACGTTTATTGATAATACCATTAGCGTAATTAACGATAGATAATTTGTTATATGAGCTTGAAACTGACTGAAATCTGAAACAACTAATATGTATCCGTTATTCCGTAGGAATACTTATAACGATAACGTTTTGTGGTTCTCACGGCTCAGTGCAGGGTCGATATCTAATTTGTCAGGTGCCTGCGTGTTGCAAGAGATACCTACTTCCGCTTTCAAACCAATTACTATATCGATACCGGAAATGAGCCGCGACATGCATTAGCTTCTTCTCCTTCACAAGGCTTCATTATTTTTCCGATATTTGACTACGATTATTGGACACAGGCGTTTGTTCCTTGGCGGAAATATTCAAAGGAACATGTGCCATTGTGTGCAAAATTTAATGCACACCTAAGATAATTTATACACTTTAACTATAATACTTGACGGGCCAGTTTCGTATTTCTGCCGTCTGGTCTGCAATTGAAGAATTTTATTCTTTGAACACAAGTAAGCTGCTCACCTCGGTTACATGCTTAGTGACAAAAGCTGCAAAACTGTAATGAAATATTTTTCCTGCTTTTTCAGGGGGGTAAATAATGACACTATAATCTGTCTCAACCTAGTTTAATCCTGCTGTAAACATCTAGGTGGGAAGAGAGACAGAGACATAGGGACAGAAAACGGTTAAGCTGTTGATTGGTTTAGCGAAGTTAATGGGCGTTTTTTATTTGCATGCGCACGATGAACTCCTCCTTTAAGTAGTTTTCTGGTCACTGCTCTGCGCGAGGTAATTTTGAAGAGAGAAAAGTATTTAATATTTGGATTCTTATAAAGGTAATAGTCCCACATTTTATCTTTCTGCTGCACATTCCACATAGATGTGTTCTGTATCCTATATACAGATTAGACAGAAGACAGGTAAAATTATACACACTACTAACTTTTATGTTAAATTAAGCTGCATTTTATTTAACAATTACTAAAGGGCATTGCTATTACATCATATGTTTGCATTCCTATACCAGGTAGCTCTTTCAACGAAGTCTGTATCGAGCTGAATGCTGATTAATATATTATTGTTTATATTGTGGAGTTGCTTCTGATATTTAACACCGTATTTCCTGTACATCTCGCGTACCTCACAAGCCCAAGAACACTTATATATATGCGATTTAAAGTCAGTGAGCTTTCCATAACAGTGTAGGCCGGTGCTTCAGCCGAAATGAAACACGATCGAGGCAAACCTTCAAAAAGTGACGAGGAGCGAATGATCGCGCATAGTTTGGCAGTGCTTAAAGAAAGAAACCCGGAATCGTCTATAAAAAGAAAGAAACCCAGAAAGAAACTGGTGATCTTCTTGGTGTTTTCGTAAGTAGTTTACATAGAGTTAGAATGGAACAGCAGCATCCAGAACTCTAAGAACACCAGGAAAATCGCATAAATGCAAACAGCGCGTGGAGAAATACGACGATTTTACAAAAAGTACTATACGCAGTAAAGTGTAGGATTATCTTTTCGGAAACCAACTCATAGATTTAATAAGTTAATGTGTAACCCAAATCTATTTATTTATTTTCTAGAAGTTAGCACTGCTACATATTTGCTAGTGTAGCAAAACTTACGTGCGTGCATGTAGCGCCTAACATGTGGCGAGTTGTGTCAGGTACGCCTTGTTGTTTACAGCAGGGTTAAACTAGCGTGAGATAGAGTATAGTATGTAAATGAGAAAATGAATTCTTAAAAGGACTGTATGTCTGTGTTACCTGTCAAGCAAATATTGCCAAACGGTTGGTATCAAACTTGATGTTTAACATTTCTTAGGTCCTTTTCTTAAAATTGATTACCTAACATCTAATTAATTACCTTTTCCCAAAAAAGTACACCTCTGTTATTTCTTTTATGAAAAAATCTGCATAACAATGTATAAGAATTATATGAATCACAAAACACTTCCATGGTAATAAAGTTAATAAATTGAAGAAGAGGAGGTGCTGAGAAAGGGAAAGGAATCTAGAGGGAAAAGACAGGAAGAGAAAGTAGAGAACGAAGGAGACAAACTGAGAAAGCGAGTAAGAAGAAACACATTTAACACGAGCAAGCTGCAGGTTCTCCAACCAAAACGAGAAGGAAGAAACCAAAGTTAACAAATTCATGACAATCACGGACATGTAATCACGGAAACCTCTAGTCGCTTTCAGCACTTGTGTTTTAAGTTACAAATACCATGGAAGAAACAAAATAAACAAAAAGGCATCTAAAAACACGTTTTTTGTGATCAAAGCAGCAAAATTTTATAAAAATCTGAGTTGCCACAGTTTTAATTGGGACTGTCGTACATGTTCACCCTAAAGGGAGCGTAATTCGTCGTCACACAAGATAACAACGTTGTCCGTCCACATATTTCATGGTTCTCTAAATAACTTCTTTATGACGAGCTCTGAGCCCTTTAAACTTTCTGATGAAAATGCGAGGAAATAGAAATTTGTAATCGTTGACAATGTAGCACATTCTAAAAATATAATTCTGCTCCCCACGGAACAAAATAAGTGCTGGGGAGCGCGGAAATGTTTTCAAGTGTAAAACAATTCCAGAACCGCCTGGAGTTACGTCACGGAATTCCTTTGAAGAGCCGTGTGCTGCAGAGTTTGCGACAGGCCGACAAATAATGACAAGACTGGATGGTCAGCAGTGCAATTAAACTGGCCGTGCGTTCGCTCTTAATTTATCCCGTGATTCGCTCCTGTTTTCCAATCCACTTTAAATATACGCGCCGCGTCGAGCAGGTTCAAACACGGCACAGGAGGGTGTAGGGGATGGTGGGGAGAGCAAGAGACAGAGACAGAGAGAAAGGATTTCATCGGGCTGAGAAAGAGAGAAAGAGGAGGGACGGCAAAGGAGTTGGAAAGTGAAGAACAGTGTTGCCAACGCCACCAGAATGAAGCTAAAAGAGACGCAGTACAAGACAAAATATGAAGAGGGTCAATCAATTTTAATCATTTATGTTATGTGACTTTTACGAAGTTTAAATATTTGTTGATATCGCAGCATACTATAAGAAGAGAGGGAAACAGTATAGTTTTCCTGCAGCTTGATTGTATACCTACTTATAATTGCTTATCTAATTTATCAATTCTCGTCGCTTACAAACTAAATAGCTCAAGCAGAGTAACCTACTACACGGATTATACTAAAATAATAGTAATTTGATTCGTTTATAATTTATAATGTTATAGTTTCATAATGTGAAGGGGAGCACACCTGCTTCAAAGTGTGCAATGATATGTCATCGTAACGTAATGGTGATTGAATGTGTGAAATGGACAGCATGTAGCTTGAGGTCCTTTTAAGTGCAACAGTAATTTATTCTTAGGGGCGAGGGAAAAAAACGAAGAAAAACCTTAACCAGGTATTTGCGACCTGCAGCTTGACATCCCTCCCTTTATGATGTATGTGATGATAATGATTTATTATTATTATTATTATTATTATTATTATTATTATTATTATTATTATTATTATTATTATTATTATTATTATTATTATTATTATTATTATTATTATTATTATTATTATTATTATTATTATTATTATTAATTATTATTAATTATTATTATTATTATTATTATTATTATTATTATTATTATTATTATTATTATTATTATTATTATTATTATTATTATTATTATTATTATTATTATTATTATTATTATTATTATTATTATTATTATTATTATTATTATTATTATTATTATTATTATTATTATTATTATTATTATTATTATTATTATTATTATTATTATTATTATTATTATTATTATTATTATTATTATTATTATTATTATTATTATTATTATTATTATTATTATTAGCAACAAAAATAAACTGTAGCACTATAAATCTGTTGGAATATATTTTTGGATTTGAGTGTTTACGTAGTCTTGAACGTTCTTGTTCAGTAGAACGTTTTCATTATTTGCTCTATTTTAGCACCAAACCTTGTGTTTCACCTCGGAGAACGGTCGCCCAATAAATTCGGCACCATCAATGACAATTAGTGTCATGGAGTAAGGAGGAATATGAAAACTACTCATCTTAGTAAAATGGCATGAACTATTCTGATATTTTATTGCTCAGAACCTTCTAGACCACAATATGATTTCCATTTGTGCCATTTATATTCTTATGGGTGGCTTTGGCACAGAATAATTTGATAAGTATATTTAGCAGACAGCATGAATAAACAAACAAAAGATATTTTCCCATAAAGTCTTTACATGTCATATACGTCAATCTGTCAGAAAAGCGCCGTTGGTGTTAGTGAACACATTTTGATCTTAAAATAAATTTGCGACATAGAAACTGCCCCATCACGATTTACGAAATCAGCTCGACACTGTTGTGAAATTAATTCTTACATGTATGCAGGGGGAAAAAAAGGAATACATCAGTTATGTCAATAAAACCACTTAAAGTCTATAAATAGCATCGTTGTTAAAGGAGTCCTTTTTGTGGATATTATCCAAACATTTTTGAGCTTACTGAATTTATTGCCGAAGTTATTTTATCAATGTTGAACCAATGTTCTTGAACATAATCTTTTCGTCATTGTTAGTAGTTTAGCAGTAGTTGATATGCGTAGTCAGCTAAAATTATACGACCTACTAAATACTAAACACACTATTGCTTCAAACTAGCATATCTGTGCTGAGAGCAGCGTGTTTTCCTCATATGTGAAAGGTCCCGAGTTCGAAACTCGATATGGGTGACTTACGCCGATTTTTTTCTATACTTTAAGATAAATTGCCAGGTAAACCCAAGTAATGTGGATCATTTAAGCATCATTTTTATCCACTTTATTCATCATCTGACACGATCTAAGCTTTAAAGCACGTTAAATTTAAAAAAAAGGACTGCGAACGGATCAATATCATAAACTGTATGCATACTTAAAGACCTTGCTTGGTGTTGAATTTTAATACTCTGATTTTATTAATAATAAACTCATAGTGAGCCATCATTCATTCAACAGATTGCGTCACATGAGATTCATCTTTATATATATATATATCTTATGTAAATAACAAATTATAAACTTTATTAACAGATTATTTTTATAATGGCAACAATTGGCAACTTCGGTCACAGGTATTAAAAGCGAGACACGCGACAGTCCGTGTGATTTCCGGTAACCGATTTAGTGCGCCGCGGCACCTAGAAAAACCACTTCTCTCGCCCTTTCTCTTTCTCAGTAAAATCGAAAGAAACGCTGATATGCAAAAATTTACAACACTAGCACTTGGTTTACATATTACCTAACAAACATAAAAAAACAAGAGCATGCTTAAATTTGTAGCTGGAGTAATGAAGCAAAATCAGATTCATACAATTGTTAACAATGTGAAATGCGAAACCCCTTCGTGAAATGAAGGACTCGTTAAAATTGTTGAGTACAGGTGGATACATTTTTTTTATACATTACGTCCTCCAACGTTAAGTCATATCGGACGATGAATGAAATGGATGAAATGATGCTCTAATGAGTCCAGGGTCCATGGAGTTTACAGTTACCAGACATTCGTCTTGAAGGATAAGGGAAAACCCGGGAAAAAACCTTACCCAGGTAACTCACCCTGATCGAGACTCGAACTCGGGACCTCTTGAACGTGAGGCAGGCACGCTTTCATCTGCGCTATCGAGGCGGGCAGGTGGACACAAAGTACCTAAAGTTTAATATCAAGGATAACTGTAACCATTATGTTTTACTTCGTTTTATCGATAAATTCTTATACTATAAAAGAAACAGAACTTTGTTCTCTTTCTCTCTCTCCATACATGTGCATTTGTTTAACCACCGCAGAGTAGCTGAATGAAATGAATGTCCGCCTCTGTAGCGTGGTGGTGACTATCTGCGTCACATTCAAGAGGTCCTGAATCTCGTTCAGGGTGAATTATCTGGATAAGACTTTTCCAAGGTTTTCCCTTATCCTAAAAGATGAAAATTTCGATGGACTCTGGGCTCATTTCGGTTTCATTTCCTCTCATCCGATATGACTTACTTTGGAGGACATGAATTAAAAGAATGAAATGGGTAGAATGATCTCAAGTGAATTCAGAACTGCACCGAACTGAGAGTTACTTAAAATTTGTTTTGCAATAATAAGGGATAACCTAGAGGAAGCCTTAGTTAGGAAAAATCGGATTCAAAGAAAATGGAAGCCAAAGAATGCTAATAACTCCGAAAATGTGTCATTTACTATAATCTGGCCAAAAATAGAACCATGATATAGTAAACATATGGGAAGGAAGACAGAAACAAAGATACTTCAACAGAATCCTCATATAACAGGACCGTTGTAGTTTGAGATAGATTATAAACATAAAAGTCGAAGTCTAAATGTACAAAACAAACAGTTACTATTAACAGTTATTTTATAACGCTATGTATATGATTCTTGTTATATGTGTTTTTGTTTTAATTTTATAAGTAGATGTGCAATGTGAATGGGGAATATGTATGTTCCTTTGCTCCCCCTCCCCCTGTGTGCTTCACATTGTGGCTGCACTTTTGTTACTGAATCACAATGTATTGTAAACTACATTACATTAGCCTTTCTTATCCTCTAATTCATATGTTACACACTGATACTGCGCAAGACATAGATATTAAAGTAACAAAACACACTTGGTACACACTCTAGACATATGACATATAACTTGTACAAGTACGTAGTATGAATAGAATTTGTAGCCTTGAGGTTGGCAACGCTGGCGAGCGAGGGAGAGAGAAAGTGACGGTGAACAGGCCGAGGCAAGGTTTGGTGCGAGCTGATGAGATGGGTTTTGTATTCTTTGGCTAAATTGATTGGAACTCCAAATTAATTGGAGTCCATCCTGCCATTCCTATAGTACAGTCAAATACAATTATCATAGCCTCAGTATGTGCGAGAGAGGGAGGAGGGATATAATCCCGTGCGGTGTTCTCCAATCAGCGCAAAAGAGAAATGTTCGGCCCTGATCCATTCATTTCGATAATCTGATGATCGAGCGACCAACCTGATTGATTACGAAGGAATGGCATCCATAAATTACGCGGAAGGGGAAAACGTTAACAGAGAATTGAAGCGCACAGCTTAGGTTGATGTTCACTTGTCACTTCACAAGCAGACTTCATATTCGGTGGCCAAAATAAAACACAGCATCGTCATTTGTCACCACGCTCCGGTTTTAGAGAGAACGCGCGACACATGTGGTCAGCAGGTGTAGTTTTATGCCCCGCAAAGGAAATATCTTCCATCAGCATTTGTATTTTCAGAATGTATCCTAAACGACTAGGTAAGTGGCTTCAGTTAAGTAGTTTTGTCTTCTCAATAATTAAACTATTAAGGGTATTTTACTTTCCCTGCGGTGGAAAGTACCACAACAGGTATTATACTTAATGTCCATGAGTTTGTTGAAGTAGTTCTTTAAATGGGTTTAAAGCATTTATTAGAAGTCAAGTTACTTAAGTGATTGATAGTATATACTTTACTACAACTTCGATTAAAATTATACAAAATTAGAGGCGGTTTACAAGTATAATTTGAGCTATTTCACGTTTGCGTAAAATGAGTACAAACAATAACTTAGCTCATATGGAAGTATACTAAAAGTTACAGTTTTTTGGATGATTGCAATATATAGACATGGTAAGCCTTAACTTTTTTGTCCTACTTCCGCCACAGAATGCATCTGTGGCTATCACTTTCATAAATTTGCAATCATTTTTATCCTTTACTTCTCATCCTGTATCTACGTGAATCATGTCCCACTGGATTTGTTAGTAGTGCCACACCATCAACAAATTATTCTTCTTTCTCTTACTACTACTCCCAAATTCTGCAAGTAGATGTTTAATAGCTGACAAAGAGTGTCATCCCTGTCCCACATTTCTTCGTTCTAAATCCTCACTTCTGCTGATATAGCGGCAATTAGCTACTCCGAAGAGCAAGAAGTTTTAGAAATCTGTATTCAAAGTCACAGTTTATTTCAATTACCTCTGTGAATTTCCTTTTCCATGTCTATTCATTTTTCTCTAGAGAGTGTTTGCTGATTGTTATAGAACGGTTTATGAATCTATTTTGATCATAAAAAGGAGTTAAAATAGTGCATTTCAAAACTGTTGATCTCGTTTTCAAAGCTTACCAATCGCTGAGTACCATGCGTTCAATGAGATTATATACGTAAGCGGGAAACAAGAATAGAAAACTCAATTTGGAGAAAACGTTTAAGCTCGATGGTATATATCATTTATGGCAAGTAGTTTTTTCCGAAAACTTAGTTATTTTCAAAAATTCGCTTGCACGTTGTAACTTCTACAGTTTTAAGTGCTGCCCACTTTTGCTTTCGGTGCCATGTACGTCTGCATACAGTACGTATCACCTAGGGGCCACCGAAACCGGGGCAGAGCGGTTTAAGTAAGTCAGAGTAACCCGTTTTGCTTATGTCGACCCTTGAAGGGAAGGATAAAGGAGATACCAGAATGGCGTTCATTATCGGGTGACGTGCGTGAGCATGGACGGGGTGGCTAACAGTCCCAGATAGAAACCCATTCTTCTAACGCCGAACACAACGGGACCCCAAGGCCCTGGAGTACTCCCAGAAAGCGGATCTGTTGGCATTGCAACAGGGAGAAATCTTTTCAAAGTATATCCATTACCCAGCCGCCACACACCAAACGCCATTGCTTGAGCCTACAAAATCAAAATAGATGACAGGATGTGGAGAGGACAGGAACTGTGAGGAAACATTCACTCCAGCATTCGCCTACACACTCGGTGAAACGTTTATTCAAGAGTGGACGGCCCAACTGGTTTCGAACACAGTATCTAGCCTCACGCATTATCGTGGTGCCATCTTGTTCAATACTAGATTCAGAAGGTATTACATTAAACCCAAAAATTCTGTATCAATATTTCAGCGAAAATACAAGTTTTGAGGCTGCATGATTACAAACAGAAAATTTTTTAGAAAATGATCCGTGTGCTTGTGCGTACGTACGTATGTGCGTGCCACACACATAAAATGTGCATATATTTAAAATTACATATTTGGGATATCAGATATTATTTGAGATATTCGTTCTTATTGGTATGAATTTTTAACCGTTTGAAGTGTTGGTATCATTGAACTTTTGTAGCATGTCATGGTAATTGGTGGTATGACGTTGTTATCTACTTTTAAGCATTTGACGGCCACTTCAGTTTCCTTCAGTTTCCAGTTTATGTCCTTGAAATGCGTAATTAATATATTTCTGCATATTACACAGATTAACAGAAAGGAAATTAGAACAATAAGCTTCTACATTAGATAAATTGTAGAAATAATGTAAAACTAAACGAGAGTAACAATTACTGTCAATGTAACACACCCCATTTTATAAAGTGCTGACTCTTATCAGTGGATTCTTGTGCTGTTATGGACAGAGTACGGCATGTGAAGACCAGCTCGATGTTAAACATTGAAATTTCGGTCTCTGTTAGAAGTTAAAAACACATTTTAGGATATACAACGCTTGTGTTCCATGGCCTACTTATCCTACACATACAAGAGAGCGTGCCCAGTCGTTACAAAAGATGCTGCTCTCGCGCATTCAGTACGCTTACTGTCTGACCTACGGATCGCTACCTATCACAGTTCTGTGCTATTGAGTGCGCTACTGTATGCGCATGCATACCGTCTCTGAGAAACCTAGCCTAAGAGTTTACGGCCAGATAATACAGAACGTACTACAGCTTTGTGCAGGTAACTATTGAATGGGACAAGATTTTACTGTTCACACACTACAGAGTGCATAACTAAAGTTCACTTGTCTATTATTTTTGTTAATATATTCAAATTTTATCTAAACATATTAAGCATTGCATTACATTGACCTGTATTCGTAAGCTGGAATTATACATGTTACTATTTGTGGTTATTTAATCTTCCCTTGATCTAACTGGGTTTACCTTACACCAACGTTTATAGAATTCCACTATTTTTAGCTGCAAACAGCCACGTCAGCGAATTTTGGAAGAGTCATTCATTTCAAAGAGGGTGTGGTGTAAAATTCGTGGTTGGTGCATTTTCTAAATGCCTTACGATACTGAGTAGATACCAATACTATATACGAGTCGAAAAATCCGCATCAAAATATGTGTACTCGAAGTCATGCTCTCTCCGTAGCTGGTAACTGAAGCACCACACACCAACCCACTTCGCCATAACGCATACCCGCCTTGTACCTATGGCAGAATGTGTAACATAACCATTTCTGAAAACATTTATCTCCATTAATTAGAAGTCAGATAGAATAATTTTTTCAGATTAGTTCACAGTATCTACAGAAAAATAAAATAATTGCGAGAAGGGAAAGTCTGAATGTAATCTCTGTATATTTTTATAAAGTGGTTAAGTTGTAATAGCAGGCTGAGAAGCAAGTTCTTAGTATTCAGTGACCTACAGAATGTTTATTTCTTTCGCTAAATATCTATATTTTGGTTGCAGAATCACAAAGACATGACGAAAGTTAGAAAAAGCTATGTGACTATTACATATCAGAGTTTTAAATTTAATTTCAGATTTCTGCCTATTTAGAACGTTGAGTTTATATGACAAACACAGTTTAGATGGCGTTTAAACTAAAGTGGCCGGGGTGAAGCAAAATTCTGAGAGGCTGTCAGTTAACATACATAAATTAAGCATTTAAAGGATAGGGGCGTGTTAGAAGCATGATTGTAATAAATGAGAGAACTAAATAACAGGTTGCAACATTTAACTACTTCAGATCAGAAATAACTGCTGTATTGGAGGCGAAAGATGTTGACAAGAAACTAAATAAATTTAGTCTTATGTGCGGTGCAAGGAGGAAGAGTATAAGACAGTGGCAGTTCCTGTATTACCCTATTCAAACAAAACATGGGCATTAAACAGAAAATAGAAAAGAAAAATTGACTCAGAAATGAAATTTTTAAGATCAGTGACTGGATACCCTCTGTTAGATCACAAAACAAATGAAGAAATAAGAGAAGAACTTAACTTGAAAGAAAGGATTAAACAGAATAAGGAAGACTGGAGACATTTACAGAGAAAGAACAAGCACAGACTCCCTAGATAGTGACCGACTAGGTTCCAACCGGTAAAAGAAACATTAGAAGACCTAGGAAGAGATGGAGACATTTGATGGGAACGGAACGAATTTTACGGTCCAAACCTTGAATGATGGTGATGATGATGATCATAATGATGATATGATAAATTCAGTATTTGAGATTAAATATTACTTACGTATAAAATAAAGGCGTTTGAAGGAAAACATTGAGTTAATGGAGGTTAAGTGTGAGCGAAAATGACACTAATCATTCTATTGGTCCTAAAACAGGAATGATTATTTCACCACTACTCTTAACAATTGATAACTCGGAAGGTAATTTTTGGGCGGGTGCGTTATCGTTTGCAAAATTTAAAAGTACCTAATTCCCAATTATATGTAACTATGCAATATTACAGCAAAATGTTACACGTCAGTTATCCGTATGACAGTCTTCTATTGACTGCCTTAATGCCCTAGGCTCCCCTAATTAGCTAACACACGCTGACTAAATGAAAGCCGTATGCTAGGCATTATGATTAGGATTAGCAATATGATTCAAATAAAGCTCTCTCCTAATACCAGAGTGCTCTACGCGTACTTCACAGCTTTGGTTATGACATGATTAACATCCTTGTTAATATGCATTTGTTTTGGCAGTCATTTCTTGTGTAAAACACATTCTTTTAGATTTTATTACTTTGTCTACCATTTGGCCATAATACAATACATACTATACCTTACTAAAATATTTCATATTACCGAGCGAGAATGGCTCACCCGGTTAGGTCTGTGACGTGAATTCCAGACCTCCCGAGTTTAAATCCTGTGATTTGTGATTTCCCTAGATCGCCAGAGTAAATACCAAATAGGATATTTAATTACACGATCGATAATCCCAACTTAATTCGATGGATATAGTAAAAACGAAAATAAACTGTATCCACAGACATTGGATTATAACTATATATCGTTTTATATAGTTTACAAACCATTAAAACCAAACAAAAATTTGCTGCAAGGAACATTACATCCCTTACAACACATGCTACAGATTCTGATCTTGTGGTATAAGCTATTTCCAGCAATTTATTGTTACTGATTAAGTTTGTGTTTTGTTAAACGATTGTGAAATATAGATGAGATTAATTAGGCCTGTTAAAGAAACAACTGAAATAACATTAACTCTGTAAATGATAAAATATATTCATCATAGGTTTGAACGAGTTCTTCACAATACCTACATTCCTTGCTACTTTCCATAGGAATTAGGGGAAGTATTGCATTCCACCCAAAAATTGGATATCGAGACTTTACGAAAATACGCATTTGGGATTTCCTCCTTATATGCGTTACCTCCTTAAAAAGTTAAAAAAAAAAAAAAAAAAGTTAAAAAAAAAAACATATTTACAAAAAGATCCATGTGGTATATGTGTGTGAAAATAATGACTCAAAAACAAAATTTAGGTTAAATATAAACTTAGCATTTGAGCTCAGCATCTTCCAAAGATACGACACGAAGCTTTCAAACAAGATCTTCCATTCCGGACCACACTTTACACCAAATATCTTCCGAATATGTTCAATTTCGCAAAAATACTCTACTGGTTTTGATCAAAATATCCTACTGTCACGAACCCATTATTTACGATAGGCGGCATACGCGCTAAAAGTCTTCGCGCGGAGCGATAACGCGGCTTGTTTACACAAAGGAACTGATAGGCAGCACAGTGTGGAAATAAAGGGCCTGCAAAAACAGATAAAGATAGCCCGGAGATAAAAGACTTACCGACACAGATAAGTGAGTTAGATGGGGCAGTCTGGTGATGTCTTGGTTGTTTCATAGAACATTCGATTTCTTGTTTGTTCCAGAAATATCTAGAATTATCAATAGAGGTATTTAAGGAGGCGGCGACTCGCCAAGGAGCAGTCGTAAACAGGAGTAGTAAAACAGTTGTAAGGACAGAGGTAAACAGATGTTGTAACAGGAGTGTTGTAAACAGTGAAAGTTGAGTAAGCTCTTTGTTGTGGTCATTGACCTTGCTAGATTGTGACTGCGTATGTTACGTAAGAATTGAACAGAGTGTATTTCTACGGAAATAAAGAACATTTAGAATTTCTGCAAATCCAGCAAGATGGAGCAACGTGCACTACATCTAGTGATACCATGTAACTTGTAACCAGTTTCTTTGATAATCGAATAAGCTCAAAAGGTCTGTGCCCCTCCCCCAGATCCCCTGACCTAACCTCACCGGATTTTTTCATATGGGGATGTCTAAAAAAATATAGTGTATAAGAATAGGCCACGGACAATTGATGTTCTTAAGGAATCCATTCGAACCGGAATAAGTAACATTGGCGAGGATACTCCCCGTAAAATTTCAAAGAATATGGCGAGACGAATGCAAACGTGTATAGATGCTGGTGGAGGACACTTCCAATATTTTCTGAGATGTAAATAGTGTAATGTAATCTCCCAATTGTGTATTATATTTTCCCAAAGTTGCACGTGTGTCGTATTATTGATTCAAAAGTTATTGCCCATTGAAGTGGTTCAGGTTTATTTGGATCACACTATATTTTCATATAAAATGTGTGTATGTGTATAAACATTTTCAGAGGTTCTTTTCATTCTTGTTGGATTCGCATAACTCAGAAATGCTAAGAAATAGACCAAATCTTACTCCACAAAGGATGTGTGCACCACATGTTTCTGAACATTGTCCACAGAACACCGGGACCATTAAATCAGAGAGTTGTTTGGCGGGATGTCTCAGGTTTTGTTATGGCCCTCATTCGAGAGGTCCGCGTTCGATTCCGGTGACCGGTCTAACTGACCAATGGGCTTTTTCAGGGGTCTTCCCTGGTTCTATGCAAATACTGAGTAAGTTAATTACATCTCTCGAATATCCTGTGGGCTTGCATTTCATCTCTATTATAATTTCATATCATCTCTCATCTGATGGTCTGTTTCAGGGTAGAAGTGTCGGCGGAAATTTCAGTGTTGCATGGCAAGATGATATGTTCCTGGTAAACACTTGCTCCTCCAGTAGGATGTTCTCCGGGCCGGCCTAGTGGGCTGTTTCAGCACCACGGTGGGTGGGATGCCAGCTGTAATGGCCTACCGGGGAGTTTCCAAGTGATCAATAGTAGGGGCCAGCTCTCTGCATTGCCGTGACTCCCTTTTCGGCCTCCCTCTGGCTACTCTCGCCTTATCCTTCCTCCGGGGGATACCCCGATTGGGGCAAAGGCATAATAGATAAAGTCCAGTCGCTGTCCCGAATCCCCTCCGTAAGAATTTATTCTTATCTATACACAAAGGATGTAGATCTAATAAAATACACGATTTGTGTATGATGCTTTTTTTCTGGGGGGGGGGGTACACAATTTTGGAGATGTGCTTGTTATTTGCCTGAATTTTCACGTGTTTACAATTTTCTCGGATGGGTAGTTGCTATTCATATTTGTGTACATTAGCCGTGCAAAGGGAACAGAATTTCAAAGCCATCGCAGAACGACCAAATTTAAAAGCTTTGACTATCGCTTGAAGCCTAACTTATAACCATATGTCCCTTGTACCTTCAAGAAAATTAGCAAAAATTAATTTCTAATTTTTTTTCCTGATATTAATATGAAGTAGACATAAAGATAAGTTTTAAGAGAATGTATTCTAAAAGCTAATTAAACATAAGCGTAAGTGTCTACAGAAAGTCATCTGAATGCGCTCGTTAGGCAGAGAACTTAACTTTTAAATTAAATAGTACCCACCATTCTGTTTCCAGAGTTGCATGAATTGGATAAAGTGTACTTGAGTTACATAGTTTGAACGTGAACTCTAAATGGGTACAGAAAGACACGGAAATTATTTTTCTCATAACCTATATTGAACTTTAGTTGGAAAATAGCTTTAGTGCTTTTCAAGGGAATACCCAAGTGAAAACTATATAATATCAAAAAACGTTTTAGCACATTTAGGTCCTAATAGCTATAATACCTACAAATTATTTCAAGTAAGCCCCAATGGCTATTCAACAATAATCATTCTATAATTTTAAAAATGGTATGAAATAACATCTCTAGTAATCTATAGAAATGTAGTCACCTTAGCTTGATTTATTTTATAAATAAAAGTTCTGATACATACGAATGTTTCAGAAATACTTTTACAAACTTCGAGTATGGGTTCCACACACCAAAAGAAGGAAAAAGTTCATATGAATATATGTTCCATAATCCTTTGTTTTCTGTTAGGAGGTGTTCAACACAGTGGTACACTTATAACACACACAACTTATAGTAAATATTCGAATGTATTCCTCCTGCTTCTATGCATGCCTTACTTGTCGATTCATGGAATGTTGCACCCTTTCAAAAATTACGTGATGGTGGCGAATGGTTTCGCAGGCTTCCACGACACGTCGATGAAGGTTGCTGTATCCGGGATGGCAGGCAGCTACATAAACCAATGCTACCCCAGAGGTAAAAATCCACAGGATGAGGTTGGGAGAACGTGCAGGCCATGGAACTGGTCCTCCTCTGCCTATCCATCGGTCATGGTAGATATCAGTCGGTGCATCTCGATTAATGCGCAGTTTCATCATGCATAAACCGCATTTGTTTTCTTATTTGCAGAGGCAAATATTGGTGAAGTAAGTATGGAAGAGTGCTGGATTAAGTCCCTGTAGACAGCACCAGTAAGACGCGCTGGTAAAACGTATGGACCTACCAGACAGTCGCCTACAATGCCAGCCCACTCATTCAGACTAAACTGTTGCTAATGTCTAGCCTGATGTTCAGCATGAGGATTACAATCTACCCATACGTGTACGTCATGGAAATTAATAATTCATCTCTCCCAAACGTTGCTTCGTCTGTAAGAAAACTGACGAGACAAACAATGGATGGGCTGTTTGTGCTACAAACCATTGGAAAAAGTTACCCCATGGGGGATAATCAGCAGGCGAAAGGCCCTGCACACATTGAATATGTTATGGATACAGGAGCTACTCGTTTCGTACCCTCCATGCTTACACACGTGATGTACCAGATGCCACAGGCAATTGTCTTGTACTGATACCTGGATCATCTTCAACACACTTTAACATCTGTTCTTCGCGTTCTGGTGTACAAACAACGCTTGGTCTTCCTAGATCAATAGTCCGTGGTGCAATGGTTCCTGTCTCAGCAAGGCGACGATAAACAGCGACAAAAGTTAGATGACTCGGTTGTCTTCGATGTAGAAATTCCATCTGATAGAGCCGTGCAGCCTCGCGTCCATTATGATTCGCGCGACCATACATAAAAATGTCTGCCTGTTCACGAAATAAATCTCCAGCCATGGTGGAACGAAACACGTGCTGTTAACTCACCACATGTAAACAATTGAAACGTGGAAGACAAACTGATAACAAATTACAAAAATAAACAAGTCTGCATGGCAGCACTTCGCCATCTACCGTATGTAGTTATAATAGGTCAAAGCCTATGAGTGCACAGAGGAACGAAGTTTTGAGGTTGGACCCCGAAGGCCGTTTAACTCACACTTTCATTGTGACAGAAATAACGCGAAAACCAAAGATTATGGGGCATAAGTTCATATGAACTTCTTTCCTTCTTTTGGTGTGAGGAACCCATACCTGAAGTTTGTAAAAGTATTTCTGAAACAACCTGTATAGATGGCTATGTTTATGGCCATCATAAGAAACTTCAGCAAGATTATGTTTACTTGTGTTAAACTGTAATGTTATTTAGAACATATTTCTTCAAGCATAAGGGATAAGAATCTGGACAACATTTTCTATTACTTTATAGATAGGATATGTGATGGGCTTACCAGGAGAACGCGAAGAGTTCAGTTCAGAGTGTCTCTTTACGCAGAGCTACCACTTTAATTTCACTCAACAGTGCAGACGAACCTTGGTTATTTGTAATGCAGAAATACTGATACTAAATAACTATTAATAGTTACGAAATTGTGTGTCATTTTAAAACGAGTAATGCACAAAACTACAAGCTTTGTGATCTGTTAAAAATATGCGAAACCGCGATTTTCGTATAGAGCATGCTTGGTTTCCTTGGAGCTCATGTCGAATTCTGCCTTTCTAGTGGTATTTTGAAATCCATAAAATTAAAAGAATACATTAAACCTATATTTTGTATTCCTGATGCCTAATAACTTTTTTCCAAAGTTCAGATTCGCTTTATACTCTCACTGAAAATGGTAATTAAAATGATTTTGCGTAAACTACAGATTATCATTTCCTACAGGAATTTATATATCCTAAAACAAAACTTTAACCACAGTTAGCTTTAATGAAAACCTCTGATATGATTTTTCTTTACTTCATTGTTCTATTTGTATAGCGTCCTGTAATATTTATAGTCATCTAGGAATTTGACATGCGAAATAACTCGTTAAACTTTAAATGTGAGTTGAATAATTTTTAACATTTAATACTGTTATATTTACCCCCCTGAATACACGCACGGACTGTGCAATGATAGGGACAAGTTCTAATAACTGAAAACTTCTCCCATCTCAATCCTGAATTGAACCCGGGACTTCTAGCTGAAAACGTTAGAGCACAGACATGCAGCCATATAGACAGTCTGCATTATTTTATGTGTTGGTCTAATTAAGTGTTTTCCATTACTACTAGCTTTCACTTGGATCAAGGATCAAGGGACAAATATAGACACACACAGACTGACTTGAGAACGAAGTGATGAAAAGATAAAAATCTACGACTGCTAAGCTGCCAAGCTTTAGTTTTGTTTGTACTGCTTTCTTTTCGCCTTTTTGTTATTCCTTCTCTTTCCACCCATTTAAAGTGTGGGCAAGTCTACCAGAAACAGAAGGTCATACGCATTTACCGCCTTAGCCATTCGCCTTCTGTTGTGACTAAGTTAAATATACCCACGCCCTGGTGCTGCCCCAAGTAAGGAATGCGTGCCTGTGTAATGATTTTTGTCACAACGAAGCTCAACAGCATATGACTATATCATTTTCTTCGCTGTGAAACAGAAAGTGAGCTACTACTTTATAAAGTAGAAATATTTAAAATGCTACGGTGATAAGCTTTATTTATTAATATTCACTTTCTTTGAGGAGAGTAGGATGTGTTTACTCAATGAAGGTACCTCTGTCTTGAAACGCCACAATGCTCATTGCGGTCACTTTTGATATTGTAACATTAAATATACACATTTTATACGAAATGCATGAGACGAATTTGAACAGAAAATACATGTCGTGAAAGTTCATTTGCCACATACAGTTACAGAAAGTAAATAAATAAAGTACAAAGTACATTTATAATACGTTAACTGTCAAGCTAAGAGTATGTAAATTAATGCGAAATATAAATTTTTGTAGGGAATAGGAAACAAATATTTTCAGGTTATACATTTAAGGATGTTGTATTGGGGGAAGTATGTGACTTGCCCTTAACTGTTTTTGTAACATATTTGGGAGGCCTCAGCACCATTTTTGCACACCATCTCTAGCCTTTCACACAACCAATGAGAAGGCTGTAGATGATTAATGTCCTGCTCAAATTTTGGTATGCCAGGCATACTGCTACTTAGACGGGCAGTGCACTGTAATAGGGCCCCCATTTATTCCCAACGAGTGCGTACCGAGTGAGTATATTGGCAATTAGTTAGGGATATTAAATTGACCGCCATCATAATCCGTGATGATTTATGATCAAAGCTCCGACATGCGTTAAATTAGGCTTCACTTGATTGGCTCATAAATCGACTATTGTGTAATAGACTAGCGGGTTGTCATCGAAGTATAATCCTATAGTACTTTGAGAAGAGCTATGTGTGATGGTGATGACTAGGCGGTATTGTCGCGCGGCTCCATCACACAATTGACGCAATTACCTCCCTCGACTTTGTTTTCCTTTCTTACTATCCTGGACACCCAAACTGATTGCAAGCGGGCATGTCTCCTAAAACCACAAAATGTCTCATTATCCAGTGTAAACAGAGTTTGATGATGAATGCGCTCATATCATGCTCAGAAACACAAATTTTAACCTCCATTTACTGACTATTTCAGCATTAAATGATATCATTCAAAGAGCAACTATCTAAATTACATATAGACGTGCAAATAATACACAGAAAGTAAATACATTAAACTAATTATATAATATATAATAAAAATGTTTATTAAAATGATGTATGATAGAATATATCGAAAAAATGCTATTATAAAGAGGGAGGGTATAAGAAAATTTTGCTAAAATATTAAAGTGCCTTAAAAACATGAAAAATTACACATTTTTATTTTGAAAGGCTTGAAAATTAAAGATGAAATAAATTGCATGCTGCCTTGTTTTGAATCACTGTCAGAGGAGGTCTCAATTTCTTTCCTTTTTACCTTTTCTATTATGTAAATATGGATGGTTTAAACTTATTGAAAATATCGATTTAATCAAAACTAATTTTTGGGGGGATCGTTAATCTCTAAACTAAAATATTTTAGAAAAAGCTCCGGGCTGTATGTATCCATGTGTCTATGTATTTATGTATGTGCGCATACACGTATATATAAGTGTGTGTGTGTGTGTGTGTGTGTGTGTGTGTGTGTGTGTGTGTGTGTGTGTGTGTGTGTGTGTGTGTGTGAAAAGCACAATTCAGAAGCTAAAAATTGGTTAAAAATCAAACTTGATATTTAAGTTAGAATCATCTCTGGATGCGAAACAAAGATTTTGTCAAAAATCCGCTAAGCTAATAACAGGTTACATTAAAAAATGTTTAAAAATGTATATTTTCAAAAAACTGGATGTAACGCTGTATTTGAATACCACATTTTCAGATATTTTTACCACAAATGAAATGTGCATCTTGAAGTTAACGGAAATAATCACTTCATTCCGAAGACCATATATAACTGGCAAGGCGTAAGAGTGAAATGAGTGAGTAAGTGAGTGTGCTTTAAGCGCCCGTCGATTGTTAGAGTGAATGGACTTTAAGGATTCGTCAATAGCTAGAATGAGAGAATGAGTAGGTAAGTGAGTGAGAGAATGAGCGAGTGAGTGAGTGTGCTTAGGTGCCCGTGGACTGCTAAAGAGTTTAATAGTTCGTCGACAGCTAGAGGCAGTGAGTGAAGGAGTGAGTGAGTTTGTGAGTGGGTGAGTGAGTGAGTGATAAAGTGCGTGAGTGAGCTTTAAGCACCCGTCGACTGTTAGTGAATGGGCTTTGAGGATTCGTCGATAGCTGGAGTGAGTGAGAGTGAGTTAGTAAGTGAAGGAGTGAGTCAGTAAGTGAAGGAGTGAGTCAGTGAGTGGATGAGTGAGTGAGTGAGAGTGAGTCAGTAGGCGAAGGAGTGAGTCAGTAAGTGAACGAGTGTGTCAGTGAGTGGATGAGTGAGTGAGTGAGTGAGTGAGTGAGTGAGTGAGTGAGTGAATGAGTGAGTGAGTGAGTGGGTTTTAAGGACCTGACGACAGCTAGTTGACATTTGGATCGTAGCAAACTATAAGAGAGTAAGACATGGACAAAATTTTTTGCGCAAAATGTAGATCTCATTAAAGTACACAATGCATTTCAAAACAAACCTTTTGTAATTTAACTCTTATCTACACACACACACACACACACACACACACACACACACACACACACACGCACACACACATACACACATACACACAAACAAACATACAGACAACGTTTTCTAAAAATATAAGTATAGATTTTCAGTGTAATCTCGTTATCGAAGTTTCGGGTGATACTTTAAAAATAAAAAATTACTAATGATTGAATATGCGAAATATGGTGCAGATATCTAAGAAATACATAAAATGTACCAAATATTATAAAGTATGATACATTTCCCTAACCCAATTGTAATGCTCTTCACAAAACTCCCTGCCCACCATGCTCTTAGCAAGCGTCAGATATAACGAAAAGCGCTTCCATAATGTTTCATAACATCCAATTGTTATTTTAAACTATAAAATCAGAGGCCTTAAACCTAGGCATACACTATTATCGAACATAAAAAGTTAAGCTTTCAAGGAATTCTTATGGTGTTTATGTTTTCCATAACTCTGATAATGTATTATAATAACTAAAGCAAATTTATCATTTATTAAAGCAGTTTGTCTAAATAGTGCACCTATAGATAAGTAGAATGTGGATGTGTTACTGGGACACTTTTATATTTTAGTTGCAATTTGCGAATATCTGTGTTACAATTAACAATTTTACTTTTTCATAGAGAAAAAATAATATATACAACCAAAAGAATTAATGTCGATTAATCTTTAGAGCTATTTATTTTGATAGCCGTTTTCTTATTTGGATAGGTACTTTCCGTGCTTCACTATTCTAATCATTTCTTCATTAAATTAATATCCCGATTATTTTATCCTCTATTCGACACACTACATTACAAGTGATCAAAAATTTGATTGTGCTGTGGGAATAGAACGGAATTCATTACCTTTAAGAGAAGTTTAATGTGCTTGGTTCCAATATAGAATCTGAAATGCTATCACAGAGCATAAGTTTGTTTGAAATGCCACTTTGCATCATTTAAGTCGAATTAATTATTTCTGTGGTGAAGTGGAGAAACGCACAATTTGATGTTTTTGTTACTCAAAATGAAAGATAAAAATGTGCGTTCCTTTGTTGTTCCATGTTATATAAGAAGGAAACCGTCTGGGCTAATTAATTTTAATGAGTTCCTGCAGATTGGTGTAAGGAATGTTTGGCGTTTTAATTAAAAATATTTTAAGAAAACGCTTAGATGAGTATATTTAGTCCAAATACACTTGCAGATGGTAAAATACAATATTTTAATAGAAATAGACATTTTTTGCAATCTAACTTTTAACTTCATGACGCTGACACACTTCCGATGGATTATGGGTAATTGTACAAACCAGGGTGCAGCTACGAAATAAGCAGCTATATTCGAGGAGATATTTTTTACTCCAATATTTCCTTAAATGTTGTGTCGGATGTAAGATTTCAGACGATTATGATTGGTATATTTTATAACGTACCCAAATATTAAGTATATTAACAGTAGCTGGCATGAGAAAACAGGTCTGAGATTGAGTAGGCTGCCTTGCAAACTCGACGTTGCTTGTTCCTGTTCGTCTACTGCAACAAGCGCCTGTCATTTGTGACCTCCACAACCACATTTTTATAAAACTTGAAATAATAGGTTGCTCCAAATGACCTAACATTTTAAAGTGAAAGTTTACCGAGTGGGATGGCTCAGGCCCGCATTCGGGAGGCCCGGGTTCTATTCCCGTGGCCGATCTATCTGACACCTGTGATTCTTCGGGGTTTTCCCAGGTCGTTAGACGAGTGCTGGGTAGGTTAATTACATCCCCCGAATTTCTGTTCCTCCATTTCATCTCCATTATCATTTGACATCTCTCATCTGGTGGTGTCTTTCAGGGTAGAAGTGTCGGGAGGTATCTCGGCGGTGCATGGCAGGATGATATACTCTGAGTGAACCTCCCTCCTCCACTACGACGGTCTCCGGTCTGCGAGGCCGGTCTGGTGGGCCGTTTCCGGGCCACAGTCGGGTAAGCCGGGCTGCCGGGGAGTTTGCAACTAGTAAAACGTAGGAACTCTGCCCTGCACTATTCTGGCTCCTTGAGATGGCAGCCCACTGTTCCCTCGCGCCACATCACGGAATGCCCTATGTTCAAGGCATAACTGGTCGCAGTGCCAAAACTCCTCCGTACCGTAGTCCAATCATAGCGAAAGTTTTGCGTGCAAAATAAAATATTTTATCGACAACCATTAAAATTTTATTGATCTGGAGGAAATAAAACAGTAAATAAGCATACAAAAACTAAGCACATCATTATGTACATTTCTCTTTTCGCAGTGCTTGTGATACGAGTGTGTGAGCAATTTTGTTTATTTGTAATTTACGTCCTCCAACGTTAAGTCATATCAGACGATGAATGGAATGGGTGAAATGATGCTCAAATGAGCCCAGGGTCCATACAGCTTAGAGTTACTCGACATTCTTTTTCCAGAGTAAGGGAAAACCCCGGAAAAAACCTTATCCAAGTAACTCACCCTGACCGAGATTCAAACTCGGGACCTCTTGAACGCGACTTTTTCCACTAACAATGTGAAGTGATTCATGATCTAGGCAGAAGCATTTATTGTATTTATATATACAATTTTATAAGAAAAACTGTCCAATCCAGCTGTTATCATGTTAGCACTGTGGATATTTAATGTGCCCTGATGAAGAATTACCGCCGCTACAGGCCTTTGCTTGGCAACAGAGAGCAGTGACAGGAGTTCACGTGCTTTTAGATTGTTTGCTAACTCTAAGTGAACTGACTAATTTCGTTGTCAGATGTTGGCCGGAAATAGTATATAATCTTAACGTGTTTTGTTTCGGCTACTTCATATTCTTTTGTCTGATCTAGTAACCCTTATTTTCACTATGGTGTAGTTAAGCTGCGGTGATCACTAACTTGTTGTATTTTAGTTGCGTTCCCTTACTGTCTTACGATACTTCAAACAGGAATTTTACCTTTTTCTCGATTAAGTGGAAAGATACAAATTTCCTTTAAACCAGAGAGAGAGAGAGAGAGAGAGAGAGAGAGAGAGAGAGAGAGAGAGAGAGAGAGAGAGAGAGAGAGAGAGAGAGAGAGAGAGAGAGAGAGAGAGAGAGAGAGAGAGAGAGAGAGAGAGAGAGAGAGGGATATCTGGATGAGTAATGAGCACTTTCTCTACTTCTGACTTTCACAGATTTTTAGAAAAACAGGACAGACGTTTGGCAACTGTGCGCTTCCCCTTGCAGGTGAGAGGGAATTTACGTAGGAAGGGGAAGATAGTTCTGCCATACCACAGAAATTACAATGAGATTCCGAAAGCAGCGGAATATTAACATTTAGTAAAAATATTTAATTCTAAAGGCCTCTTTTGCACCAAAGAAAGAAGCACTCTAAGTTAAAATCAAGGAACGAAAGAAAGCAAATACTCTAACTCAAGTATCGGCGAGTTTCCCAGAGGGGTGGCTCAGTTTCGTCTGTGGCCCGCATTCGATTCCCGTGGCTGATCTACTTGACCCAGGGTTTTTCCGGGGTTTTCTCGGGTCGCCAGGTGAATGCTGGGTAGGTTAATTACATCCTCCGAATTTCCTGTCCCTCCATCTCATCTTCATTATCATTCCACAACGTCTCTCACGTGGTCGTCTCTTTCAGGATAAAAGTGTCGGCGGGTGTCTCGGTGGTGCATGGCAGGATGAAATCTTTGAGTGAACAACTTCCTCCTTCGGTAGGTAGTTTGCCAGTCTCCCGCCTACTGAGGAGATTTCTAAGTAAAATGTAGAGATTCTGCCCTCTGCCCTGTGCACTGTCCTTGGAACCACCGCCCTCTGTCCCTCTCACCTCATCCTTCCTGCCGGGGATGCTCCAATTGGGGGCATAGGTACAATAGAGCAAGACTGGTCGAAGACCAAATGCCCTCAGTAGTAATCCTAATCCTAATGAGCGAGTTCACATGTCACAGGTCAGAGAGCTATGGAGGAGTACTGTGATGTAACGTGCCCATCTCTCTATCGCAGCAGTGGTGTCATGTTGATGCGTATAGCAAAACAAAATAAAGTGCTCTGTTCATACACTAAAGGCTTGAAACTGAAACCATTATTCTTTACATATTGACGATATAAATGTGATATCGCTTATAAACTGGCATTAGAAAATTACTTCTGTGTTGCTAACAGCAAGCGAGAAGAGCAAAGCCCGCCTCGGTAGCGTAGATGGTAGCGTGTCTGCCTCACGTTCAAGAGGTCCCGAGTTCGAATCTCGGTCAGGGTGAGTTACCTGGATAAGGTTTTTTTCCGGAGCTTTCCCTTATACTTACAGATGAATGTCGGGTAGCTCTAAGCTCCATGGACCCTGGACACATTTGAGCATCATTTCACCCAGTTCATTCACCATCCGATATGACTTAACGTTGGAAGACGAAAAATTATTAAAAAAAAAAAAAAAAAAAAGCAACGTTGAGGTCAAACGCGGTTCAGCAAACTCAAAATGTTTGCTTACCCACAATTTAAAAGGTTTATATGACCGACAAGTTATCTAACAAGTTCTTTATTGTTAGATTACAAAAAAAAAAAAAAATACTTTATGTGCTTGCTTAAGCATTAAGCGAAAACAAAAAATGATAATCTTATCAGCATTTTACAGGTTTAATTAAACATTTTTATTCCAAATTTTCAAGTAGCGGACTAACAATTATCCAGTCTTATTTTTATTTGAATATCAACAACAATATAAAATAATTTTGACACATTTTTCGTACCTTCTGAAAATGTTAGTCCAGTCTGATGTCAGGCACTAAGGCACAACAGCCTATAGCACATGAAAAACAGCAGAAACAAGGTCTAAATAGTGGCCAAATTGGGTTCTTAAAATGTTCAGTTGGTAACTCTGTCATACATGTTGTCTCTAAATAATGAATTATGATAGGTGTCATTTCGTTATGCAATTTTATTAATATTCATTTCATTTACAACACTTAGTGCAATAATATAGAAAATTAATATTTGGATCTAGACTTTGGTAGTTTTTCATTGCTTGCATTACTGGATTATACATATGTCTCAGCTGATTTACTGAAGAGTGTGCAGGCTTTGTGGTTACATTGTAGGTGGACGGAAATCTATCCCTTCCCCACATAATCCAATGTTGTCTATTTTCTGCTACTCGGAATTAGTTACATTTATTCATCAGCTCCAACTAGATCTTAAAGAAGCTTTTCCATGTTGGTCAGCACACTGCTTTTTAATGCCAGTTAATAGATCCGGGGTTGCGGTGATTTGCTGGTTGGCTGGCTGCAATTCCGATCCAGCAGGAGTAGCGACCGGCCCAGTCAAACAGGTAGACAGAGACAGCTGCATGTTCTCGTGCGACAACAAATGTCTTGACCTTGTGTTTTCTTACGGCTCTCTCCAAAACACTATTAATGAAACAATGTGGTTCAACGGAGCTCATAAAAACATACAACGAAATAATATTATTAATAACAGCAACAACAACAACAATAATAATAATAATAATAATAATAATAATAATAATAATAATAATAATAATAATAATAATAATAATAATAATAATAATAATAATAATAATAATAATAATAATAATAATAATAATAATAATAATAATAATAATAATAATAATAATAATAATAATAATAATAATAATAATAATAATAATAATAATAATAATAATAATAATAATAATAATAATAATAATAATAATAATAATAATAATAATAATAATAATAATAATAATAATAATAATAATAATAAACTAGTCGGGACCGTTGCATAAACTCACTTTTTCCCATTAAAATGTACGAACTGGCCGCGCCATGGCTGAGTGGTTAGACAACTCGGCTCTTCAGTGCCAGCAAGGCTCACCAAGGGTTCAATCCCAGTGATGAGATTTGTGGACATGGCACTGGGGCGGCTTTTCTCCGGGTCCTCCGGTTTCCCCCACCAGCATTCCATTAATTGCTGCATCATATTTCCTAACACTCAACTTGCCCTCATACAGGGTGTTACAAAAAGGTACGGCCAAACTTTCAGGAAACATTCCTCACACACAAAGAAAGAAAATATGTTATGCGGAAATGTGTCAGGAAACGCTTAATTTCCATGTTAGAGCTCATTTTATTACTTCTCTTCAAATCACATTAATCATGGAATGGAAACACACGACAACAGAACGTACCAGCGTGACTTCAAACACTTTATTACAGGAAATGTTTAAAATGTCCTCCGTTAGCGAGGTTACATGCATGCATCCATCCTCCGTCGCATGGAATCCCTGATGCGCTGATGCAGCCCTGGAGAATGGCGTATTGTATCACAGCCGTACACAATACGAGCACGAAGAGTCTCTACATTTGGTACCTGGGTTGTGTAGACAAGAGCTTTCAAATGCCCCCATAAATGAAAGTCAAGAGGGTTGAGGTCAGGAGAGCGTGGAGGCCATGGAATCGGTCCGCCTCTACCAATCTATTGGTCACCGAAACTGTTGTTGAGAAGCGTACGAACACTTCGACTGAAATGTGCAGGAGCTCCATCGTGCATGAACCACAATGGGGTATTTTGACAATTGTCTGCACGAATGATTTCAATTGACATTTTAAGAGAAATACTAAAATGAGCTCTAACATGGAAATTTAGCGTTTCCGGTCACATGTCCACATAACATATTTTCTTTCCTTGTGTGTGAGGAATGTTTCCAGAAAGTTTGGCCGTACCTTTTTGTAACATTTGTAACCTTTGTAACATTTTGTAACATTTTGTAACCTGTAACATATTACAGGTATATCATCCACTTCCTTCAACCTCACACCAGGCACTGGGCTGATCACCTATCCTAATTCTCTATCGGATCAAAAGCTTCGGTTTCTCAGGCCCGACCTTAAAGGATAGAGGAACAAGAATCCCTAACACCGCTCTAAGTGGAACTACTAGGATATAATAAAGAAGAAGAATAAAATGTACCAACTGGATCAATTACTTTTAGACATTATCTGCTGTTACTGTTACATTGGCAATAGTTTGATTAACAAAGCGTGACATGTAATTAATGTAGTTATTAACTACGTGATCTCATAAAATGTTTTCCTATAAATTAAAAACAGATGCACTATAATGTAATACGAGTAGTTCAGTAAGCAAGGGAGCATTACTATCAGTTATAACCTGTGTATAGTGCAATGACAGTTGCTCCAATACTTCGCCTCCAACTTCTCATAACCCTTCTGCTACCTCATTCCCCACCACCTCTCATTTTTCCTCTCTTGCGCAAATGAAGTGTCAAGTACGTTGTACACAAGCTGTAGCGCAGCTTTGATTGCCCTCCTGCCTAGCATAATTTACCTGTCATTGGCTAATGGAATATTGAGTGCTAATATCAAAGAAACGCTGTATCTCAAAGTTGACTTAATTTATATCTTTAACGGGTGGGGCTACATGATAACAATTTATGCTTCTAGCTCAAATATCGTACCATCAGAATGAAACACAGTAAACCTCCTGGCAACTCTTAACTCAAACTCGGTGAATAATGTTCTTTAAACTAAAGTTCCTGGCATGCGTAAGGGCTTGAAATTCTATCTTAAGTTATCAAACATAAAGTACTTTAGTATCAAGTAATCAAAAGCATACGAGCGTTGGTGATTAACTAAGATTACATGAGCGAGCATGGGCATTAAAAACGGCAATCACTACTCCAAATTGCTTTCATATCTCAGAATGAGTAATCGCTGTTATGAATTAACTAATTTTGTAAAGCCGTTCCCCCGCCAGACAGTAATAAAAGTTGATTGGTTCATCAAACCGACACACTTGGTGCTGATCGTTAACATCGGCACAAGAAATTGAGCATCGATCCAGCTTGACCGCGCCACAGTATATCTGTTAGTGCTAAACCAACGCCTCCTACGCGAAATTGGGGGCTAAGCATGTTAAATTATGGAAGTTAGTTATACTGCTTTGGATCCTATCATGGGTATCCTGATATTAAAACGAAGTACGAAGTTCTGAACTTTGAAAGAGAGGTAAAGAACTTCAATGGAGAGCAAAAATAGAACGAAAAAGGGAGCAAACTCAGAATACTATAGGTAGTTATTAAAGGCTATTGATTGGTTTGGATTGGATTACGGTACGGAGGGGAATCGGAACTGCGACCAGACTCGATCTATTGTACCTATGCCCCAAATGGGATATCCCCTGGAGGAAGGGTGCGGCGCGAGGAGACAGAGGGCGGTCATCCCAAGCAGTCACGACAGGGCAGAGAGCAGGGTCCCTACATTTTACTAGTTGGAAACTTCCTGGCAGGCCAGCATAACCGGCAGCTCACCCGACTGCGGTCCGGAAATGGCCCAGCAGATCATCCTCGGAGATCGGAGACCGTCCTACCGGAAGAGGAAAGTTCATTCAGAGCATTTCATCCTGCCATGCAGCGCCAAAACTCCCACCGACACTTCTAACCTGAAAGGGAGGAGAGATGCTGTAAAATGGAGATGAAATGGAGGGACAGGAAATTTGGGGGACGTAATTAACCTACCAAGCATTCGCCTGGCAACCCGAGAAAACGCTCGAAAAAAAACACAGGGTCAAGTAGGTCGGCCACGGGAAGCGAACCCGGCCACAGAAGAAACCACCTGAGCCATCCCCTCGGTCAAAGTCCATTGTGTACAAGACAAAATATTACAATTCAGAGCATTAAGTAGCTAAAGTCCGTAGTATGACGTCCATAGTAGGCTGCATGGAGTTTAATAACGTAGGATACTAAAGTTATTGAAGTAAGAGCACACTATAAGAAATTTACAGCTCAGAAGGACATTTAAGCTGTTACAGTCTACACATGGAACCTTACAACTCAGTGCTAAAGTTACAGCCGTCATAGCGTGCGTACTATATGAAGTTTTACAACTCTGAGAACTAAAGTTAGCAAAGTCCATAGTATATGAACAATTACAATTCAAGAGCAGATAACAAAATTACCGAAATGCATTGCATATATAATACACGAAACTTTACAACTCATAGTACATACTAACGTTACCAATGTCCATACATGAAATGTTATGTACCAGTAAGCACACACATCCTAATAGATCAGATCTATCGATTACTTGTGTCAAATTTATCTCAAGGCGGCCTGGGTTCGATCCCAGGTGACCGCAAAGTGAGATTTTGGTGGACAACACGGCGCTGGGGCGGGTTTTCTCCGGGATCTCCGATTTCCCCCGTCATCTCATTCCACCAGTGCTCCATCTTCATCTCATGTATCATCAGTGTCATCGCCTGCGGTGCCGCATGTTGTAAAAGCGGGCGTTAAACACTACACATTTCACATTTCTAATTTATCTCACATTCACTTTTCGGAGCCAGAAAAATGCAATGAAGTGAAATCTACGACTGCTGGCCTCGGCTACATGTAGCTAGGCATATCTTTATCACTCATAGGTTTTGTCTATATAATCATATGACTACGCCACGAGCAGACCATGCAGAACCGCTGTCTCGCTATTTACATGTGATGAAACATCTCATAAATAGTTTGATAATGTCAAAAATTGATATACATTGTGTTTATATATTGAATTTTCTGGGAATTGCCTGCAAATTCAACTTCATTTACAACGACTTTTGCACTGTAAGAAATAGACAAATTTGTATTACGAAAGATGTAGATCTGTATAAATGTATATCAAATAATTTTTGTAGGGCTGTTTTCAAGTTACTTTTTTTTCGTTTTGTTATTCTGATTTTTCAAATATTTCAACTTTTCACATGTTGTATATCGTTCTTAACATATTATACAGTTCTTTTAAAATTCGATTGTCGCTTTACCTTCCTTATCCCAAAACGAACTGTTTAGTTACAATGAAGCTTTATCTTCAGCAAGAAAGAAAGGTATACGTAGAATAATAAACTTCTGTGGCATTTGTTTCAAGAAGAGCGAGTAGAGAAAATCATGTAAATGTAACTTGTCCAGTTGTTAAGAAAAAATGTATGTGTATATGTGTGTGTCTGTGAACAATGTAACTCAAAAAGGAAAGGTCTGTTAAATACTAAACCTAGTATTCAAATCCAGAGTCCCTTCGAAAGATGCAGTATGAAGATTTTCAAGAAAATCTTACCGCTCAAAACTGTCCATTAAATGTAATTGTTTTTGTTACTTTTAATTTTATCAAAAATGGCTTTATCTTGTTTTAATAAAGCAACAAATGTCTAAGATTCCTTCATACCACTATAATGCACGATCCTAGAATTTGTCTGCGAATAGCCTGTGATGGCTTCTATATAAACTGGCAAACCCTAACGGATATAACAATTTCGATTCTATTGAAGCCCACCGAACGAGATGGCTCAGGTGGTTTCGTCTATATCCCGCATTCGGAGGCCCGGTTCGATTCCCTTGGCTGATCTACCTGACCCATAGTTCTTTTCCGGGGTTTGTCCGGGTCACCAGGCAAATGCTGGGTAGGTTAATTACATCCTCCGAATTCCTGTCCCACAATTTCATCTCCATTATCACTTCATATCATCTTTCATCAGTTGGTCTCTTTCAGGCTCGAAGTGTCGGTGGGTGTCTCGGCGGTGCATGGCAGGATGATATGTTCTGAGCAAACCAATTGCTCCTCCGGTAGGACGGTTACCGGTCTACGAACCCAGGTCTCGTGGTGGGACAGTTTCCGAACCACAGTAGGGTGGGATGTCCGTTGTCCTGGCCTGCCGGAGGAAGTTTCCATCTAAGCAAAATGTAGGTACCCTGCCCTGTACACTGTCGTGACTCCTTCGGAAAACCACCCTGTGTCTCCTCTCGCCTCATCTTTCCTCTTGCGGGCATACGTACAATAAACCAAGTGTGGTTTCCTGCCGAGTCCCCTGCGAAGTAATCCAGTTATCCAGAAGCCCACAATTTGACATAAATAAATGCTTCTGTGGCTTTAATCTGAGATTATTTGTCCAAGGTCTATTGATAATGGATCTTTATGGATTCCAGGGATATGTTTTCTTAGCTATAGGTTAGACTCCAAACAGCCGGCTCATACTGTCTGTCATTTTTCTTTGAAGACAAAATTAAAGTGACAGAGCATCCGAAATATAAGAAAGTAGCTTGTAAGAAAGTTGTTTATTTACTAAGCGTTGAAGTGAAGTTTATTCCCAGCAGCTGAAGGGTTATCCTATCCCTTTATTGCTATTATTTCTTTAATCTTTCACAAGAAAATTGCTTTTATGCGCTAGCCTGTTAGGAAAAGCTTATATAAATCGAGTTAATAAGTAAACTCCCGCAATAAGCAAAGTTGAAGAACAAACTAAATATAAAAATGAGAGGATTAAAAGAAGGTTTTAACTGCCAAATTCTAAAAAAATAAATAATTGTAAAGATAGTGTTCTTCATGTTAAATACATCAACCTATCATAGCGATAATTTGTTAAATTTGTTAAATTTATTTAATTTGTTAAATTAATAATTTGATATACATATGTTTAAATGGAATTTATCCTGAATGCTCGAGTCTGAATTTGATTAGTCAAAAAGATTAAACTACCTATTTAGTACATGGTATTTTTTTCCCCCCTAATACATGAATGAATATGGCTCACGTACAAGTCTTACCGTAAATTGATAAGTTCCTACAGTAAGTTAAACATGTATATTACTTGTGTTTCAATCTTTACCTAAGTTCAGAAATGTTGTTTACAGTTTTGCGGAAATATCACAGAGATGGAGAGGAAGAGAGAAAGAAGTACCTTTCAGTTATTGGGATATGTACGTTGGTTTATTGTTTCATAAAGTAAATAAACCGTCGAAGGCATTACAAACGTATTATTACGATCAATGAATGTATGAATTTTCCACAAATAACGATAAATATAACGCGTAGTAAGACGAAGAATGAAGTGTAGCATGAACAGTTGTGTAAAATATTGCATTCCTCCTCGGTGTCTGTAGTAAAGAGCACGAGCTCCTCCGCTCAGTGGACTGTGGTAAGGTGGACCGGAGGAATGTTTCCCTCAAGATCAAGTTTTTCCAGCCCCCCTCCCCTTTCCGATCCCAGCGACGCGCCACGCCGACCCAAGCTGTGCATCTGACCTGCTGTGCCAATGCAGGGATGGACCATGCTATCATCCTTCCTCCACATGCATAACCCTCTGACCGCATCCTTCATTAGCTGGAGTAGAGTTCGTTGTTACCATCCAGTAGGACTCGATCCATGCTTAACTTCAGCCAATCAGACATATCAGAATATTTTCCGCACGTGAATACAACGGTGAAGGCGGTTCTGCTTTACTGCTATGAACATCTTAGTTGTGAAGTCATCTGATTATAAAATGGAGTATAACCAATTATTAACAGAGCAATGAATAGTACTGAAAATGAATTAGTCCTAACAATTTTGTATGTTTCATCAATAATCCTATTAGGAAACTATTAGCTAAATTATTAGTGTTTCGCTCTCTGAGCATAAAGCAGAATTCAACTTACAAAACAGGATTAAATAACATTGCGCAAATATGAATGAGAATCTGATGAACAAGCTTTCAGAACTGTCAATGCAATCTTGAATGACGTAGATATGACGATACGCCTGAATTATAAATATGATTCAAAAGAGCTTACAAATGTAAGTGAATTGTGATGCACTTTTCTCGCCAGCATAGGTAGCTAATACAAAACGGAAATATGTATGCAAAAACGTACCTCCTATTTGTGCCTAGCTATGTAATATATTTACATACATACATACGCTGGCCTGAAAATTCAACATACTTTCAATGCAATCGCAAGAAACAACTGAATATCTACAGGGCTTTAAAACAATGATGAAATAATAAACGCCTAGAGCCATTCAAATTGGTATATCACAAATGGCTTATATGAACCGAATATTTGAAATAAAATGTGCTTTATATATATATATATATATATATATATATATATATATATATATATATATATAGTGGTGTAAGTTTTTGCCTGTCGCTTAACATCTTTTCTGAATCCTAGAAAATTCAAGGAATAAACGTTCTATGTGATGTGAATATTTTAATATGCAATACATAAAAAAGAACATTTTTCTGTCATTATTCATATAATTAAACGTGATAAAAATGCTTCATGTAATCAGTAGATGGAGGTAAAGGGATTTTCTTTGATAACTACTTTGCGTAACCTCTTTGGGATACACTAAATTTAAATACCAATGCTAATAATTAAAATTATACTATGAGTAGACTGAGACTCTATACTTCACATACCACAAATTGTCTTTCAATGCGTTTCGCCTCCTCTTGAAGGCACTATCAAGAAATTGTCGACTGGCTAGAACTTTGCTGTTCCAGTTGATCATGGTTCTCCACAGACGAGAAAGTGTTAATTTCAACGTACCTTTTCAAACTAATTTTGGTATTTATCAGAATTTTCAGTTTTGAGCTACACAGTTTATAGACAAGAAGGACACGAAGATTTTTCTGGAATGATCTTTAATATTATTTTTGATGCAGGGAGCCTCAAAATATGTATATCCCCCCAAAAAAGAAATCCCCGTGTGCCATCTGTACCTCATATGTGCGTGGTATAAAAACAATAACATGTGTCAGTACATTCATATAAACATGTAACAATTCTATAAAAAAACTATTCATACATAAGTTTATTCTTCTAGCCTATTCATGATAATCCAGACAAGCATTTACAAAAATGCGTTTTATTTTCTCTACTGGGTGTTATAGTAAAAAGAAGAACTGTTACATTAGAGATAGCCTATTATGTCCCATGAAGGACGTAAACCTCCTATACCTAGGGTAGCAGTGTTGACTCCAGCACGGTGAGTCATTCCGTGTTGGGTTTGTGTCCACTTTTTCATTTTCTCTTGTTCCCATGGTCACTTATTCACTTGAACTTGCACTCGCCTAGTCTTACGCTTGCACTTGTATTTTTTCATCCATGGATCTCCCCTTCCTTCTGTATCGAGCTGTTGTATAGCATTGCTATCCTGCTTGTGCTGTATAGACGTACGCCCATCTCTGTCGTGGTCTTCTTCTTTGGCGTTTTCCTGTGCGCGAATCCCAAACCATTATCTTGTACTGTGTTACCACCACGAGAAGGCAAGGTAGAGGAATAGGTAACGTAATCACTTTTGCTGCGTTTATACTCGCCTTCCAGATAAGATAAGGATGCTAGGTTGAAGCGAAAAGGATGGTGGGTAGCACCGGGTAGAGCAAAAAGATACTCTGAGGGTATGCGTGGATATGTATGTGAGTAAGGATGGTTCTAATGACACTGGAATGCAAGTTTCAAATTGATTTAATGACTGCTTCTTTTTATCATCACATCAAACTTGAAGTTGCCGACCAAAGGTTACCAATATATCACTGTTCAGATTTACAGTATGTAGACTGCTTAGTACGCGATAACACCTAATTCGTTACTCCCGTATGAACCGACAGGTATCTTTTCTCATCGCTTCTGGTCTGCCCTCGACCAAGTCAGAACCAGAGGACCGTCTTAATGGCCTGCCCGCCACATACTGTGTGTCGTCAGTGTGCACAGCTGCGTGGGTGTCACTTACACCTCTCGAAAACCCTCTTTATTCACCCAAAACTCCTTTGTGACTTTCATCCATTATGATTATTAGTCTCGGTCATACCATTATTATGGGTCCGAACAATACCTATTCAAACGCAGTCAAGTGCTACCCACTGAGAATACCTGCTAAGAATCCGCTTTCTTCCGTCCCTTTTTGTTAAAACTATTCAACTCAACTGCACTTGCACGCGTTTCACAAAGATACAAGATTTCTTTGAAATTCGTTACGATTCTTTACTCATTGCAATCCTTTAATTTCGGTATCAAGGTTCATGTAAAATGCACCATGTTGTCACATAATTCATCCACGCATAATATTATCACTGCAGTTACTGAAACCAGCATTAGATCCGGCAGCATAAGCGACTCATTTGTACTTTCATACACTCGTTTTGTAGTAAATAGATCCACTAACAGAGCAGATAAACAGTTCAAGTTCCTTCCCCTTCATTCCCCACTTGCCTTCTTGTAGTGGGCAGAGTATAGGCCCATCTGTCGTCCGTCAACATCGCGATGTGACCGCCATTCCCACCTCAGTTTCCTAACTCTTAGAACTCTGTTTACCATCCTGTCTTCTAGTATAAGCATACCACCCAAAGCCCGCCTCGGTAGCGTAGATAGTAGCGTGTCTGCCTCACGTTCAAGAGGTTCCGCGTTCGAATCTCGCTTAGGGTGAGTTACCTGGATAAGGATTTTCCGGGGTTTTCCCTTATCCTGAAAGACGAATGTTGGGTAGCTCTAAGCTTCATGGACCCTGGACGCATTTGAGCACCATTTCATCAATTTCCTTCATCGTTCGGTATGACTTAACGTTTGAGGACGTAAATTAAATAATAATAATAATAATAATAATAATAATAATAATAATAATAATAATAATAATAATAATAATAATAATAATAATAATAATAATAATAATAATAATAATAATAATAATAATAATAATAATAATAATAATAATAATAATAATAATAATAATAATAATAATAATAATAATAATAATAATAATAATAATAATAATAATAATAATAATAAATACCAAAAATGGCGTTTAAGGGCTTAAGGAGCTTCAAGGAAGTACTTAAGTTGAAATACATTGTATTTTTGTGTGGAATGCAGTACTTACTCTTAAGTACGTAGAGAAAGCAACAAGCTTGAACTTTTAGTCATGTGCTTTGATGTCTGAGTAATTAAATGCACGTTTCTGGTGGCTGAATTAAACTCAATTTGAAACTCTATTATACTTAACCTTTTGTCATTAAAATTAATTTTTATCGTGAGAAAATATTGTTCTAATACACAAAATTATTTTAATTATAAGATATTGACGATTAAATAAAAAATAAATCACGTGCATTGTCAGAATAAATTTTGTAAACATGCGACTGTGGGATAACTTGTGCTTTCTTTGTTTATTTTTTCATTTAGGCCAGGCATGTTTATTAAAATGTTCATTTTGAAGAAACAGGAAAAGAAAGCAAAAATAATATTATCGAAGGGAAGATTTCAGCGTTATAAGTTACTGACAAATACATGCTCATAATTTCTCGGGTCACGTTCAGCAGTTAATACGGCTCATGAGGACAGAATAAAGCTAAGACTCCTGCACATACTTCATTATACAGTAATACAATGATTTTACTATTACTGTTATTATCGTTATTAAAATATTGCAATGATATGAAATGTTATATCTTAAGACAGTGGAGCTGTAAATAAAATCGTCGTTTCTATAGGGGTTCGTTTTTCAAATCAGGTTTTCCATTTCTAAATTATAGTAATTTGATACCTAAATATAATACTGAATATAATAATACTACTAAATAGTACTACTCTAACACTACTGAAAAATATTAAGTAAGTATTAAATATTAAACGTTAGCACAATACCTCGCCTGTTTTCAAACCCACCAGTTTGCTCGACATAGGATTTGCTTACCTGAAACAAAAGACAAATAAATAAACCTTAATTGTAATGTAATCATAATGCAAATTAAATAATTTTATACATTACAGTACTCTTATGGAATCATTATTTTAGCGTTGTCAACATTCGGAGTTTTCTTTTACATTTGAACGCCGGATACCTGCTAATGTTTCTGATTGTGCTATGTCTTTGCAATATTAAAATATATCAGGTGTTACTTTCACATTTTCTTTCTTTCTTCAACAATCTATTTTTAAAACCTTATTCATTAATTTCCCTCGTGATAATCAATATAAAAGTTTGTATAACTAATATTACACACTTATTTGTATGCATCTTCAATGGGAACAGGAATAAAGTAGACGTAAGCGATACTCAAATATTTTCATATCGGATCGCTATGTCATTGCATTCGAATTTGGTATGGGGAGGGAAATGAATAACGGTTTCCTATTTGAGAAACTTATGGGTATTTAAAATAGAAACCTCTAACAAGGAATATCTTGGAAATTGTTTAAAAATGATTTCATAGAAATTATGTGCTTTAACACGTTTTGTTGTAGGTAGAACCTTATACCTACTGGGTTTACCAATTATGTAAAACATTCAGAATGAACTTAAATTATATTCCCAGAAAATTTAAGACATGTTTAATACCATAAAACATTAATAATAGAATATAAATAATAATAGCAATAAATAGAAAAATTTTAGTGATTTCAAAATCTTTATGTCGCAGCCCAGGAAAATGTTGAAGTTAAGTATCAGAAAATTTTTATTTGGTTTTGAGTTAATCACGGACACTTAGACCCTCACAGAAATATCTTTTTCTAAAAAGGCATTTCTTCAGATTCAAGGAGTGTCAAGATGTACTTCCAGTGAAATCTTGGTATTTAACTTTCGGAATAAAAAACCTCCCCTACTTAATATGATAAGTAGTACAGAAAATACAACGGTTTTGAATTTCGGGAATTACTTCGTTTGAACCTTAGACTTCCCAAAAGTTAATAACATTGGAGGGTATACGATTTAAAATAACACTAGGTAGATTAACAATAGACCACAAAATAATTATAAGCTGTACCACCACACGTGTACATTATACGATGTCAATATAAAACAACGTTACAATATAAACTCCTTAGGTGGGAAATCCAGTGAAATCACTTTTTTTTCTTTTTTGAGATTTACGTTCTCCAACGTTATCGGACGATGAATGCAATGGGTGAAATGATGCTCAAATGAGCCCAGGGTCCATAGAGCTTAGAGTTACCCAACATTCATCTGTAAGGATAATGGAAAACCCCGGAAAAACCTTATCCAGGTAACTCCCCCTGATCGAGATTCGAACTCGGGACCTCTTGAACGTGATCTGACACGCTACCATCTAGGCTACCGAGGCGGACACTTTCATTTAGCAGGCCGTAAAGTTTGTTTTTGTTCCCCCAATTAAGAACTGTTGACAGGTGACCACTCTATGTATGTCTCAGTACGAAATACTTCTTCTAAATATTTTTCGCGAGTAATAAAAAGGCTTTTTAAAAGGCTTTCATAATATAAGGCTTTCTAGAAATTAAAAAGGTTATTAAAGTGATTAAATAATTCTGTTCCTCATCGTTAGCAACCACTGTACAGTTATTTAAACATAATTTTAAAACCGTAAAGTGACTTTCCTATGTTCCTATTTATTGATGATATATAATCTTTGATATTGAAATTGGGCCTGGCGGTACTTTACTGAGACATTGCATGACAGTACTGACCGTGTCTAGTAACACTAAAAGTTTGAAAAATAATGTTAAACACATTGAATTCGGTATTATTTCACCTACGTAATATTTGAAAGTGATGCTTCGTTACGACATAGAGAGGATATAGGACATAAAGTACAAAATCTGTAATTTTGTTCTCTATGTTTGTTAGAATTGTTTGCATTTATCCTCTATTAGAAGAGGGTTTTCTATTTTTCCACATAAAAGGTTAAAGCCTCAGAATAACAAACTTACCCGTTTTAATAGAACAGGTAAATTAAGTAGCGGAGAGGTGACCTTGCACCTCGAGCCGCAATTGAGTATTTTACGCATACATCCCCGCGGGAAACAGATAAATGAAGGAACTACAAGATATACATGCACTACAGAAATGGAAAATGTAAGCGGCAAAGACATATCTAATTCCTAATTACAAAAGTGACCAGCATCCAAGTCACCGGAGGGTGGCTCAGAGGCTCCCTTCCAGCTGGAAGTGCGAAAAGCTCGACTAGGCAGTGAACGTTTGAAAGGCCATCCTCTAGAAGAGCCAAGAAGAAGTTCCAACACGTAAGCCTCTGCGCAGTCTACTGATACAGCTACAGAGCACCCTGTAATATGAAAAAGAAGACGAAATAGGAGGAAATGGGAGAGGGCAGAGCCGTAGTAGAAGACACCACTCCAGCATTCGTCTTGCCACAGATGATACCCATCAACGTGACCGGCTACAAGGAATTGATCTCCAATGTGAATCTCACATCTTACCGCTTGGTTCCCGTTCTAATAACTTCAACGTGGGCATTAAGAATCTGTAATAGCTCCAATTTTGAATCCGGAGATATGAAACAAATTCCTATAATAAATTCCTTAAAATAGGTTTATTGATTTCTTTACTGTTTACTTTTAAAGTGTATTATCACAAATTAACACTGTGATCTTACGCCTTCTTTATGATCTTGCCGAGTTCTAGGATACAATCATAACATACGTTCCCCCCACCCTCTAAAGGAGCTAAAGATCCAATCATTGTTGTGTCCAGAAATACTTAAAGCAGTTTTGCTTTAAAAGACGCCTATTTTTGGTTCTAATGTCCATTTTTGAAGACAACAGCTCGGTTTATTTTTAAGCTTCCCCTTCTTAATTGTCATGCTACGCCATTAGCGAGCAGCGAGTAAAGCTTACAGAGCACGGTCACTTAAAAGTCACTTGCCTGCTTGGAAAGTAGCAAAAAGGAAGCTCAAGAGATTGTAGAAAGAGGAGCAAAGAGGGGGTATAATATTTTATTTATTTACTAGCCATTAACATCCTCTACCGATTGCTCAGCTTTTCAGGACGATGGATTAGTGTTTATGAATAATAAATGAATTTTGTGCTATGCGAGCCCGAGACCATACGCTTTAAAATATATTTCTTCTTTTGACTGCCATGGCAAGCATTTGAATTCATGTGTAAAAATAAGCTAATACTTAGTTGGTTTTGTAGGCACTGCAAATTACACATCTAATGGTCTAGGCCTTAGGTCCTAGGCATTAAATATTTGTAGCTTTAGACCTTGACTTTGGCGTAAAACAGAATGTAAATAAATGTATGTATATAAATCTGTTATTTATCAAAATGAAAATGAACACTGAACATTAGAACAGTGGTCATTTATACAAGCTGTAGCCAACCACAAAGCGAAACCCACAATTGGTTTAAAAGAATCGACTGCCACACTCGTACACCTTAATCTATTCATTACAACTTAGCATAATTTTGCCTCGCGTGTTTTACAGCATTCATATAACAAGTTAATGTTCTATTCACTTTACGTTGCTCACGATACTTTTTACGTCGATAGTGGCTGGCCCCGTAGCTCAGTCGGTAGAGCACCTGCCTGCAGTGCTAGGGGTCCCGGGTTCGATTCCCGACGGTGGGGGTGGGGACTTTTCTCCGACCAAAATAATTCCCCATCTTCCCCAGAGTCCGGAAGTATGAATGAGAGTGTGAATGTGTGCGTGATCTAATGATTAAAACCTAAAGAATTCGAGTTAAACACCATTGGAGTTAAAGGCGGGGTATAAATGGAACAAAAAAAATCGATAGTTACCACAAACGCACATTGAATCCTTTGGGGAAAAATACTAATCATGCAAGATATTTTAAGGTTGCCACATGACAACTTAACCAATATGAACAGCAATAAAAGTTATTTATATACTACAATAGTTATGTATTTCATTGAGCTCTATAGCTTTTGTGGAGTAAAAACTGTTGCGTATATTTTATGATTTGTCAATTATAAGGAATTACATACAATTTATTGATGTAACATCAAGATAACTTCATAGCGCTATTCGCAACAACAAAATCAAATAAATAATGTGTAAATTACTTACTCATATGGTAGGCATTGTCAAAATTGAGAGTTAGCTACAGAGTTTTACGACAAAGTAACTTCTTTTTTGCACAAGTTACAAAATCTTTCCCTTAATGTGCACCTCATGTACAGAGACACACTTGGTCTGTTACATGATCTGACCTGGATATCACTGTTCTAACATTTATCTATACTTTGCATACTTGTAAAAGCGTTACAATTACTTTTTCCTTTAGGTATGTATGGAAGCATTGTTCCAATAAGCTTTTTGATCATTTCCGTACATCACTCTTGTCACATGCTTCTCTGTATGGTTTTGTTGATGAACATTTTGTTTGTGACTTTGAAGTTACTTCTGTCCTTCCTGCTTTCCTCTCCTCATTTCTTCTCACATTTGTTTGATTTACCTTTCTCTACAACTTATCGCTATCTCCGCTTTTAGGTTCTCTCTCTAATGCGACAAAATTACTGCTCTCGTCTTGGTCGTCGAGCATCTCTGAATGTTCATTCCACTCCGAAAACGCTAAATATTATATGACTATGAATTTTCGATGTAAAAGTTTGACTAAAAGTTTGCGTTTTACAATTGGTTATACTGATAGAAAGTAAAAGGAAATTAACATGGTAACGTCCTACACATAAGATTGATAAGAAATGTTTTAAAGTTACCGTGCTATTTCCGTGAGCAAACTTCGTGGGAAATTAATTTTAAGTATGCTTAAACGTGGCAGCCCCATATTTGTGAATTTAGCAATATATAAGCGAACTTCTGCAGAGAACATTTGTGGTTCCCCACCAACTTCATAATAACATACATAGCTGCTAGGTGGTTTATCATCATCAACATTATCGTCGTCATCATCATCATCATCATCATCATCATCATCATCATCATCATCATCATCATCAGTGTGGTGGTGGCGGCGGTACACTTTTGTCGTTAATTGCTAGATACTCATGACACAACTAAATTGCTTTTGCATTTACTTATAGTTTTTAATTTCTTGCTTGTATACTCTATGTAAGTTATTTAATCTGCCTCTCCTCCTACACTTCTTTTTGTGGTTTTATTATGTTTCTAATGGGGAATTTTAATTATGTTCCAATATTTGTAATTCCCACCATGGCCATTCTATCTGAAACGTATCACTGATCAGTCTTAATTTCATTGGATAAAAATCTGATTCTGCAATCCACTATGAACTCAACAAGAATTTCACTAACTGGTAGACTTTCCACCGCATAAAAAGGAAGATTATGATCTACATCTAATCATTAAACAGGCAGTAACGTAAATGTAGTAATTGTTGACTTTAAGAATATCATAACTACGGAACGGATTTTAGGTACTTATTTTTATGTAATTAAATACTTCTACAATTTAGTTATTAGTACATATTTTATGCATTTTGTCTGTGGCAAACAACAAGAGCTTTTATAAGAAGAGAAGCCTTCTGCTTATCCTGTAACCTTACGTGTTGTCAACAGCTCGCTACAATATAAACATATACACAAAACTCGCAGGAAAGAGATTTCGATGTCAGAGTACTCCGCAATGTACTTGAACTCAACACGACTAGTATAGGTTGCGCGTTAATTCTTGATGAATGACCTTAAGCGGAAATCCAGTGAACTGGTCTACCCTTGATAAACAATGCAGCAAATAGTTTATGTTATGATAACAAACAGCTCTTCTTTCCTCTGTACCTGTTCGAGTTATTTCTGTTCTTTCAGTTCCGTTCAGAAGTGCCGGGTACTGCAAACATACGTGTTGAGTGATTCGTGTATATAGCGAAAGCCGAAGGTAAACAGGTAGTGGTAGTTTTCGACTGTAGCAGTAAGTCAAAGAATTTTGAGATATATTCAAAACAGATGGGAAAATTCTGTATTGTCAGCCTTGTGGAAAGTCTATAGCAGCCCATCCAGGCTGCCACGTAATGCAGCATTTATGCGGCAACAAACTCATCTTGGTAACTTCACGTTCTTCTATGAAGTAGGTGCTTTTAAATGAAGATATCTCTAGTGGACAATGTAGAGAATGCATGTGCTGTGCACTATAAAACCAAACAATTTCCAACAATTGGCATATGACATCAATAATTCATCAATGGTGAGTTATCAAAATAGTTCTTTTTTTGGTTTTAAGTTTCTCTATTATGTAAAATGAAAGAAAATACTTTTCTGTTTTAGTAAATATTTTGAACTTTTTAACAAATATTTTTACTGATTTGCACTTTTTAGCACCTAAAATATCGTTCCCTAATCATAACTTTACTACAGAAAGGGCTCCAGCTCCAGCATGACCGCAATACATCAAACTCTATCACGAAACTTGACCCTCAGACATCTGAAGTTTTTTGAATGAATAACATAAAAGTCTTCGACTTAAGCAAAAGCTCAGAAATATCTGCAGCTTCTTCGCTTGGATTAACTTAAAAGAGAAATGTATATACGAGTGGTTGACTACTCACATTCAACTTAACCAACGACATCTTTCCAGTATTGCACCGGTACATTTCATTCCTTATAGAAAAAGATATAGCATACATTATGTGAAAATGTGAACTATTTGCAAATTACAAATCACGTTTAGACCCAATATACTGACTGTTTCTTTCTCGTTCTTACGAGCAGTTCCACTATCTACAGGTTTCACTTCAGCTAACGATTATTTTTAAAACAATTTAGCAACCACCTGGAAGGAAATCACCTGGCTATGAACCTCATTCCAAATTTGGCACTTAAACATTTGACTTGTAAAACAGTTGCCATCCTAGCGTTATTCAACCATTTTATACGTTTGGGTTGTTCCCAAAAACTAAGAAACATCCAATAACTAACCTAAAAAAATCCCCTTCAAATTCCCCCCCCCCCCAAAAAAAATTAAGTCTGCTACCAACGATGTCAAAAGTGATGGAAGAAAATATACTGAAACGTTAAGTGTAACTTGCCTTTCAATATGGTATTAATCACTTGAAGTTGTAACCCACCTCTGCAGCGTAGATGGTCAGCGTGGGTTACCTGGATAAGAATTTTTATGGGGTTTTCCCTTATCCTGAAAGATGAATGTGGGCTATATTGACCCTGGACTTATTTGAGGTTCATTTCACCCATTTGATTCATCGATATGACTTAACGTTGGAGGACGTTCATTAAAACTCAAATTTTGAATTATTATTATTATTATTATTATTATTATTATTATTATTATTATTATTATTATTATTATTATTATTATTATTATTATTATTATTATTATTATTATTATTATTATTATTATTATTATTATTATTATTATTATTATTATTATTATTATTATTATTATTATTATTATTATTATTATTATTATTATTATTATTATTATTATTATTATTATCATCATCATCATCATCATCATCATCATCATCATCATCATCACCATCATCGTCATTATCATTACTGTTGTTGCTTTTTATTTTCGTCTCCTTCAAAGTTAGGTAATCGGACGATTTGGAATTTGAAAGAGAAATAGTGAAATTTGTTGTTTATACCTGTACCGACGATTTACAAATTTAAACTGGTTCAGACGAGAATGGCAAAGTTTTGCCCGCCTCTCAACAAACGATCTTCACTCGAATTAAAGAAAAATAGAAAATTCTGAATAATACTGCATGCCACACTATTAAGGCCACGTTTATTATATACTTGACTGACTTGAAGAGCAAGCAGTGCCAAACATTCAAAACACGATCTTGCATATCTCAATCAACGAGATTTTCCAGAAATAACTAAACAGAGAAACTGGAATCAATACCATGCTGCAGTTCCACAAGCATGACTTAACAAATGTCCCTTGCGATGTTTACTAATCTTTTGGTTAAACAAAATCTCGCATCAGTAGTAGTGTGGCACCAGGCCAGTGCTTAAAACAACACTTGTTATAATGTGAACTAATTACTATCAAATATTAGGTTTACCTCGTTTCAATATTACTTCGATGTTAAAAGCGAACATGCGCTCTACAGCCCAGCTCGCTGCTGGATCTTTTGTTTCTTAGCATGTATTTCTTGAAGAGGATGTACCTTGCCGATCAACAAAGCCTTCTCTTTCCGCTTCGGTACGCAGACAGAAGACTCAGGCTGGCTTCCCCACGTACAGTTTTAGTTTTATAATGATCCCTCCAGGTGTAAAGTGAAAAATATCAGTCTGACGTCGCCTACGCATAGCCTACATCATTATTGTCTTTATAGCCCCTACCTGAGTTTGCTTATCTGACTATTGATCTTGGTAATCATCGGCATTAAATCTTGTTCTTCCTTGCAGCGACATTCATTTAGAGGTCACCTGCTGCAGCAGCATTGTTATGTTGTGTCATTACAGTGAGTTCATGGCCTCCTTCTGCTGAACAGAATAATTGCATGCAAACATGTAGTAATATTGAAGTAGTATTGACATCACTTCAAAAGCCCTTTTGAGACTGTTTACAGAAAACTGATTTGATTACAAACTCGTTGATCAACTGTTAATACATAAATTTTCTTATCTAATGTTTTATATTAGAAACACCGATGTTGACTGAAATTTACGTATACAAAACAGCTTAACGCCTGTGATGTGACCAAAGATATACAAAGGAAGGCAAGAAAGCACGCTATATATTATTCAACAAGCGAATTGGAAAGAAATTCTTCCATTATTTTAGATCATATTTGCAGAATTTTAATGCGTTTTCTTTACAGGTAAGTAATTAAGCGCTATCGCTCATGAATGATAATTCAATGTTTTACATATGACAAGCTGCTTCATAAGACTCAATTGTGTATTAGCTTATCCCAATTGTCCATTTAGCTTAGAACAATGAATTTGTAAGAGAAAGGAATTTATTTCGACGAAATATGTAACGTTTGTTGCCAACGGAAAAACATCCTATAGTACCGTCTGTATTCAAATAATTATTAACAAAATTCATAAACATTATCTAACAAGCGGCATTTAAGGTTTAAAATAATACTAAAATTATTATTGACATTGAATGATGAAGTAGAAATAAAGTAACCTTTAACCAAGGCTCAGACAGGAATGCCCTCTTTCACCAATAAACGCTAACAGAAAAGCATCGTAAAAATAAGAATAAGAGTAAAGGTTGCCTGCCGTGCTAGGGATCCCGGGTTCGATTCCCGGCGGTGGGGGTGCGGATTTTTCTCCGACTAAGATAATTCCCCATCTTCCCCAGAGTCTGGAAGTATGAATGAGAGTGTGAATGTGTGCGTGATCTAATGATTAAAAACCAAAGATAACGAGTTAACACCTTCAGTATTTTCCAAAGGAGAACGGCCGCCGATATGACCATAGCAGTTAAGGGCGGGATATAAATGGAACAAGAAAAAAAAAGAGTAAAGGTATACCATATTACACCCTGTTTTATTTTATGTAAATGAGAAAATGATCTTCAGATACCGCATTCAGAATGTAAATTATATAAAAAATAAAATAACGTCAATGTAAAAAAGAACCACTAATGGCTGTAAAAGCGTAAGAGCACCAGAGACATCGTTTAACTACCTAGAATGCAGGTATTCATAAAGTAAACGTAAATAGTTAAATACGTGTTACTATATCAGAAGCTCTATGTAAATTTACGTAGCAAATAATTAAAAATACCTTCTTAGGGAGTATCCAACAATATTGTTGGGATACCCAACGATAACAGCACCCAATTTTTAAATTAAAAGCAGGAAGAGCGAGAACATTCTGAATTAAAAATATTCAAATCTTTGAAAGAGAAAGATAATCGCCAAATTCACGCTGTTGAATCTAGTTTTAATGTCTAAAGACCCACGTTTTCTGTCACAAAAAAAAAACTCTACAGACACCGAAAATAAACTAAAAATGAATGGTAACACTTGAATACGTGATTTAGTTAATTTGGTAAAGCACCTATTATGCTTCAAGGGTCCTGAGTTCGATTTGATTTCTTCTTTGATTAAGTAGGTTTTCGATTATATTCAGAGTTCGGTGTATCATATGAGAGCGCTTGCGTGTTTGGTTTGGTAATTTAACAGTTATGGTATATAAAGACTATTCCCAGATGTCCAAATACGTGTTTCATAGTCATTCATAACTCATATTAGTCACCACAGAGATGTGTGCCCGAGTTATTAAATCTTACATCCTAATGAATTAAACTAATTCTTCTAGTCCATACAGCGAAGTATCCATAATTATTCAATAAGCTTCTATGTTCTGCACAAACGTCACAACTGACCTCTGTAAATCGTCCATTTCATTTCAACATATTTACCGCGCAGAGAAACGCTACGATTCCATTCAGCCATACATTAATGGATAGGTCATATCGACAGATGAATGAGTGTGGAATGAATGTGCAAACGAGCTCTGAAGCCTAAAGCACTAGGTATAGTTACCTGATACTCACATTAACATATAATCGTGGCCGGTTCCCCATTATTTGATACCAACAGCATTTACACTGCTGTGATTTGGCAATTTTTATACTGCTTCTACTTCTCAATAAGCTGGACTTAGATTTCCTGCAAGTGTGATTTGAAAAAATGCTGTGTCGCTTGCTGCATCTCTAAAGATTTCAAGAAACTGTTACTATAAATTCGTATTAGTTTGATTTACGCCCCTACTTTTATTCATCATTTACATATTTTCGGTTGTATCTACCTACTGAACATAACCATTCATTGATTGTGTCAATTAGGTGTCAAAAAGATATGTATACAAAATAGACATGAGTCTCGTAAACAGATATTGGATTTAAGCTATGGTTACTCTGTCTGAGTGCACGTGTGAAAAATAAATTAAAATAAATAAAGTTATTGGAAGAATATATGATCATGATGGTTGCCCATGAAACGAAGAGTATGAAAGTGTAAGCTTGCAGACGAGCTCCCATACTAAATCAAAAAGTGTGATTCATGAACTTAGCAAAGGTCTTCTTTCTCGCAGAATATTCAAAATATTCAGATAACACAATGTATTGTGTGTGTGTGTGCGTGTGTGTGTGTGTGTGTGTGTGTGTGTGTGTGTGTGTGTGTGTGTGTGTGTGTGTGTGTGAGTGAGTGTGTGGGATAATTACTTCGCTTCTAAACTATGGGAGAAGACAGCTAAGTGATACAATCACGAGGTTTTCCCACCCATAACAAATTTGCACACATATCCGTTACATTACATCATACATTAAAACCTGATTCTTCTATTCATACCAGTTTTTCAAGAGACACACACAGATGTATATATACGTATATATATAAAATAAGTAATTCCAAAAATAATTAATTCTAATTAGTACTTGGATAAATTAACCGCAGAATATGCGCACTAAAATTTACCGAAGTTAAGAATAGGTAAATACAGAACTCGTAGTAATGGAGAAATAAATTTCCCGCCATAGCAGTAGCCAATGTTAAAAAAAAAAAAAAAAAAAAAAAAAAAAAAAAAAAACTGAAGGAGGAAAAGATATGTTGTATGCACACGAATTTCTATACCCATTATCCTATACTTTTGTTCAGCTTCCATAAACTAACTTAAAAAAAAAAACTTGTATACTTCACATGAATTGAGATAAACAAGTTTAAAGCAATAGTTAAATATTTAAAACGTAGTTGCTATATGCTGGCCTTAAAATTCCATAATTTTCCCACGAGAAACAACTGCTCACTTAAAATAAAATAAAAAGACCCAAGTATTACTAAGGACGGATAACACTGCTTTTTTATTTGCGGTCAACGGGACAACTACGTACTCTGCCCAACCGTGTAAGATACTCGTATACTGTCTGCCCACCACAAGAAGGCAAGTGGAGCACAAAGAAGAAGAGTCACTCATGCTGCCAGATTTAATGCTCGTTTCAATAACTCCAATAACAGGTATTATGCATAGGTGAGCTATGTGACAACATTGTGCATTTTAAATGAACTTAGCATCCTTATCATATCCGGAGGGCGAGTATAAACAGAGCAAAAGTGATTACTTTACACATTCCTCAGCATTGCTTTCTTGTCTGACACAGGCACTCCTAAAAGCAATATTTCAAGTCTTGCACTGCCAGCTGTTAATTACAATTCTTAAACATTCAGTTTTGCTTTAAAAATAATGATCTTAATTATTTTGATGTTCTTGATGGGACAGCTAAAGCACTCTGGATGCAAGCATGGCAGTTCGTGACATTTTCAATTTTACGGGGGTTGTCTTTCCTTCATAAAAAGAGTCCCCACCCCACACGGCCAGCCATGAAACTAGAGTCGTAATCCGTGAATCCATGGCATCATCATAAATTACATGTCAAGTATCGAGTTGCCTGTGCAACACAAAGAAATAAAACTAATAACAGAGCGTAATTAAAACATCCCAAAGTTTTTTTTTTGTTCTTTTTTTTTTTTGTGGTACCAACTGAACAGCGAGCAGCTCATCGGACTTAAATCGAGACAGTGATTAACGGCGATGAGAGGTTTAGGGTAGCTCGTGATTCAGTGCAACATATCCTTGGTTCAAATAACATCACGATTACAATCTGCCCTTTGAACCTAAGTAATGCCGGAAGATATACAATGTTCTACTTCAAAACAAAATGTTGTGCTGTGCTAGAGATGTACCTTCTGGTATATAACCAAAGTACCATCTTTTGTTCTCAGAAATATTCTGGGTAATATTTTTGGTTAATTCCTCCGTGAGTTCTGAATTCAACCGGATATTATTTCTTCCAGAAAGTTATAGTAACTGCAAAGAAGAACGGAGTGTTAACAGCTACATTTACTTTCAAAATCAGCAACAATCTTTCTCTCGTTGGGAGGCTTTACTTCAAGTTCACCGACAAAAGTGAGGAATTTTAAAAGAAAGAAACAAATGCCAACTAAATAAACTTCATAATAATATAGATTACGGAGGTGAAGAGGTTAATAGCTAACTATTTGATGCGTGTGTTGCTGTTATTACACACGTCTAGAGGTCTTGGGATCCTCCATTTTTCGTTGTGGTCTTTAGAAAGAATTTCCATTAAGAGTTGCCTTCAACGTGATCAACTTATTACTGTAGTTATCTGATACAGGTTACTACTTCAGGTATGGGATGTGGTGCTCCGTGTTCATTTAATTATTACACTCTTCTAATGGACAGAAAAAAAGGAAACAAAAGCAAAACATGGACCATCTTCGAGTTCTCGTACCTAACTTGGTTTTCTTTTGTTTGTTCCTCTTTTATTTCTATTCCACTTGCATCACTTTCAGTCTATTTCTGTACGTAGACATCATCCTTTGTTCCTAGAGTTTTTATGAAGCATTCGTTAAGAAATTATGTACTAAAGCTATCTTGAAAGTACCTCTGCTAATATGAAGTGTGATAATAAGCTAACAAAACCGTGTAAAGTAATTAAAGCTCAAAAAAGACGTTTAAGAGAGAAAGAGCTAAGATAGAGAGATAGGAAACAGTTAACTTCATGAAGTGATTCCGAAAATATAGGATACTTTAATCACGTACAGATTACCACAACAGACTTTTACTAAAGATTACCAACGGTTGGGAACAAAATATATTAATGCAAGTACTATATAACGGAAAGGCATTAATGAGTATTCATTAAACATTTCAGGACAAAAGAGTATGTGCAATTTGCAAACTTAACATTTTTATGACTTCTCGTAAATAAAAATGGAAAAAAATAAATTGCGGAACTTCACATTCCTCCGTTAAGGTCATTACGGTTTATTAAAGAATCTGCTGTATAGGTAACATTAATTACAAGCATAAAGTTACAAAGCACCTAAACAATTAATTATACATTTTAAAGGTACAAATTAGCTTAAAACCGACTTATCACAGTCATATTAATCTTGATACCACTGTTGTAGGATCTTGGGTGTTCGGTCACTGCTAAGTTCGGTTGTTTGTTGGAAGCGGTGGTTCTACCGATCTTTGTATTAAAAGGGACAGAAAGCACAGTATTGCATTGTAATTTCACATTCTATACATATTTATCATGGTTTTATACTGCATATTTCATTAACAGTAACAATGTTGTTTCTCACTTATATACAGAACGATTTTTTTTACGTCCTCCCACGCAAGTCATGTCGGACATCGAATGGAATGAATGAAATGATGTTCAAATGATACCAAGGTCCAAGGAGCTTAGAGCTACTTGACAGTCATCTTTCAATATAAGGGAAATCCGGAAAAACCATTATCCAGATAACTCGTCCTGACCGAGATTCGAACTCGGCACCTCAACATAAGGCAGACACGCTAGCCACCACCTACGTTAGCGAGGCGGGCTACACTTACATGTGTTGATATTCAATTATGTGCATTTGATTCATTAAAAATATCAGCACTCAAACGTTTCTAGAAAAGCTTTTCTGGGATTCAGGGGGCTTCGAAATCTATATTTCTGGTGAAATAAATACATCTATAAGTAAGCCTTCCTTACTTCAGGTAAGTGTACAGAAAAATACTGCAAAGATATAACAGATTATACATGTGCTCTATTTCTAATATTTCCCAAACGGGTATGTTATACATGGAGCGTGCTACAAATTTCGAATTTTAATTGCGCAAATTATTTTGACGTCTGAGTAAAATGTAGATGAAATTTAATATAAGCAACAGTTAGCATTGCTTTAGACACTAAAGAAGTTTCGTAGTTTTAATATTGCATGATAATGGAAACCTCATTCAACATCAAACATTAAAATTAAAGTAGATAACTAAAGTGCACTTTGCTCTTTGTTTTAGGGTGACTTGTCTTTTATGAAGGTCAGAAGCTAACAAGTACAGCCAAAAATGAGCTAGAACGAATTTGCAATAATAGTTATGTATACAAATATCAATTTATAATGATCCTATCGAAATGTTATTACAACAAAATTCACCAGAAAATAATGTGGTCATAAATCTTGTATACCTTCTCTGATATCGTATACACGATATTTGATTTCATTCCTTGCAGCTCACGAATGAGGAATTTCTACTTGGAAAATAACCAGGATCTGTTACAACTACCATCCTGGATGGCCTTAACTCAGAATTTCCTTCTCCTAAATGAGTTACTTTCATTCCAAATTAAAAGTCTCGTCTACATGAAGAATTGGTTAATGGATGATTTATAGTTCAGTGATTAATATTACATATTATTAATTAATATTTATAATAATTATAATAGTTTATAGCATTTTACTCCTTATTACCTCCATTATATAAAGTAATTGAGATAAATACTTGCATCTCAATACCAAATGTTACAACTTGTTTACATTATTGATTTTCTTCTGTCAGCAGCTAACTAAAATTTCTTAGGCCCTCTCTCTTCAAGCACTTTATTTCAGCTTACCCATATCCATACCATTTGTCTCTGATAATGAGTCCTCTAATTCCACCAACTGCCTTACTTTACTCTCCTTCTTTTCCAACCTCGATAGAATGGTTGCTATTGAAATTCAAGGCATGTCCACTGCCTGAGCCTTACGATACATTCTCTCCAATAAAGTCAACCTCAAGTTAAATGCTCTCTGCAATGATTGGAGAGGTGTCTTCTTCTCTGCTTAGTGACATTTGTAGCCTATAGCTTTGGAGTAAACGTAATAACTGAAATTGTTACTCCCCCGATCATACACTGACCTTTTCTACAAATGTTTTTGTTTGGCGTTGAGGGAATGCAATACTTGCTCTGTATACTATAAATGTCCACGGAAGAAATAGACAAGCTCAGCGTTATCCTGCCCACTGTGTAACTCTAGAGTTGAAGACTTCCATACAAAATAAAGCACTTCTGTTCATAATGATGCTGCGTCCTCCCATTCCTTTTCCTTCGTACTATTCTTTTGTTTACCTTTCATATCATGTTTAGGATATTTCACTGGAGATTTTCTGAGGGCTATCACATTAGGACGAAGTGTGTAAATTTGCCACTCACAGTTCCTGTAAAGAAAACTGAATCAAATGCTGGTGCCATGATTTTTCATCTCATGTAGCTATAAAGGATGTAGTCAATCTAGTGCCAAATATTTTGGGAATCTGTTCCTACATAAAAAAATTTAGAATGTTCATATAATATCTGAAAATTCACAGTTAATGCCACAAACGGGCCAGAGAATTTTATAAAATTGTTCACATTTCGAAGAAGGTATGTATTCCTCAAGTATGTACCTCAAGCTCCCTAGAACATTCCTTAAGTGCGTCAAATCCAAGGGTTTCAACTGCTCCAGAGCAAGAAATGCAATATGCTCTCATAATATATCTGCATTTAACATGTTTACCGCTACTTCAGTTTTAAACACATTTCTTTTGAGGGAATAATTCATATTTTTGAAATATAGACTTCGGAATATATAATTCTGCCCGGATTATATTCCTAAATTAGCTTTATAGAACTATGATTTCTTTGTCTTTTGAAGTACAGGAGTACAATTAATTGTCCTTAGCTACTCGTAATATTGAATACGAAACTTAACAACGCTATGAACTATTATTAAAGAGTCATTTTTGGCGGGATATTAAGGAACATCTTGACAAGTCATTTTCAAGAGTTGTGTTTGTCTTAATAACTGGTCTACTACTGAACGAACATGTGTTTATACCAAACGTCACCACAAACCTGATAAACGTGCAGATTTACCTTCTCTCTCTCTCTCTCTCTCTCTCTCTCTCTCTCTCTCTCTCTCTCTCTCTCTCTCTCTCTCTCACTCTTTCTTTATTTCTTTCTTCCTTTCCCCTTTCTTTCTTTCCTTCCTTCTTTCATTCTTTCTTTTTATACACCCTTTCTTATTTCTTAAATTTCGGCTTCAACCGTGCTTTAGTTGTCGCTGTTACAGCAATATTGAGTAGATATAAAGACAACAGAAAACAGAAAAACAACAGAAAAATGTTGCGACTCATAGAGAGCCGATTTTATCTACAATATAGCAGCTTTTTGCACTTAAAGGCTCAATTACGAGCTTACAATCTACAGTAAATTAACTCCATTATCTATGTTGAAAACAAAAAGAAATCAATAGTTCGGTTGGTGTACTTATATTATATCAACACTGCTCTTAAATGCTTTATAATTTTTGTTTTTGTTTTTTCTTTTAGTGCTGGATTTCTTTTTCAAATTCATTGCCAATCGTTACGCTTTGTGCACTAAATAGGAGTTGCTGTTTGGGAAAGCCAGGAGTCTTGTTTCTGAGTGAACAATTACCTACTTCAATGTTGTCAAGCATTCGGATAAACATTGTATCGTGTTCTTAGCTGTGCAAGAGCGAAGTCCAGTTTCCAGGCTGACAGACTTCTCGCATAAATATATGTATACACTAAAAATATGGAAGCAACGTCCTTAACGTTACAAAAACTGACCGGATCTTTGCCCGTTCCATAAGGGGGAGTGCTAGGGGGAAACACAGACGTTGAAGTTAGATTGTTTCGACTCCTCCCTACCTCTTCCATCACCCGCATTAGTGCATATGATTAAATAACGAAGTGGCACTTTTCGGAGAAGAAGCACAAGCGTGTATGTTTCTGTGTGTGCGTGTGTTTCCGTGTTTTTCACTCGTCATTAATACATAAAGGGGTTGGAAAGAGAAACTCGTTAGCACATCCGAAGCTCATTCCGACTAAAAGCGTGGAGGAGGGAAAAGGCGACTGTGGAGGGGGTTGTACGAAAAATGTATAATATGAAGGGACAAAGAGGAACAGTATCCTGTAAAGAGAGACAGAGAAAGACTTAAAAACAAAGAAAGAATGAACAAAAAAGCAGAAAAAAGGAAGGCTCAAGTGAATTGAAGAAGTAAACGAGAAAGTGTATCTGTTTAAGAAGAGAGGCGTGAAGTGCCCACGGGTGTTGGGGAGGGGATGGCTGACGCGACGGGGGAGTGGAGGAGGACGCAAGTGTTAAATGAACTAGAACACGCAAATGTTTCTTGCACTTTTCATTATCAGCTGGCAGAACGAAAACACAAGTGGAATAAGAAGAAGAATAGCAGGAGAAGGAAATTTTCGCTCCCTTCTTTTTCTTCGGATTATTTACTGAATATGCTTACGGGCCAATTAAGTAGGAAGCACTAGTATTTAAAGGCATTGAGCTCGTTCTTAAGACTTCGCACCTCTTTACTTCAAATTGCCCTTGTTATTGCATGAAACAATTCAGCTGAAATCCTGTTAAATACCGTCTTCACTTACAGAGCACTTTATAACTCTTAACATATTCTCCTTTCAAGTTAATTCATTTTCCCTATAGACATAACAGCATTTGATTTCAAGTTTTAATTACTATTCGAATTACGAGCGTTTAGATTTTACCGTCTAGAGGTTATTATGCACCAAAATAACCTTATTTTGTATTTAACATAAAACATATGAAATGGATAATAATATTGTCACTTCAGCCGCTGATGAATTAGGGAACACCATCCAGCTATTTGCTGCTATGACCGGTCGGTTCTCTTGGCTGAACAATAGCCCGAGCAGAACAACCATTCTGTGCCGTCCTTCTGCTCCCAAAGATTCGTTCGGGCGTTTCTTACTGTTTTGTTTTGTGTTTGCACCCTATATAAGGAGCCAATTACCACCCATCAGGAGCCAATAGACTCTAGAATAGTCCATTGAGTGAGTTGAGCGAGTTGAGTCCTCAGTGTCAATCGAGTTACTTAAGTTGAACATTTTGCGTAGACAGGGAACAATGAGAGTTCAGTGAGTTCAACGGACAGTGTCACGTGCAACTCAATCAGAATTCGATTCGACGGTTCATTTAGTTTTACTCTAAGTGGTACAGCATTGCCAAATGTAATATTTGTGCTAAGCTAAACGGCCAGGTTGTAACTTCTTACATTTCCGCTCAGCGCATAGCAAACCTGAGCATTCCAGCTAAAACCTTATAATTGGTACTAATTAGCCAGTTTTACAAACCTATTCTCCTGTATGTAGGTATTCAACTATGGCTGCTATCAATTTGTCATTAAATAACTCAAACCAGATGATTTTGAAATAAAGATCCTAATTTATCAAAACCAGACAAGGATGTACTGGAAGTAAAACATAATCTGCCAAACAAATTTGGGAGTTCGTATTTTAATATATCCATCCCTTGCCTAATATTAACATTATAGTAACATTACCACTGGCATGTTGTTATATAAGACATCTACTGTAATTAAATTGAAATTATGTCATTAAGTATCGTTATATACAATGCTTCAAATTATATTTAATGCGATAATTCTCTCACATCTTCAGTTGTAACTTATCACTCCCATTATGATGATGTACCGATGATCCATTTCACACTTCTTTAAAGAATAACAATTTACATTTAATAAAGACAAACTGATGGGTTACTATTCTCTGACTTTTTCCGCCAAGAATTTTTTTTTTATTCTCATCTACAAACTATGTATGGTTATAAAAGTATTTCTACGTATTTCATGTTCACCGAGATAACATTTTTAAAACTTTAGCCCTAAAGGAAGCACGTAAGAGAGGAGTGCAGTAAAATGATGACCTGACACTTAAACAATTGTATTAGGAAAAGTTCAAATCAATAGCATCTAAACCGTGGAAATGTTTGTCACAAAAAATGATATAAAAATTGAATTTTTATGACACATACCTACATATTTTTAGCACATATTTTTTTGTCGTCCCTTAAACCTACTATTAAGGAAAATTCATTCAAAAATTAGTGGACATCTCTGGCTCTTAGAAACTTCAGGACTTTAATAATCATGCAAATATCTTAAGCATATGCTATTTTAATAAAAACGGTCTACATTTTTTTATAAAATTAAACATTACGATATATATATTTCCACTTGCACACAGTTTAAAATATGCGTAATTTTTAAAAACATCCGGAATGCACCCATTTAAGTGCTGAACGTAAATATCAACCCTCGTATTTCTCAGACTTTTTAATGAATCGTGGACGTCCACTCACACTTCAACAATAAAAAATACTCGTTTTGGATTCACAGTACTGCAAATTTGTATTTTAATGAAATCTTCTTCTTCTTCTCCTCCTCTTGATACAGGACACAGCACTATTCGTGTTCCTGTATCCCTTATGCCATTTTAGACGTCGGGTGAGGGAGCCACAACTATGGATCAGAGAGAGAGAGAGAGAGAGAGAGAGAGAGAGAGAGAGAGAGAGAGAGAGAGAGAGAGAGAGAGAGAGAGAGAGAGAAATCCAGAGATGCGTGACCAAGATGCGTGAATGAGTGTGAGGGAAGTAGATGGATGAGGATGAGGCCAAGTGGATGAAAGGAACGATAATAATGGAGCAATTGGTGAAATGATGACGGAGGAAACCGGAGGTCCGGAGAAAACCCACCGCAACGCCGTGTAGTCTGCCACAAATCTCATTTTTCGGTGCCTGGGATCGAACCCGGATCACATTGGTGAAGTCAAGAGGTCTAACCGCTCGGCCACGGCGGTGAAATCTGAATGTCAAAATGTTCGGTAGTGTGCAATTTTTCCTTTAACTATCACTGAGAAACTAAGGCAAATAAACGAAACAGCTGAACTAATAAAAATGGAAGCTTAGTTTTTTTTTTTTTTTTTTTTTTTTGTAAATTAATGTTTCCAGTATGTGGAAATTGCTACATTAGTGTTCCTCACATACTTTGATGTTCATCATTTCTTTGGTTTGTCCAATATAATTACCATTTAAGATACTAATCCACACGTAATCTGTAAATATAAAAGGCACGATAAGTCTAAATTACTTTAGAGCAATATTTGTAACTAGAATCACAGCTATAATATTTACACAGCTGTAAATAAACTCTGGTTTCCATTTCATGAAACATGTGGCAGAAAGACCTGTCCTTGACGCTGCTGAACGGAAGATCAGGACTTAATCACGCGGTGTTTGACTTATAAACGAGTGTGCTGTTTGAGTAGCTTAATGTCGATGGGTAGGTAATCTGATTACATGCCAATGATTCGCCAATTAACAGCATGTAGTAACTTGTTGACACTGCAAACAATAATTTCCTTTAGGTTATGTATGAAGGTAACTGCGGGCGAGCTTGCTGATCGATGGATGGCCATCATCGGTGGGCAGGTCGACAACAACATGTAATCCCAGCTTAAATTGTTACGTCACTGCTTCTCTGTTGGCTATCACTCCTTTTCTGACACGCTCAGATTCACTTATAGGTATGCCCTAGGATAACAAATGTATTGGGAAACGGTAACATTATGTATTGATTCAAAAGTATAATGATTGAAGCAAATATTTCTCTTGTAGGAAAACAATAACTGAAAATTTTGCAAATCTTTCGATAAATTGCCGATATTAATATATAATCAAAAGCAGCTTAACTTATGAAATTGTGTGTGTGTGTGTGTGTGTGTGTGTGTGTGTGTGTGTGTGTGTGTGTGTGTGTGTGTGTGTGTGTGTGTGTGTGTGTGTGTGTGTGTGTGAAACGAGAAATGCATTTAGTGCCCTTCAGTGAAGTTACGTTACAATGGAAGGAACTTATTGATATATCCTGGTATAGTCACATCGCACACAGCGTGCGAAGTAGAATAAATACGAAGAACCACTTTAGGCTCATTACTTTATTCAAGAAGTAATAGTAAGTAATGCTGATCTGAAACAGGAACTAAATGAAGGTTGGATACAAAGAAACTAATGTATTAATGAAATAAAGCTTTTATTATTATTAAATTATTATTCCTGTCGCCAGAAGCATAATTTCAAAGTAGCATAAGTATAGATATAGCCGAGGCGGTTGTGTATTAAAAGAAAAGGCACTACAGTTGATACTTCTGACTGGAATGTGCTACCAACGATAGCCGTGACAGATCTAATTAACTCGAATCTGACATCTTCTCTCACAGCACCACTCCCCGTTCTTTGGTTTTCTATTCTAAGGCAAGATATTTCATTGCGTCTTGAAGAATAGTTATAAAATAAACATAATTGTAATCGGAGTATGCAAACAATTTAAATAATTTCTTCCCCTTTTTAAGGAACGAAGACAGTACCTCCGGAGCTGCCCTCTCATGTGCGGTATCAAATAGTTCTGGGCCATAAATGAATGAGAGTTCTTTCCTCTGCTGAATATTTGTTGTGGAATTTGAAGAAAGTAAACGCCAACGTCAAAATGAAACTCCGGATTTCAACAAACACTTGAGGAATTTCTTTGTAATTAACTATCTCCAATACAAACAAAATTAAAACGAAATCATTTTCTTTTCTCGAGTACAGGTTTGTTCCAATCTTGTAGCTTGACAACAGATTATTCAGCTCCTTCATTTCCTGTTCTCTCTTTATTGAGCATGCTTTGAATTTTAGAAAATAATAAAACTAATGTAAACTGTAATTTATGAAGTTATTTGTTTAATGACAAAGCCAATGTAGTGTCGAAGTTATAAATAACTATGTTTTAAAAGCGTAAAGGGAAATAATGAGAAATATTCACCTTTGCATTGTTTCAGTATTTATCTTCTTGCAAAAATGTTTGTTCGTGATTTTTCATATTTACCAAACTGAGGAAAGAAAAGTGGAGAATGAAAAAGAGGAAAACGGCAAGAGAAAGACCGCTCCAGTAAATAACGATTTCTGCTAATTTGCTATCAATTTTCAGTCTTACAAGAAATTCCAAAATCAAACCGCCTACCTACCATTTCAATCGTTACATTTTTGTTGCGATAACGGTCTTGATTGGGAGATTTTAACTCTGTCACCCGCTTTATGTCAACCCCAAATATACAGTGATATTAAGAAGGTTCAATTTGGACACATGATGCTCTCTTAGTTTGTATTTATGTGTGAAAAGCAGCTGTTAGCCAACATCTTATCGTTTTTTTTTTTTTTTTTTTTTTTATTTGTTCCATTTATACCCCGCCTTTAACTACAATGCTCATATCGGCGGCTGTTCTCCTTTGGAACAGGTTGAAGGTGTTAACTCGTAAACGTTAGGTTTTAATCATTAGATCACGCACACATTCACACTCTCATTCATACTTCCAGACTCTGGGGAAGATGAGGAATTATCTTGGTCGGAGAAAAATCCCCACCCCCACCGCCGGGAATCAAACTCGGGACCCCTAGCACAGCAGCCAGGTGCTCTACCGACTGAGCTACGGGGCCAGCCCTTATCGTTTTTAGTCAATAAAAATTTTACGCTTAAAACTATTGCCTGCATTTCTGAAAGTATTTCACATGATCTGAAAAATCGGCTTTTATTTTTATTTTGCTAGATTCTATATTCTTAACTCCTAAGGTATAATGTATACAGAGAAAGCGTATTCCCCAAACAGGCACTCGCTTGTTAAACTTGTTCAACAATCTTGGAGAAAGTAATTATAAAAAAAGGGAAAAAAAAGATCACTAACAAGTTTGGCTTCAAATCGGAACATCTATCGTGTGCTCCCTGAGCTACCGGACCGCCTCGCAGTGGCACCGTAATGGGTGCGGGCCGGGACGCTCTCCGCCAAAATTAAGCCTAAAGGACCGGCAAGTAACGTGTACGGAACTCTGACTACTGTAATAATTTACATTACACTTAACAAAATCACAACGAATATTGAAAATATTCCTTATTTTTCCGAAAACAGTTCTGGTTCACTCGAAGTTCATCTTGCCTGATTGCCTGTATTTCTCTCGTGATGTCCTTCAATTCTTGTAACGTGTGCGGGTTGGATGCGTACACTTTATTCTTTAACGTTCCCGATAAATAAAAATCACATGTAGATAGATCAGGGGAACGAGATGGCCACAATTCTCGACTAATTATTCTATCATCATACACACTTCGCAATTCATGCATAGAATTCGCAGCAATGTACGCTGTGTCCTGCTGAAACCACCCACACAATCGTTCATCTCTTGTTACAGTTTCGTGAAAAATTATTTAAAATGCAATTCACATAACCGTGTGAATCAACAGTCGTGTCGAAAAATATGGGACCGATGATTCTATGCGCACTTACTGCACACCATTGGGAATGGGAAAATTATCCTCAAGAGACAACACAAGATCACTCCCAACACGCACACAGAACTGTTTCCCTCACCACAGATCCAACACGACTGACACGGCATTAGTAGAGTGTTATGCTCTGGCGGCAGGCGTACCACTCGTCACCCAGCCCTAGATCGCCGCGAAGCGGTCCGGTCGCTCAAGGAACGCACGGTATATACCTGGTATATCTCTTCTCCTCTTTCTCAAAATGAAACCTAGGACTTATCTTAAAATATTATGACTAAATGTGATTACGGCAACTATGCACTGGTTCAAGTAGCACAAACTTGTATCCTCTTGAGGGGCGGGGAAGCGAAAATACGATTCCTAAATGCTTTAAGCTTAAGATCTACAACTGATTTACACGATGTGTGCTATACACTAATGGCAAAGCCTGAATATCTCAAACAAAGTTCGGTTGCAGCCCAGAAATTATCTTCTAATTTAAACATTGCGGAATTGTCAAATGCCTGCCTAAGTCCCATCGAGGATACGATGAGGCTTACTAGTAGGATTTCTGGTCGTATAACATAGACTTTTCTCTCTTTTACTGAATGTACGTTAAATGAAGAGAAGGTTCAAAATTAACGTGTAAAGATCGTATTCAAGAAGTCCCAAGTTCGATGCCTGGTCACTACTTTGACCTTAGGCTTCCGTCGCGGTTTCCCTGGAGCAGTAGGCGAATCCTAGTGTGGTTCCTATCTACCCATTTTCTCACATTTCATTCCCCCTCTCGTTATTCAGATGGACTTACAGGTTTTGCAGTAACAGACTTCATGAAGATTTTAAATTATTAATTGGAAGGGAAAAGAGGGCTCAACTGTGTCAGCCACTGTGTTGGACAGAGGTGCAGATAGTTACAGATTGGAAAGGTTTCTTGGGCCCTACCAGACGATAGCCTTCTTTGAGGCGTCTAAAGGGGATGGAGTTCTCCGATTCCGCCAGAAAGAAGCCTTCTCTGAGCAGTCTGACGTTCTTGGAGCTTGAAATCCTCCATCTATCTATTCCTCCTTTTGGTGGTAGCCACAAAAGATACCTCCGGGACCAGGTAAGCAATTGACCTGGTCTTATCCATAATTAGGTTACGAATTGGAAAGCTTATATGTGTCTATTTTATACTTGACGGTGTTAACTAACGATAGCGAAGAGGCATTTTTGATATCTCGTAGGTCGCCTACTCTGAAATTGCATTTTCATAATTTTCGTTATCAATAAGCGAATGCCGAGGTGCTGTCTCATCTACCACAATTTGGTCTCCAGAATTTTTCTTCCATTCCGTTTCCTATCGCTAGATTTCGTGCCATTTGGCGCTGACGAACACATAGTGAGGACGCTTGCTCAAATGAACTAACAAGTATTCCCCACGGACACTAGGGAGTTGGCAGCTCCAACAGTGGAACGGATCTTTGAGCTTGTAACTGTTAGAGACTTCCGCGCGTCCTTGTGACCCTCTGTAGTCGCTTAACTTCATCTCTTCCTCTTTAGAGGATGATAACTACTATAGGTCACAGGGAGCGCGATGTCACTCTTTCCACAACAGAGAAGAGTGCAAATTGTTTTCCAAAAAAGAAAACATTTATTTTCACATAACAGCTGTATTAAATGGAGAAGAACCACTCAACATAGGAACACTTCGACATGCATTATTAATATCCTTGTGTACGTATTTAATTATATCGTATTATAGTCTTCTTATTCTTCTTTAATTTTCCTAATTCTACCACTATAGTGGTATTAGGGGATTTTTCTTCCTCAATTCCTTATACTTTCAGGCGTCGGGTTGAGGAATAGAAACTCTGAATCAGATAGAGAACCCAGGATGGGTGAACAGAATCAAAGAAAAGATGATAATGGAGCAATTGGTGGGGAAAACCAGTGATTCTGAAGATAGAAAATGCCAGTGCCGTTTTTTCCATGCGGTTGCCTGGGATCAAACCTGCCTTTGAGAATCAAGCGGTTAAAGCTGTCGGCCACGGTACGACCTTATAGTCACAGACAAAATATAAACCTGAACTATATGAACTTTTGAACTAATAATAGGACACACGTGCAACTTTGGGAGAATATATATACAATTAGAAGACTACATTACACTATTTACATCTCAGAGATAATGTTGGAAGTATCCTCCACCAGCATCTATACACGTTTGCACTCGTCTCACAATATTCTCTGAGCTTTTACGGAGATGATATCGAATTGAGAGAAGGTTATTTCCAGAAAGTTGGAGTGACATGCACTACATCTAATGACACAATGGAACTTGTAACCAGTTTCTTTGATAATCGAATAATCTCAAGAGGTCTGTGGAATCCCAGATCCCCTGACCTCACCTCACCGGATTTTTTCTTGTGGGGGTATCAAAAAAAAAAATGATAATAGAGTGTACAAGAATAGGCCACGGACAATTTATGTTAAGGAATCCATTCGAACCGAAATAACTAACATTGGCGAGCATACTCTCCGTAAAACTCAGAGAATATGGTGAGACGAGTACAAACATATATAGATGCTGGTCGAGGACACTTTCAAGATTTTTTCTGAGATGTAAATAGTGTTATGTAATCTCCCAATTGTGTACTATATTTCCCAAAGTTTCACATGTGTCCTATTATTGGTTCTAAAGTTATGGTCTATTGAAATGGTTCAGGTTTATATGGATCGCACTAACTATAAAGATACACTGGAATCCAACATGAGATTAAAAAGTGACAGTAAACTCTAGTGCACATAATCATGAATGCCAGTAGAGTTAATTGAGCTTCTTTCACAGGGTTTATGATTAAATGGTTCGGATTATTATTATTATTATTATTATTATTATTATTATTATTATTATTATTATTATTATTATTATTATTATTATTATTATTATTATTATTATTATTATTATTATTATTATTATTATTATTATTATTATTATTATTATTATTATTATTATTATTATTATTATTATTATTATTATTATTATTATTATTATTATTATTATTATTATTATTATTATTATTATTATTATTATTATTATTATTATTATTATTATTATTGGTAATGTTGTGAGTGATGGTTCAGCAAACGGTTAACATTATGGCTTTTGTTTGAATGCACCAAAAATGCACGGGTTCATAAGCATTACTATAATTATCATACTTCCTTCTTTTTCTGCATTTTTCAGCAGCAAATAAAAATTTATTTTATTGTATTTCCTGCCATCACATTTAATAGAAGTATAAACAGCATATATTTCACTATGTGTGATTAACTGATTACAAATACTTAAAGGAAAACTAAATAAGAGACTCTGCTTTGCTCTGCTAGTCTTTACAGTGCAAGATTGCAGAAGCCGGTGCATGAATGCATATTTTAGGTTTTCCCATGCCTATATTTCAATTTTCTAATGATGGCTCGCTGGTGCGATAATCCCCTGTGCGGGTGGTGATGTCTGTCCCTCTAGTTTCCAGAGAGCCGGTTGGCGATGAACCCGACGCGCTGCGCATTTAAGCTTCAATTAAACCCCCCGTTTCCATGGAAATAGCACAGTAGCTTTTAAATCCCCCAAGTTTACGGATGAACATTCCATGTTTTATTACTCAACGGAAAATTCTTCTCTGCGATTGAAGGGACGAGGCTTATTTTCCAAAAGCGACAAAGCCACGCGAGGAGAAAAATGGAGCACAGGGTGGTTCCTCTAGACGCGGAATTTTGTTTTCAGCATGCTCGAGTATAACATTAGGATGTAGTTAAGGTCTAAGTTCTCATTATCTGCTCATCAGAAAGAAAGGTATATCCATGATTTATTTTATAATGTTGATAAGTTCATGTAAGCAAGCACAAAATAAAAGTCAAGGTGAGTTGAGTCCTCCTATTAGTCCGCAGGTTCATGCAAGGATAGCAAACGCCACTTGGAGAATTAGTGTTTAATGGGCGAATGTGATGTAATTTCCTTACTCCGTGCAGTAGCACAGAGTACACCGTCCGATACACGTATATCACTTGATGACTGCAACGTTTCCTCTGTTTGGCGACCAGGACTCTCACTAGTGTGCCACGAAATGAATGTGATCGGTATGAAAAACAACTAAGCAGCAAGGAGACATGTGGGCAGGGCCCATCCGCACTTCCAAGTTCTATATACATTGAAGCATTTTATATATATATATATATATATATATATATATATATATATATATATATATATATATTGAATTGCAGACATTCCCACTAACTTCTTGTTCCTCACCCCTCTCTGACTGCTAGAGATGACGTCGTTATCTATTGTCAACAAAACAGTGGCGCTCCAAACACTCATTCGTGGTCGACAAATTTATCATTAACTGATATTAATTCGTGATCTTGATTGGAAACTAGCAATAAAAGGCGAACAGCTATATCTTAGCCACAAACGGTGTATATCGAATACGTGAGACCCTAGTGGTTTACCGCGAAAAATTATATGAGTCAATTGGAGAATTTAATGTCAGGACGTCACGTTGGCCATGGTAACTCAATAGGTACTACATGGCAAAGCGAGAAGGCGTATCGGGAAATATTCGCAACAGAGAGATGTTTACGTGAAGTTATCGCAAATACACAACTTCCAGTAAACTCTCTTTAGATACAATCACAGCAATGTGTCATACACCGGCAAGCTCGAGAAATCATATACAAAGTGATTGAATATTGTGACAAGGAGAAAGTTGGAATAAAACACCTTTGTGATTTTTCAGTAGATACTGCTGAACAATTGTCTGGAATTGTATCTATAGAACTTTAACCATACAAGTACACTGAATCAAAGTAAGTAGAATTGTTGTTTCTTTTTCATTTTCAAGGCATGTTTTGCATATGCAACTATGTCGGGGGGGGGGGGGAGGTTTATTTTATATGTGATTTAAACGAAACCTATGAATTTGACGTTATTTTATTTATGTTTCCATTCAGATCCATCATTATTAAACTAACAAGAGATTGTGTTTCATTATTAACGGCAATAAAAATAAAATAATAATAATAATAATAATAATAATAATAATAATAATAATAATAATAATAATAATAATAATAATAATAATAATAATAATAATAATAATAATAATAATAATAATAATAATAATAATAATAATAATAATAATAATAATAATAATAATAATAATAATAATAATAATAATAATAATAATAATAATAATAATAATAATAATAATAATAATAATAATAATAATAATAATAATAATAATAATAATAATAATAATAATAATAATAATAATAATAATAATAATAATAATAATAATAATAATAATAATAATAATAATAATAATAATAATAATAATAATAATAATAATAATAATAATAATAATAATAATAATAATAATAATAATAATAATAATAATAATAATAATAATAATAATAATAATAATAATAATAATAATAATAATAATAATAATAATAATAATAATAATAATAATAATAAACATCTAAACCTATATACTCATAATCTTCTATAGCTTAAGGTGGTGATGCATTTAAACCATGTATTCATATTACCGCAATATCTTATATGTACAGATTGATCACAATTTAGAAAATTCTTTTGTGTGTGTGTGTGTGTGTGTGTGTGTGTGTGTGTGTGTGTGTGTGTGTGTGTGTGTGTGTGTGTGATTTACGTTCTCCAACGTTACGTCATATCGGACGATAAACGGAATGGGTGAAATGATGCCCAAATGAGCCCAGGGTCCACAGAGCATAGAGTTGCACGACATTCGTCTTTCAAGATAAGGGAAACCCTGAAAAAATCATTAAGTAACTCACCCTGACCGAAATTCGAAAAATAATCGTTTTACCATATACTGCCTATAATTACAGAAATTATTTAATACAAAAAGGTTTCCCCTACTGACATAGGTTTCTTTTTTTTAACCAAAGGACTAAAAAATTGATAATTACTATTGGGAAAAGGAATAGATTACTGAAACAAGAAGCTTGAGCTTGATGATTTGTATACAATAATAGCGACAGTGACAGACATCTTTCAGTGACGGAACATCACTGATAGTATATTTGACATTAGGCCTTTGTCAGTTGAGTAAATCACATTTTTAGAAATTATTCCCGTTCTACAGATTGATCGCACTAGAAAATTGGTTATATTACCGCGCGCTTGCTATAGTTGCAATAGTCATTTAATTACAAAAGTGTGGCAATTAATTTAGTTGATTTTCGCTCTTTTCCGTAATGAAAATTGCTGAAGATAGGACTATTGACCCCCATTTTCAATATTTGAAAAATATTACAATAAATAATTACGCGGGTATATATTTAATGCATTTATTATTAAGATTATTTTTATTATGCACCCGTGTTGCACACAGCTTCCAGGTGATCTATTTATGTTTCGTAACTTACTGTACGACAACTTATATGATTTCACTCTTCTTATCACCAGATAAGAAAGCGATGGCAGCGCTGGCCAGTGAAGGTCAATACGCCTCAACGCTTTGTCGAGTAGTAAGAGCGACTGGACGGAAACCAGGAGATCCGGGGTTCAAATCCCGCTCATGGCATTGAATTTTTCAGGTTGACTCTATCTATCCAGAACCTAGCCTATACACGCTAGTGTGGAGGAACAATTAATTTCCATCAAGTAACTCAATAAGCTTATTATGTTTTGCCTACGCGGTTGTAGAAATAGTTAACGATAATTCAGAGATGATTATGGTATATCTTAATTATAAAGGTAACACTTATATTTGCAACTTTTTATTGCATTATTACCGCAATGTTGCGTTGAATTAATTACCAAACGGAATTGGTATGCTCTACAAAGGATCCGAATAGATATAGAAATAGTCAAAATAAATACTACATTCTATGCAAGTAACAATTGATTGTTCTTTAGCTGTAGTTTTTACGCCTAGGCCTTCCTGAAAGAGAATAGTTTAGTGTGTTATAAGTGTGTGTCTGAAAGAGAGAGAAGAGACCTAATGTTAAACAGGTTCTATGCAATGCAAAAATAGATAATAAACACGATATAAACATTCTCTCATGATATATCTATGCACATGTTTTCGTCATCTTGACACACAAGTGCGTTACAAAGTGCCAGGAGACCATAAATAACAAAAAGATTTCATTTATCGCTGAATTTTCGGAAAATAATAATTTACATACAAATGTAGTCAGTTGTTTTGGTTTTCCATTTATTTTGCCTCCTTTAACCATCGTTGTCTTATCGACGGCTTTAAGGCTAGAAACAATGTGTTGTTGTGTAGCGTTTGTTACTTCGAAACAAACTCGCATTCACTTATCCTTCACACCCCCGAACTTCGTGAAGGTACCCTGGTTCCTGGGTTGAGATGTCAGTTCACAAGCCGATCAAAAATGCTTTTAATTGTTTAATTTTGAATGCACACATGTGTATAGTTTTGACTGGGTGAATCAAAAGCTCCTCTAATGAAGTGATTAGATAAAATTACACATCGCCCTCTAAGATGATATAACCACAATCGTACGAAACATTGTGTGTGATATTACTTATTACAGAACGAGATCAGAAGAACTGTAGGTAACACGAAAACTTTTTACCGCTTAAAATTAGACGTCATCAAGAGCATCGCTGACGGAGCGAGTTTATATACGATTCCCCTAGTGGCTTGAGATCGTACTTGATGTGCTCAGCAGCTTTGAGGCCTCCCTCTACAGGCAAGTAAATAAACTATTTGAGAGGCGGGTCGTGCCCGCGTAATATAAAGGTTCCTAATTTCACCTGGTGCGTAGATACGCTGTTGTAGTTCGTTTTAATGAATGTGAACGCTAAAAATGACGGATAAATGCAAACAATGTCTTGCAATTTGTGTTTCCCTGTGAAGATATATAATTTAATATAATGTAATAAAGGAATGTCAAATTAATAACAGTTTCAAAACATTTTAGTAAAGAAACAGTATTTTTTGGTCCTTTCTACAGTGCACGTCATATCGAACGATGAATGAATAAATGAATAAACGAAACAAGTGATACGACACTAAATGAGTGTAGGGTCTCTAGAGCTCAGAGTTGCCCGACATTCATCTCCATAGGATAAAGAAAACTCTGGAGAAAACCTTATCCAGGTAACTCGTTAGCGAGATTCGAACTTGCGACCTCTTGAGTGTGAGGCACACACGCTACCTCACACCACGGAGGCGCGCAAGAAACAGTTTATTTATATTACCAATATATTTATAATATTTATTTACTGTATTTATTACTTCTAAATTGGGACCAGTCACTCTATAGCATCTAGAGTCTCATTTTGCGAGTAACTGATCCTGTAACTTGGAAATGTTTGATGCACCTATTCGTTGTAAAAGACATAAGGATGTCAACATTAATAAAGACATTTTAATTAAGCGTGAGAATGACATAAAATATATATCTCAGTCTTCATAGCCATAGTGCTGAGTTTTAGAGTTGAACCGTACTGCTTATGTGCTCATTAACATCACAATTACCGTAAGAGGGGTAAAAGGGGTGGCTGACTGTATTAGTTATCAGTGCAACCACACTCAGATCCCTAGAGTTTGCTTACTGTTGCGCAAACATTACCGTCTTTTCTGCGTAGAAGGCACTATGATTTCAATATATAGTAATGTTCTGGCCTTATGAACACTGAAAGGAATGCGTTCACTACAGACACACACACGTATAGACAAGGTGACGTAATGATATACGATTTGCACACAGATACAAACGCTGGGAAGATAACATGCAGCCTACTTATTACACCAGCAGCAGCCCGTTGTGCAGCTTGTGACACTGGTTATGAATATTGTTTTTTCAATGCTTCTTCATCACATTTATCTATAACGCTACTTATAATTTCACACCCTTCCGAATGCAAAACCTTAAATTTCTTAAGATCTTCAGACATGGTGAGAAGATTAGTAAATATTACTGCACTGAACTAATTCTGCATCTTGCTACGCAAGTAGGCTACGTGACTTTCTGCAGGTGATTGCTAAATGTTTACTGTATTGCTCACTCGCGGCGTAACCGGACAACGGTTCCCCTCTCCCCCACACCTCATCCCGCGGAGGTCACGAGTCCAGAACACATCTATAGACTCACCAGTCAACTATGACGTCATTCTTGCTCTATCGGAGGGCGGGAAATAATGAATAAAAATGAACACCATGTATATCTTGCAAATTATATTTTTGTATCTTCTGCTTCCTGATTGACCCAATGTTTCCTAGTGTAATTGTAACTTGAGCTTGACGGAATAAAATTGATAAAACACTATTATCCGTGTCTGCCCGTTCCTGCTGCTTTTGAAAGTGTAATAGGCCATTCCGATGTTTAACAGAAAAGTGATCCAGTAAAGGAACCTGCAGCTGTTGCTTTTACCCCGCCAAATTAAATGCTAATGATATATTAATATTTATAAACCTCGCAAAACAGAAAGATAAGTTTTTTTTAGGATAAATGAAGTTTAAAAGTATACACAAATAAATAAATAATAAGTCCTCAAATATGCAACGCTTACTTATATACGAACTTGCATAAGCTCAGGTTCAAAAGAATGTTTTTAAACGTCTTGTTTTCTGAGATTCATGAACATTGGATAAAGAATATGCAGTTACACGAACCTAATAGCGTTGCAGTATGCACTATACATCTAGGGAAAGGTTTCGAAAGAGATGAATCATAGGGATCCACTCCTTCATATGCTAACAAAGTTGTTATCGTATACAGCGTGGCGAACGCCCCTAATGTTTTTCTCACTCCCTACAGCCTAACCTAACCAGCTATCCAAATCTACTATAGCTCACACATACACACTCCAATATGACTAAGGAAATTGGAGGGGAAGTTGGAAATCGAGGCAAAATAACAGACAAGAGAGGGGAGAGTGTTGTTGTCTCACTCATACCGTCTCCTAGCGACCCCACGCCGCCGCGGCTCAAAACAATGCCTCGATTTAATAAACTAATGCAAAACCCAGAGAAGGAGGGGTGCGGGAGAGGGGTATTCCAGCTTTACCGCCACGAATTGAAACGCGTCTCCCACCTCCTACCCCTTTACCCATCTCGGAGCTATCCTACTCTTGTTGCTATAATTAATGGAATGTTCACACGAAACCGCCTCATTTCCACGAGGGGAGAGAAGCTCAAACACAGCGCGAATATTAGGCCAAAGATTCTCAGCGGAAAGAAATGTCAATCACCTCTTCTTAAGAGGTGTAAACAGTTGTTCAACATCTGCAACATTCGCAACACAATTATATCGAGTCAGGTGTTTTATTGGTATAGTCCTGTGTCTATAATCGTACAGACCTAATGCGATGCACGGCGCTTAAGTTGTCATATTCTTAAAATTATGTGCGAAGCCGGATTTTGATCCTGCGCCGTGGCGTAATGAGTTGAAGAGTTGTGCTTTGGTTTCCTGCCACGATTGTACCTGGGTTCGATCCCACCCCAGGGGGTTGTGGATTTTGAGACTCAGAATGGGACCGGTACCCACTCAGCATAGTGGGGAAATTGAAGAGCTACAATAGGTAGCGAAACCTGCTTAAGAAGGCTGGAAGTGCGTGATGCTGACCACATCACCTCCTCGTATCGATTGGATGCTTTGTGTATGTAGGCGTGAGGCCGGCAGTCGGGTTGGCTCACTCTGGCCCACTCTGATGCGGCTATTAGGCCATGGCTCACCTCTTTTATGCTATACAGTTAGGGTATATTCTCACATTTATACTTACAAAGATAAGTGCAATGGAATTTGTGTTTTAACATATCGAAAGCCGAAAGATTTCACCTTAAAGAGTAGCTTTAGTTTTAAAACTTTATCTGGTAGCTATCAAATTATTTGAAAAATAAGACCTGAATTATTCCTGGCTAGGAATATGTTCAAGTTCTTCTTGGGAAGCAAGCCAGGTCTAAAGACAATTAGAAATCGACATTTTGGGAGCGTACATCTCTCCCATCATCAGGATATTTATAAATGTTATAACCACATATGAATCACTGGATATAACGCAATATAAATTGTGTTATATTTGTGCTATATCCAGTGATTCCTTTATGGTTATAACAGTTATAAATATCCTGATGATGGGAGAGATGTACGCTCCCGAAATGTCGATTTCTAATCGTCTTTTGACCTGGCTTGCTTCCCAAAAATAACTTGAAATTACGAGTATTTGAAGTTTTCTTTAAAACGAAATTATAATTGAGAGCTAAATAATTTTAAGAGCTCGGTAGATTAAGTGTCAAATCATGTAGGTATAAATTAAGTGTCACTGCCACTGGGCCGCTCGCTTTACTAAACGATAATGTATTGAACCGATACAACACATAGTAAATATTGGGCCTACATAGTTACATAGAACCACTTGCTCTTTTTGGAACTCTTTATAAGGATTTGTCCTTTCGATCTCGCTTGATGTTTCAACTATAAACTTACATAAATTTGAGACCTGCTTCAATAACAACAATAATAATACCTACTAAATAAAGCATGAGATTTTCCTTTATTACTTGAATTAAAATCCTCGCCTCATTTTAGTGGTGGTCCGATACAACTTACATCACAATGAGCTAAGAGAGTTCAATTGATGACGTTGATATTAAAATTATGCACTTTTCATTTACTTTAGCTTCCATTAGAAAGGAGGAAAAAGAGAAATAAATATTTTGTTTGTTACCGACGTTCTTAATTGCCAAAATTATATCACTATCGCGTTGTGTTGGAATTTCATTCCACAACAGTTCTTTTTTAATGACAGTAAATCGTTATATGCAGCTGGTAGTTTTAAGCAAACTTAAAAACAATTGGTCTGTGCCGAAATTGAACCCGCGACTTTCGGATCAGGAGGCTAGCGCCTAACAAAAAGAAGAGAGTTTGTGCCTGTTATAAAATAAACATTAGTTCACGGAAATGTTAAGGTATTCTCCCAATCTTCCATTGCAAAATGGAAACGGAAAGAGGACAGTGAAAAGAGGAGTACTGGTCATTTTAACTCCCAGTGTCTTTTCCTCTTTTGTTTGACTGTTCATTAGATTTCTGTGTTCTGCTAGATGATCCTTGCATTGATTGATGATTCCACGAACGGAGGTGTTCTGGACATCCTTGGTCTACAGTGTATTCTATAATGATATCACAACTAAGTTTTTCACAGTAGTAAAGTAAAGCCACCTCCTTTCACGTGATTTACTGCATAGTTCACGTCAAGTAGATATAAGTAAATAATTTACTTGCTTAATCACTTGTTGCTGGATGTACGATAGGCTAAAGTTAAATATGAACTGAATCCTACATTCAAGGAAATTCAATGCTTTTTAGTGAAATCATTCTTTATTGGCCGGAAGAGAGTTTGTTGTTACCTCACTTAGCAACAGATTCGTATATAACTTAAGCCCATCAGAGATGTCAAAATATCTTCCCTATGTGGGGTAAATTACTTGATAGGTGCTGATTGCGCTTTACTTCTGTTGGCACCTTAATTACGATGTCAATCTAATGCTAAACTGAAGTAGGTATGCACTATAGCTTGAAGTATTTTTCTTGTGACTGCGATCCATTAACAAGCTTCCTAGCTTCTGACCTAAAATGTTGATCATGAATCTCAATTCCCTTTATCCCTTGAGATGGCAATTTCATACAGCTCTTCTAATAATGGATAAAAATCCTATGATTTTTACGCAAACGAATGGGAAACATCAGGTGACTTCCTTAACTTTTATGCAACAGTCTTCCAAGTTCTAGAAACGCTGCAAAGCTTGTAAGTATCCTTTGGCAGTGGTACAGTCATCGATAGGAATGATCAAGTAATGTCAGGATATACACAGGATCTGAATGTTAAACCTTTGCACTTTATCTTTGGTCCCAGGGTTACTTAACAGCTTGAATGCCTCGTAGCTGCGATATGTTAGAGACAGACACCTGTAACACAATGTACAATGAAATAAACATAAATTTTGTTAATATGAAAATTCACTACTCCTAACAAGTTATTCGCTTGGGAGAAAAGAGATAATCTGCGACAATAGAGTATGTAAGATCATTTTCTGAGATGTTCATTTTAAAACATCGCTTCACTGATTACTAATGCTACCTGGAAAATATTTTCGGTCAATACAATAATAATTATTGGTGATAAATTAACTTATGATTAACATTCATGCTGTTACGCGATTCCCAGTACACCGTTGCCACATTTCGTTGCTTACTGTCTACAGCTGTAAGACATGTCTTCGAGATATTAAAGACCGAAAGGTAACACTTAAAACGATTAATTCCTTTCAGAATTACATGTATAACCCTATGGAAAACTTCGCTAAACGAAGTGCTTGAAAATAAAGAATCAAATCAGTATATGCGTGGAAAACGCGCGTAAATGTCCACTGAATCTGTAGCTGTTGCAACGCCAATGACATCATGCCCTTTGTAATGCAGTTTTACTGCCGAGTGGCCAGTGACACGACGAGCCCGCTGTCACTTGATAATTACACCGCACAAGTTGCAATCATATAATTTCTCATCGACAGCAGCTGGCTGCTCCAGGTTGCAGGGGTAGCTTTTTAAGCTCAAATGGTGATTTAATTCAACAAATTTATTTCCCCCGATTACTTTTAAAGTATTTTACAATAATCTAGAAGATCTTTATGATGAATCCTCCCATTATTGCTTATAATTGTAATTAAGTACAGTCCAGGGTATACTAATAACGGAAAAAACATACCCTGATATTCAAACAAAAGGACATTAGTGAACTGTCTGATTATCTTTTACCTCACCCCGCCACAGACCATGACTATAGCTATCCTTTGATGATGCAAGAATCAACCGTTGGAAAGGTCGAGCAATTTGTTAAGTGGGTATTCACATTAAGTGATGTTTTAAACCTTTGTACCTACCCTTTGATCCCGTAGTAGTTTAATAACATGAAAGCTACAGAGTTTTCAGATACTTAACATACAGAACAAAATAGAGAAGTGCTGAAATATGAAAATGTCTCATATTTAAACCAAAGTTTGTAAGAGCCGCATACAACTAAACCATCGATAAATATAATACTTTTAATTGTTCATTAGAAAATATTGCTTTACTGGTTGGTAATGTCAGCTTAACATGGTTTTCACTTCTATATTATTATTACCTGGTTTATTGTATAAGTGCAGCGACGAAGAGAAGCGACGAAGTATAGAGATAGTTTTCGTATGAAATTTATACTTGTATGCAATGCATAAGCGTCCGAAAGGTTGTTCAACAGTGATCAAAATATAGTGATCATTTATATATGAGGGATTCAAATAGAGAGTGTGAACGATCTACTTAGGATTCTGCTAATTTCTGTTTTGTCCTGGCATTCATAATAACAGAAGCTAATAAAATGAGAGTTGTACAAATAATCTTGATGTACAAAATGTGTGGTTTACCGATATTTTCTGAAGATCTGATTGATGCCACGTTACCGATGATAAGCTTCACTTAAAATCATTTCCTTGCCAAGAATGAGATATTCTACGATACACCACACACTCAGCTCAGCTCTCGTATCGTCTAGAATGTGCAGAAATTATCAAGCACTCATATATAGAACAAACTGTAAACACATCATTCACATTTAAGTACCGGTTTTTTTTTCTTTTTCACTGTTTCTACCTTGTACAATAATTTATACATTATATATTGTTAAAGCAGAAGCTGCCATTCTTTATTTTAATTTGATAAGGCTTATGGAAAACTCTGAAAAAAGCAGGTGTATAGAGGCAACTGACACTCAGGTCTAATATAACATAACAAGCAAGGGAGCTGAACTCCATTTGAAAGGAAGTACCACATATTTTAGTTGCTATATGTATTTAAAAGTTAACATCAAATCCCACAGCTATTCAGTTCTGTAAGATTGGGTCAGAACTGGCTTCATTTTTTCTAAACGTATTATATACAATGGTTAAATACAATATTGAAGTACAGTTAATATCACATTTAATTTTGTGAATAATAAATGTACGTGTACGTACATTGTTTCTGTAAGTTGAAGGCTGGAGATTGAGGGGATTCTGACATACATAACTCCCTCTTTTGCTAATCCATATGTCTTCATATCCGGGGAATTTGTATCCTGCCTTTGTTCACTCTAGGTACTTTCATATTATAATAAACATATTTGGGCTCAAACTGGACGATAAAAGTGGCTGGGAATATCTTTTGCTTTTCAAGGCCTTTGTTACTGGGTCTGTGAGGGGTGAAACAGTTAGGGGATGAATGAGGTGAAAGCCCTGAGGGTGGCTTGGGGGACAAGAGGGGAAAGGCTCACTTTAATCAATCGTGTACTATACATGTAAACTCTGAATTTATTCTGATAGGGACTGCAGTGCAATTACTAAGGTCAATGAACCACTTCTGTTTCATATGAATATGAATTCGAAACTACGATTAGCACTCAGCGAGAAGACAAATACTCCGTGAATTCTTATCTTTAGGAGCTCAAGATGTTCCACAACAATTATTAGTGTTTAGAATATAAAAAGTTTCAGAAGGTAATTAGCAAAGGGTCGCCAGATGTCCCCAGCAGGAATGTGAGAAAACAAAGGCGCAGAGAGAGGTGGGACAATGCCATAAAATTACTTACGCAAAAATTTAATATGGATGTACCGTGAATCAGAATTATACAAATATTGAAAAGTAGTTCAAGTATTACAGTCTGTATTGCCCGAATCGATAATTTTCAGTTTCTGACATTTGGTTACACTTTTATCACAGGTACTACATACAAATATAAGATTTATTACATTTATTTGAATGTGCTTATTACAGTTTTGAACTAAAAATGTCAAGAATACTCAGAATATTTTAATACCGTTCATTTTTATGTTTCCTCCGAAAGTTCGATGTACCGAGATTTCACCAGAAATGCATGTTTTAGCATTCCCAGAATGTTAGATTCAGCATTTTTAGAAAAAGTTCTGTACATGGTATACGTCTATGTTTGTGCACTGAGAAATGTTGGGGGGTGGGGGAACTTTAGTCAAGGTCCTAGCGGGATTTCACTGTCTTGGTTTCTTGAGAGAAATTCATTGATACATAACAACATACTAATTGTGACAAGTTATATGAATTTCGTGTTGCACTTACTTAGCATTGTTTATCTCAGAGACCTTTCTGAAAATAAATTACTTACGCTCTCATTATTCATGATAGCACTAGATGGATAAAGACCGCATTATTAAAATAAATTCTATGGTTCCTAAGGAATTGCTGCCAACATAAGCTATTCGATAAACGAAAATGCGCCAGAGAACGTTTAGCAGTGTTACGACAAATAATGTCAAAGAGATTTTATAGGTATCTTTTTCTCGGAGGGGATTCGGCACTGTGACCAGTCTTGATCTTTTGTACCTTATGCTCCCAAGTGGAGCATCCCCAGAAGAAAGGATGAGGCGTGAGGAGACACAGGGCGGCCTTTCCAAGGAGCCACGACAGTGCAGAGGGCAGGATCTCTACATTTTACTTAGATGGAGACCTCCCCAGGTAGGCCAAGACAACGGAATTCCCCCGTGCTGTGGTTCGAAGACGGGCCCAACACTCGGTTTGGAGACCGGTAAACGACCTACCGGAGGAGGAAATGGTTCACTCAGAGCATATCATCCTACCCTGCACCACCGAGATTCCCGCCGACACTTCTATCCTCAAAGAGAGCACCAAATAAGAGATGATATGAAATGATAATGGAGGTGAAATTGAGGAACAGGAAGTTCGAGGGATATAATTAACCTACCCACCACTCGCCCAGCGGGAAATCCCCGAAAAAACCATGGGTTAAGTAGGTCAGCCACGGGAATCGAACCCGGGCCTCCCGAATGAGGGCCACAGATGAAACCGCCTGAGCCATCCCGCTCGGTTGAAGGTAAAATTAAAAATATGTTATCATAAAGCATGTTTAAGTATTGAATGCGATATCAAATCAATTTTGAACCTTTTTACCCAAAGTCTTCCATTAAAAGATAACAATACGAATCTCCTATAATTTTTTTTCATCTTTAGCCCTTCATATCAATAGAAGATACTCCCTACAAAGCAACACTTCCAAAAGATACACAGGTACATATACAATAATGGAAAATGAATACAAATTATTTCTAGTGCAATATGTTATGGATTTATGAATTAACTCTCTTTTCCCTTATTCTCCGGCATTGACACGTTGTTGTAACCTAGATTTGACACTCAAGCACATTTTACTATTCAGTTTGTTTATTTTGTGAAATTCCGGGCATATCTCCCTGATGAACTCAATGGTTTCATCAACAATACTACCATATCTTTAACGACATGCATAACAAAGTATACCATAAAGTAAGATCCGAAGAATTTGGTGGAATTTTTTTTTTTCGTTCTATACACTTTAATTTGAAATTCTTCGGTTAAAATGTAACGTCAGGCACAGTGAACAGGAACTTCAACTGAATGTACTTTCTTCAAGCCTTTATAAAACAAAAAGAAACTAACGTAATGAACAAATCAAACCTACTTCAGTGGCATCTCCTTCCTCACTACACGTTAATCGTTGAGCAATCACCAATTAAATGTCCTGACTGCCCAATGCCACATGACTAACTGGAACAAGCAGCAGGTATGCCAACGGTACCCTTCTTCCATCAAGGAGCCTTAATTGCAGGAAATTAAGAATACCTAACATCTTTTTATCTTATAGTTGCACAACTAAGATGATTCATTCTCTAATTCTTGCCTGAAACAAGATGGACTTTAAATGTAAGTTTAGAAAATTGAAAAATGGTAACAAAAAGTAACCTGTATAATTTAACTACATGACGGAAGTGGGTACGTACTGCCGGAGTATACCTCTTAAGTTCTCTCAGCACTGTGAATTAAAACAACAGATATAAATATAGAAACGTCAATTACGTAAAACAGTATTTGACGATAAATACAGCGTCTGCCACTGAAACAGATTTGTCAACAATGGTCAAATTTCCCGAACTTCTAAATTCGACTTTGATGATGATGATGATGATAATAATAATAATAATAATAATAATAATAATAATAATAATAATAATAATAATAATAATAATAATAATAATAATAATAATAATAATAATAATAATAATAATAATAATAATAATAATAATAATAATAATAATAATAATAATAATAATAATAATAATAATAATAATAATTGATGACATTAGGGACTTCTGTTATTTATTGGTGGGTACAAAGAACTTTCTATCTACATTCCAACCCAGATGAACGTTTGCTAATTACACATTTCGTTAAACAAAATACAAAGATAGCAATAGTCAAATGTCCAACTGGACGTTATGGGTATGCTGCCCTTAAACTTCCCAACCCTTTTCATGCAATCGCGTGATATAACTGAATGCCCATTGAACTGGAAAAAATTGAAAAATTATTAAATAATTCGAAATATTAATAACAGTGATCTGGCTTATGGCACCCCTCCGCAATGAAAAACATTCTAGAAAGAATTTCTTTTCTTGGACGTAAATGTTTGTGCAGTACAAGTATACTTTTGGCTCTCGCTTAACGTGTACTATGTAGTTATACAAACTTTCTTCCAAGTAGGGAGTTCGCTGGCTATTCTGGAAAACGCAATATATACATTATTTACAAACCACTGCTCCCATAAGAAGACAGCTTACTAAAAAACGTAATAAATACACAATATACATATATATACATATATATCCCTTTTTTATTAAAATATAGTATAATTAGCTTTACTGTGGTTGTACATTGTGTATAATGTTTATTTTGGAATACATTAACAATAAAAAGATATTCTTGGCAACAAAGGTAATCTTTTTTCACGCTAATATGCAACACTTCAACAAATGAAATGGAAAACCTCCTTTCAACTAATCCACTGTATTTTTGTAGTTTTTCTCCCCTCTTTCTTTTACACGTTATTCACTCTTAAGGATTTTGCTCCACAGACATGATCAGAAAACATACAAAAAGGTGTTCTCGAACTATTAGCAAAGAAAAGAAGAAGCGAGATAGAGGAACATACAGTTTACGTTTTGACAAAGAAATTGAAATGTTGGTCTTGAAATGGAATGACGAGGATTTTGTAAGTGTGGCCCAATCATGACGATGCTGTTTAATAAACAGTTAAGTCTTTACAGTAGAAAAGAAAGGAAGAGAATTGTAGCTCCATAGCAGTGGCAAGTGTTAGAGAATAAGTTTAGTACAAATAGCTACAGATATTGGTGAAGTAATTATCACTTAAAAAAGCTTAAAACTTACAGCAATTAACTGCAAAGTGATGCGGCAGATAATTACAAAGGAATGGCAAATGGCAACTCATTACGGACATTGGTTTTTCTTCTCTCCATCACAACATAACCGAATATTTTATTAATAATTTTATGTTGTTCGATTCATGCATATGGAGTTAAATATTTTACATAAACTCTCTATAAGTCATAACGTGAAAATCTCACAGAAAATTGGTATAATTTTAACATTAGAAGCCATTACTTTGGTTTTATTTGTTAAAGCTATTTTGTAATGTAATACTATTCAAAGTAAGCTGTAGTAACATTTGTGAGAATATTACTTGATGGAATGTTTCAAACACATAAAATAACATTTGCATTAAATTGTTTTAATATATGGTAATCCACAATATCTGTGTAGAAGTTCATCCAGGCGGCTTGCCCATCACTGAACCGGAAAGTGAATGCATCTCTGCTTGCTATTTCTTGATCCATGAACCTCTTTCTAGTTGATTGCTTTACTGTCTTTTCTGTACGTGCTTGTATAATCTAGTAAAAAGAAAACCTTCGCAAACTGTAGACACGAAATTCGCTGCACAACTGCGAGTGAGCCAAATGCTTACATCAAACAGTTGCCTAACGACATGTGCAACGATAACAGTGCAACGAGGTTGAGAACAGTAATATGCATTTGCTCCCTCCAGTACTTAGCAGAAATCATGAAATGGTACACGAACGGTAGAAGAAAACTCCTTAAATGTGAACTTTGTAAATTATTACTTTCTCTATCACGTACACAAAGGTATATAGCATTCAACTCAAAACTCATATCTAGATTTCCTTTGAAATAAGTATTTTGTGGTCCTCTAAATCCACAAAAGGTGTTTTTAGAGTAAACAAAGAGTCAGTGCTTCTCTCTGCTTGTGAACAACATAGCCCAAAAATAAAACAGTATGCTGCACACAAATTGACACTTAAGCATTTTCTAAGTGATCCTCTAATATTTTATCTTGATAGAATTACGGTTCCCTGTTAGGTTTATGCTTACTTATCCAAATCATAACAGAATTATTTTTAGCCATAGATTACTCTGCTCATGTTGCTTTAGCCTTCTTAAGAGTAATACATATTTTTCGAGACGTAAATTATAGATGCTTATTACGAACCTTAAAAGATCTTAAAAAAAAATTCTCTGCCCAGGCCATCCTTTATATGCTACATTTTCTTTAATTTTTATCTTCTTAAAACATTTCTCCGATTTTAACCAAGATAATTATCAAGGCAACTTTAATATTTTCACAATGCCTTAAACATTGTCTTAAACATTTTCTGGAAACAACCTGTTAGACACCCTTTATTCTCTCTTTGTTGCATTAACCAGTTATGCAAGAGATAAACAAAATCTTACTCACAAAAAAAAATAATAATCTGCTTGAAACACACGGTTTGTCAGCAATTTATTAATAAGATATTTCTTATTATTGGGGTTAATTTTCAAATATTTACACTATTCTCAAATGAGAAGTGATTCGATTTTTCCCCTTTATAATGCTTAGATAACTTAGCGCCCAGCTCTTAAGAGATTTGATTATCACTTAAGCTAACAGTATTTTCCATTATACACATAACGAAGTATATAATAAACCTATTATTACAAACGATTATCTCGATTATGAGATGTTGAGCATTTTATTACTTGCGCTGCACTTTAAGGTTGGGTTTATCAGATATGGTATACTGCACACCATCAATTTTTGTGTTCAGTTCAAGCTGTAAACACTAGAATAGTTCACTGTGCATTTAAAATATTACATTTCATTAAAGATATTTGTCTTTCATGTGAAGTTTTACATTATTATGTTATTGCTTTTTAATTTTGTTAATAGTCTAATGAAACACCAATTGCAAAATTCATATTTGAACAAAGAATATTTCACTTATGCGCGATACAACGTAAAAGTCGAATTATGTGCGTAGATCCAGAAATTTCGGAGAAATTTTTGGACCAGTAGAGAAACTCTTAGGCGACCGGTTAATGAGTTCAGGACATCGAAACCGCTGAATGTAAAACGAAAAAGAAATATTCTAACGGAGGAAACAATTGAAATTGGTACTTCATCCCAACATTCTCCAAAGAAATCTCTAAAATATGCTGCCCAGCAAGTGAGTGTTTCAAAGTCTAATCTTCGGCTCATGCAGTTGTTAAACTTTTGAAATTGAAACCCTACAGTGTAAATTACAATCTCGTGATGACGAGAAACGACAGAAAAGTCTCAGTGCAGATGGACACCACTTTCAACACAATTTATAACAAGATTATGGTGCATGTTACTACCACTATTGAGTAATAAATGCAGGAGTGCTAGAACCTAAAGCTCCCTAGAGTAATAGACAGTACAGATGTGCACGATATTCGACCACGCAATTACAGCAAACGCACTATTCATATACTGGTAGTTAGAGGTAGGCACTAGTCCAGATAATTTGATAAATGTTGCCTTAATGTGCATCCACTTCAACATATTAGTGGTTTTTTCTCCTCATTTAAAATGTTTCGCACAAATGCATCAAAACTGTCAAAACTGAGCCGCGAAATGAACAACGCCTGTTAATATAGACTACCCTGTTATCTTCTATGCGTTGCGTTTTAGACAGGTAGTCAGGGATCATTGGCTTTGCATAAAGCATTCAAACTAAGTTGTAGATTAAAGTAAACAACGAATGTATTGCAAATGATTGACAAGCATTTCATTCACAATCAGAAGTAGGTATTTAAGCTTCGTTTCCCAGTTCTTTCTCTAGGAAAGTGTAAACGTAGATAAAAGAATAATAAATATTTGGGTGCGTAAGAATCATGATTAATTCCTGTATTTCTTATTGGTTCAATATTAGTAAATTAAAGATTAATGCGACTAGACTTGGCTTGGAAATATACAAATAAATATATGAACTAACAAATAACTTAAACTTTAGAGATGGCTACACAGGATTTTATGGTGCAAAATTTGACACACTCACCTTCATGTGTGCACTACTTTTTGTCCAACTTGTAATTATTTATTTGCTAATTGATTTGTAGTGGTAATACTTTGACTACTACCATTATGTGTGGGTATGCCTCAAGAGGTACCGAGTTCAACAAACGAAGTGAGTTATATGTGTTATATAACGCATACATACGTTATTATATCATAACTGTGAGTATTCAAGTCCACTGAGTACTTAAGGGTATTCTGCTCTGATATAGGTATATTCAAACCCTGAAACAATATTAAGGAATGCTTCAACATTCATTTATGGTAGGGTTAATCAGATAAACCTGTGACACTTTACCCACAATAAAGAGTATATAGAATGAACACTAGAGGTTCCTCTGATGAATATGAAGCTTAGCGATACACCTGACCGCCATATTGAAAGCGAAGATTGATTCATTTCTAATGAAACCTAATGTAAAGACACACAGAAAGGTATTTCTTTGCTTTGAATTTCAGTTGTTTACGTTATGCTAGGTGCCGAATCGTGTGTAGTGTTCAGGACTCCCGTTCGTAGGTCCCACGTTCGATCTCTGGTGGTACACCAATCTTGTCAAAGATTTTTTGACTGTTTTACTTGGTAATTAGGCTAATTCCGTATTATTTACTTTAATTTCGACGACTTTCGGTTCCTCTAATTAATTTCAATTTTGTCCTTTCAGAGTCGAAAGTGTCAGTGATAGGCGAGTGTGGCGCTGCGCAATGTGAGGACTTTCCTCACTCTAACTTTAACTGTTTTTGGAATAGTGTGTGTTACATTCGCTTGTCCTGCTGAGGAGGACCAGTGTCGATCTCCAGGCGGTTGGTGGCTCCACGACGAATCCTGCTGCCGAGATGAATCTCGAGCTGTTAGTGACGCTCACACTGGATCACACCTCGCCTGATTTTGGCACACCCATAGAGCACTCCCATCTCATCCCTTCTTCCATGGCGTTTGATATTTAATAAACTGTCTGTAGGTTCAATATGAAACCCTCTCAACTCCTAATCCAAAAACGGCAAAGCTTCCATTCGGTTACTCATGAAGTGACCAATTATAAAGTCGTCAGTTTGCACTGACTGGCAAGTAAATGTTATACTTGGACATATTCTCGGCCGTAGTCCCAAAATTGCTTGTGATACACGCAGATTCTAAACATAACCGAAAAAGAGGTTAAGCACAGAAAAATACTTAAGAGCTCAACTGGCAAGAATTACTAAGCCAGGAGATTGTTCTGAACTCTGATTTTAAACTTTCTCTCCTGATTGCACTGTAAAAATATTTTTTCTTTCTTTTTTCTCTGCCACGTAATAGTAGATAAACGTGATATTGCACTCCACCCAAATTGTGATACTGAATTTCATCGGAAGTGCATTTTTGAGACTCTGGTAATAAAATAAAGAGTGTGGTCGGTGTGTGTATGTATGTGTGTGTGTGTGTGTGTGTGTGTGTGTGTGTGTGTGTGTGTGTGTGTGCGCGCAAACCCTCCAAGGATGCCACACACAGATGTTCAAGAAACCCCCACTCTAGACCACTCTCGGTAATTTTGATTTTCTTAAAAATAGCTCTACGATTTTGGTTAAAATACCATACGTATACCATGATATTTTCAGGAAAAATGAAATATATGCGTTGGTTATTTTGGGAATGTTCTAATAAGTTCTCTTCATCGTGAATGATTTTTGCATAACTAGTAAACCGTAACAGATGGACGGCCCCCCAGGGTGTCGCTGTGAATTCATACAAATCTGTAGCAGGTAAACATTTTTGAAACGGGGCCAGCCTAGAACTTCGTGGAAATCTAGAATACTGGGGATGATGGGCGAACGGGACTTGGTTGAAGGAGAATGGGAGGATAAGTACAGATGTACTGTTTATTTAGTAACAGGCGGTCACTTACTCATCTCTACTCACTCACAGTCAATTGTCAAGTCTCCCGAAGCCTGTTTATCTACTAACTTGCAGTCAGTGACTATTATCAATCACAGTCAGTTGTCAACAGTCTACCGGGGCTTTGTTCGCCTTTATTATTTTCACGATGGACCAAGCTAACATGTTTAACACGCGAACCAACATCATGGTTGAACAGTCCCAAGTCTGTACACAGTATGACGGAAAACATTATCTTGTAATTTTGGAATTACTTTAATTATGCTAACCGCTATCTTGTAGGACTTCACTTAACTTCCAATTTTGTAGGAATTCACACTCCCAGCTCCCAAGGGTTGCTACAGTAGATATGTGATTGACGATCCGGAGTCTCGAGCCAAATTTAAGAAAAAGTTGGAATTACTGTGCATAATAAACCAGAATATGATCTTCCTAATGTTCTATCAATTTAGTTAATAATCTACTGTCTCTCATTAGAGATAAAGCCGTAAAGTGAGAAAATAGTACAATAAACCTTTAGGTTTCAGTGTTAAGGACATAGAACTCGGTTCCTCCTTTAAAATAAGTCAAGTCAAAAGACTTACTAACGGAGTCTTACTATTTCTCCAACGAATAAATTTCCCTACAAACACAATTTGTGTCAAATACTTCTGCTCATGGAGCAAAATACTGCTTGTTGTATTTTTAAACTTTCTAATACCTCCTTTTCTCAAATTAAAAGCCATTATTATACCTTTTTGTTCTAGACATGTAAATGAAAATGAATTTCGAAGCCATTACATAGCGACCAGCTTTTAACTATTTAACTGTAGCATAAGCATATACCTACCATAAGAAATGTACCCAATAAAAGGATTTCAACGATCTTTATCTCGAGTAAAATGAAGTAGATAGAAAAATAAGCTTTTTAACAATCTCTCGATAAAGGATAGAGACAGTCATGTAAATGTAGGACATCAGATGTTCCTTTCCTCTCGTAGTTATAGTTTTAAAGTTAAGGTTGGTGCCTGATAGAGTGGCATAGTTAAAATGATTATATGTGAAGATGTTTGTGCATTCTGATTGAGAAAATGTTCGGTCACATGTAGTTGTGCATATCATGGGTCATGGTGGGAGACTGATCGATTGACAGAGTAGCGAAGCCCGGGTGTGAAGCTAAGACAAGAAGCTTCCAACATCCCTTCTGCCCTCTCGGCAATGAGCAAGTTTTCTGCAAATTGGAGCTCAGCGAATTGCCCTCCCACTCCACCTCGCCACATATCTCCTTCCCACTCCAGCTCTGGGTTTAATTACGCAAAGCAAACCATTTTCGTAATGGGCAGAGCACAGGCACGGATTGGATTAATCCCATATCCCGTGTTCCTACCTATACCACCCCGCTATACTTAGGATAATTAATCTCCATAACGCTGCTCCGGGGCATAATATAATAACGTTTTATATGAAGATGAAAAACGTTAGCTAATGTGCTGCAACACGCTGCAACGCTCTCTTTTAATACGAAACGGAGTGTCCTTGAGGTTAGGAGGGGTAGAAAAAATGTTAGGCGTGGGGTGCGGCTTCACCTTTCTCCCCTCGTGCAATAATTCCCCCCTGTCACCCTATTACCTACCTTTATGCATTAAGGCTGCATAGCAAACCCTTTAGTCAGGCAGCTGATTGCCATACTGGGGCTGGGGGAGGGGAGGCCCAAAAAATCTATAGGTCAACCGCAATACATCGGTCTGCTTTTAGCTGCGGCGATGACAACGATAGTAATGGAAATTGAAATAGGACCACGAGGAAGGGGGCAAATTATTTTAATTGCATCGTACTAATGCCGCCTGGCAAATGGAAACAAGATTTCGACATTACGCCGAAGATGGCAAATCGTGGGACCACTTTATCTGATCTATTTTCGGCTGTAATGTTCCCTTATTTATTTGCAGGAAACATATGGTTCGTCATGCACGACAATTTGGATTCATTTTGGGACAAGCATGTCTGTTTCTCCTACACTACTTTTCCGCTCACCATACCACTCACCACTTTATGCAGATGCTACAGAAACAAAATCATTAGATGGAAAGAAATTTAAACTACTTTTCAAAAATTAGTGTTCATAATCTAATGATGTTCTAAAAACGAACGACAGCATAGGCTAAGGTTTGGATAGGCAGACTCAGATTGAAAAATTCAATGTCAGTGCCAGTTTTTGAGCATGGATCTCCAGGTATCTGTCCAGTTGCTCTTAACCATTGAGCTGCCATGGCCAACATGCTGTGATGCAAATGACACGTATGTTTCCCGGTAAACCACTAATGGCTCTCAGATACAATGAGACAAGCACCTTTTGTGGCGACTTACTATGTTGCAACTACTTAAGTCTCAGGCTTCTTAGTTAAGTTACCACTATTAGGTAAATTGATGGAAATTAGTTGTTCTTCCACACTAGCCGTCTGTAAGCTAAGGTTTGGATAGTCAGCTCAATTGTTAAGAGCAACAGGACGGAGACCGGGAAATCCGTTGTTCAAATCCCGGCTATGACATTCAACTTTTTAGTCTGATTTTACCTATCCAGGTACACTTGTATTTATTTTCTTACTACTTGCCTATAGTAAATACGGCAAGTACCTATTGTATTTGAGGTTACGATTACAGTGTATATATCTATTTTGAGATCCCAGGGCTCCAAAAATGCATTATGACGTTTCCTACTACCTGCCTATATTTAACAGAGAGACTATTGCATTCCAGCCAAAATTTCGATACTGGCATAGACAGATGGATAAGAGTGGCCCGAATAAAGCAAGCCATTATCAACTCGGTATTTTACTTCATGTCTTCCACATAAATCATTCAAAATTTCAAGTGGATCCGCTCGCTTCAAACTAGCCCTTACACAGAACCTTTTTAGTAATTTTTTATTTTCTCAAAGGTGCCTATCACGCTTTTGATTGATATACCATATGAATTGAAATATGTATCATAAATTGTTTGGACTATTGCCTCTAAAGACCTCTACATCTGAATTGTTTCTACATAACTATAAGCTGAAGCAGATAAAATCTTACTACATAATAAGTACATATCTAGTTAAAAGGCACAATTTATGTCAAATACATTTTGGGATTGGAATTAATTACTTGCGAGTTTTCCTTTTTATTAGTTTCAGCTTACGCTTTTCCCAAAAGGAAAGTCGTAATTGGCTCTCTCTGCTGCATTAGTAGTCACAGAAAGTGTACTGATTTCTTCTTCTTCTTCTTCTTCTTCTTCTTCTTCTTCTTCTTCTTCTTCTTCTTCTTCTTCTTCTTCTTCTTCTTCTTCTTCTTCTTCTTCTTCTTCTTCTTCTTCTTTTAATATATGTTTCACGTCCCTCAGAACATAAAAAGGTCAGCATACCACAAAAAAATTGGTACGCAATTTCCACGGAATTTCAAATACTTCTCTTAGCTGTTTGGTGTATTACTTTTAAAAGTCTCTATTTTTGTTACCATATCCAACAACCGATACACTCCGATTCCGAAATAGATAGCAGATTACTCTTTTGTAATAATAGCTTAATGTAATGAGTAATTTTCTAATAACACCTTAGTTAATATATTGCGAACACCAATAAAACAGGTGCTCAATAAACCATCTTAGCAAATACTAAGCATAAATTTGACTGAAATCAAGTGAAGTTTGTGTGGGAAGCTTAACAAAATATTACAATTTTTAGAGTCGGTATCTAACATGTCAATTAATTCCAGAACACAAGACATGTTGCGAGGGTACTTGTACTATAATGTCCATTTGGAGTCTTTTTCGATTAAAAATTTATTCATCACGGCCTTAAGTCTTTGAACTCTTAGTTCGTTACCTCTCTTTATTTTCAATCAGGCAGACTTGACAAAATTTTATCACCTGTTTTTTTTTTTTTTTTTTTTTAATTTTCTTTGCTTATAAACTTGATTTTTTCAACTTTATTTGTGTGTTTACTTCCTTTAGATATTTCCTTTCCTATTTTAATAAAGTTTCCTTCTTAGTAAGATTTTTTCTTCTTTTACGTTTTTTCATTTCCTTTCTTTTAGTTCAGTTTTCCTCTTCCTACATGCTCCTCTCTGTTCCTCTGCTTTCCCGTACTTGTGCCCTTTTTACCTATTTTTGTGGAATCAATCTCGTTTTTTCTGTTCTTCATATTTACATATTTCCTTCCTCATCTTGCTTTTATTTTTGTGTCGCTGGTTGTCACAACTGCTATTAGGTAGCAGCGTTGTGGTTTCTCGCAGAGGACAGAATGTGCTAATCGATTAGACAGTTCCCTTATTTCCATTGCAATGTGGTCCTGTAGCGTCGTCGCGGCGCCTGAGATGCACTGCAGGAGCAATCAAATACTGCTGCAATCGAATCAACTGATTCAAGATGTCACTGACTCGAGTACTGGAACCAATTACAGCTAAATGTAAGGCATCATTTAAAACTAATAACAAATTAGATTTGCCCTCGGCATGACGAGATGCCTGTTTTATTAGCTCGTCTCAAGGTTATCGACCTCTTCCCACCTGATCTAAGATGAAGATGTTTGCGGTCTTCGAAAACCTGCCTTTAAACCTGTGCCTAAGCAGCTGCATTGCTTATAATTATATACTGACATCCCAGCTAAGGTGTTCACACCAGTAAAAGTGGCATCCTTATTTGCTAGCCCTCTTCCACCTAACATAAAAGCATTCGTATTCCTCAGCTGGAGTCAATTACACGATAGGAGCTGTGAACACCTTGGTTCGGATGTTAGTCTAATTATTAAATGGACTACACGGGCAGGGAGTTTGAGTTCGAATCTCTAAAGAAATCAAAGAGTAAGTAAATTCTAAAGGGTTATAAAGTGATTTCGGCCTAGCTGAGGACAAATTGAGACTTATGACAATTTAATTACTGCGTCAAGCGGGTAACGAACATCAAAACTTAGACACTCATAATACTCTGTCTACTCATATTTGATTGTAATTCTAAAATTACTCGTAAAATCTAAAAATCGTATTTTTCTGTCTACCTGTAGTGACAGACATTGATTGAAATGATGTTAGTACCCATTTTACGTATGGTATATACGCAGGAGCGTACTTAGGACGACATTCAAAATTTTAAAATGCAATTTACATAAAGAACCATTGTGTTCCCTGCACTAGCCGAATTCACTTTTCGTACAAAGGAGAATATATCTCCTTGGTCTTAACCGAGCGGGATGGTTCAGGCGGTCTGTGGCCCACATTCGGGAGACCTGGTTCGATTCCAGTGGCCGACCTACCTGGCCTAGAGATTTTTCGGGGTTGACCCAGGTCAGATTAATTACATTCCCCGAATGTCCTGTCCCTTCATTTCATTTCCATTATCATTTCATACCATCTTTCATCTAGTGGTCTCTTTCAGGCACGAAGGGTCGGCGGGTGTCTCGGCGTTGCACAGCAGTTTGATGTGCTCTGAGTAAACTAATTCCTTCTCACAGTAAGGTGGGATGTCTGTTTTTCTGGCCTGCGGTAAGTTTTCATCTAAGCGAAATGTAGGGAACCTGGCCTCTGCACTGTCGAGACTCTTAGGGACGGCTGCCCTGTCTCCTCTCGCCTCAACCTTCCTCCGGGGATGTACTATTTGGGGACATAGATACAATAAGTCAAGTGTGGTTTCCGTGCCGAATCCCCTCCGAACTAGTCCAGTTACCCACTTTATCCTTGGCTTTCTTTCTAATATTGAGTCTAAATTTATACAACCAACTTTTGCTAAAGATGTGCGTTTGTTGTGTGTTGTGTGTGTGTTTTGTGTGTGTGTTGTGTGTGTGTTGTGTGTGTTGTGTGTGTGTTTGTGTTTGTGTTGTGTGTGTGTGTTGTGTGTGTTGTGTGTGTTGTGTTTGTTGTGCGTGCGTGCGTGCGTGCGTGTGTGTGTGTGTGTGTGTGTGTGTGTGTGTGTGTGTGTGTGTGTGTGTGTGTGTGTGTGTGTGTGTGGCTAAATTGGTTTGGCTTTGCCTACTAATCCGAAGGTCGTCGCTTAAAACGTAACCCATATCCATTGTTTTTACGTGTGCTTAAAAGTGACAGCCCCTTGTCAGTAGACTTACTAAGATTTAAAATAACTGCTGCAGAACGAAATTCCAGCAAACCAACGACATTGTTATGATATTGACAATTGATAAGGTCGTTAAGAAACAAAATAATTTGCATAAGAAGAACTCATTCTTTTCTGCAATACTTAAACACTTTGCACCTCGTGTGAGTCTCATAAACACATAATGTGCAAGTGCTTGCGTTCCCATGAGAAGTAAGTATGAGCAAATGAATTATAAAGCATAAGGACATACATGATTAATCAAAGAAACAAGAAGTAAAAAATAAATGAAATAAATCAAAAGTGTTTGATGGAAAATTGGAAGAATGGTAAGATGGAATGCTTTAAATTAGAATATCACGCTTTGAGCTTTTATTTAACATCTATTTTCTTACAATGAACGGGCAAGTTACGCCGATTAGGAATATTGTAAATAAAATTGTCCGCTAACCATCTATCTGTACACTAATGTATCAAGTATAGAAGCTGAAAGACCTTACTACAGAATCAGATAGAGAAAAGTCAGTATAACGAAATGAATAATGTACCTACTCATGTAACCCATTGCTAATTAGTTTCACATGCCGAGTAAAACAGCTTATGCAGTACCATGTAGTTCGATTATATAACAATAGTGAGGTAAACTGTGTTTTTATTTGTCCAAGATAAAATTACTGATTTTATGTATATATATATATATTATTATATTAAATGAAGGTGATTAAACTTGTACAGAGCTTGATGTATCGCAACGACACTGGCGAAGTTCGACTTAGGCAACTGGATCTCCGTGTACCGCTGGATAAACAGAAGAAAATAGAAAATGAGAATAAAAGAATTCAAAAGCCCAAAGTGGTGGTGAAAAAGAAGACAGGAGATATACGGTTCTGCCGCTGACCACTGGATATGAATGATATCACTAAAACTGTTTTCCCTGCCGCAGATTGACGGCATCCTTATTACTTAGCGCGGGCCAAGTGGTTTCCCGCCACGGATCTGAAGTTGAAGTACAGGCAAATAGCGCTTCTGCATGACAATAATGAGATCATAGATTTTAACTGAACATGAACTGTGGCAGTTCACGGTAATGCCTTTTGAACTTTACAATGCACCTGAAATGTGTCCAGAGACTCAGTGTGTTTACAACCTCTGCATTTGCACTACCTCATTTACTGTAATATGTCATTGTTACAATCAAGTCATTCCAGAACCAACAACTAACCAAAGGACGGTGTTCGAATGGCTTCGACAGAACAACCTCAAGCTAAAGACTAAAAGATTACTTTAAGTTTAAAAAGGATGTGCATACCTAAGCCCTGATGGAGCAGTTTGGATTATCAGTTCGTCAAGAAGGGTCGCAGGCCAAGGACTAAACAATCTTCTTCGTCTACTGACAGCATAAGGCAGCATAAGGATCATTGCCAATCCATAGACCTAAATGACCAGAGAAAATACAAGGGTTTCAATGGTCCGACCGAATTGAGGCAGCTTTCTAGACGATGAAAAGCTCTCTGTGCACATCTCATCTCCGGTTTGTAAGAGGTTAATCGCTTGGAGGTCATTGAAATAGATATTAAGGGTATCTTGTAAGAGTCGGTCGTAGAAGAGACATAACTGGCTACTTCAGCAGAACTCTGTTCAAAACCTATTGAAATTAGCGTGTGACAGGAGTGGTGGTGACTACCATAGAGATTCGAAACTCTTCCACAGTAACTTTAGGCAGGAGTTTCACCTCCGAAGGCGAAACCTTAATTTGACTTTTGAAATTCGGAATGACAGACTTAGATTGTGGGGCTAAACATTGCAGAAACGCCATTTTACTTCGGAGCACCACTTAGGACGATATTCTAACACAGAAGGCCTGTCCTAAAGACTTTCCCAAGGAAACTGCAGCCTGCGTCAAAGTGGAGTCGAAGGAGAATGTTGCAGCTCGGCACACGGTCAAGATGCATCCTTCGTCCTGTTGGGACAGAGAATGCAGCTTCCTCCACAATCGGACGGAATGGTGGAGACGGTCGATGAGTAGTTCCGGAAAGTGTTATCCAGCCGTCATGAGATTGGAAAGATGTGCACAAGTCATTGCTCCATCTGTCCTACCAAGCATCAGTGCACTGGTTTGAGGCCGACCAACGTGTTATTCGAATGAGAGCTGCAGTTACCATGTAGTCTGTTGAAATCACCCCTCTAATACTGATCAATCGCTAGCGGTTTATGTCGGGGAATAATGGTCAGGATAGAACACAGAGAGCACCTGAATCTGGCAAGCGTCCGGATAAAAGTATACTTGGCGAGCAGTGCAGAATTCCATGAGGGTGATCTCGTAAGGGTAAATTGTACCATGAGAACTAAATGTACTGAGTCACCGAAGCTACAAGACGGGACGGCGTGTGTAAGTAGCCACCCCCATCAATAATGTGATGTACCGTAATCGACGCCAGAGGGAAGCTGATGGTGGTCCATCTTAATCAGTACGCAACATATCGCAAAGATTCTAGGAGTGACCAACTCTGGGGGAACTATACCAGGCAACTATGTCTCGAAATATCAACTGATGGCACCTGACCGCTTGAGATGCAGCGAGATAAAGGATGCTGCTCTCTCCATAACCACCAGAAGCAGTACTGAAGGATAATCAGAAGTTTCCCTTCTCCTGGCCTCCCAAATATTCTAGAAATTTCTGGAGAATTTCAGGATATATACAGCGAGCGTTTCCGTTGAGACATCAAGAGCTGTTCTACAAATGCGTGAACGGTTGTGACGCAAAGTGCTGCTATTGCGAGAGATTTGCGACAACGTATTTCGATTCCCCAGGAAGTGCACCATCCGAAGAAGGAACTACTTCGAGCATTATGCCTCTACGGTGCGAATAAAAGTGACGGGAAGAATTGAATCAGCTCGCACCATTCAAATGACAATAAGAACTGCACAAAGTCTTAACACGTGCTTCACTTGTCATGAAAATAGCATATGGTATTTTAATAAAAATCTTTATAACGATTAAGAAACTCAATATATTTGAAACTTTTTCCATGTAAGAGTAGTTTCGAATAGGGAATGTTCTTGAAATTGTTTCTATCGCGAGGTTGGAAAATTCTGAGCTTAGATATTAGCTTCTCGTTTTTGAGTTGTGCGGTGCGACAGACCCATGGACACAAACGCGTGGGCGGAGCTTGTAATAATAATGTTTTATCCTGCGAAATCTCGGTAATCTAATATTTGATTGCAATGCGTTTACAACTTACATCTTACTATAGATAGAGAAAGTACCAGATGGATGGATGAATCTACGAAAAGAACACCAGCAACAAGCGGGTACTATTTACCACTGCTCGTACCTAGCTCCTAACGCATTTGTTAAAAGTAGAGGCCACACTTGTAATAAATTAGGCTACGCCTAGTGACGTCATCAATCTTGGCAGCTACCTACAAGTCAAGAACTGCTTATTTCAGACGACCTCTGCTGTTGGCCGCGATATTAAAAACTCCGGTGTTATGTGCCAGGGTTACTTTTTTCTTTCTTGTAAAAATCGAAGAAAATAACAAGTCGACGAAGAGTAGATATGTAGATATGACGTCACCGTTTAGTTTACGACTTGACGCACCGGCGTATTATAAATAACCCCACTTGTGGAAGAGGAATGAAAAGTAGGAGAAAAAAAGGTGGTCGCCGACTACGCATTCGGAATAACTTGTGCTGCAGAAAACTTCACAGCGGGGAATCCGAATGCAATTTCTACTTTGTCAAAAGATTTTCCTTCGTGCTGACTTTCTCGTTAGGAGTGATTAGCCATATCGGTGGCGCTGTGGTTAGTGCATGAACATGCTGAGCTACATTCCATTGGAATGTTTATTTAGTGCCTTTCAGGGTATTATTATTATTATTATTATTATTATTATTATTATTATTATTATTATTATTATTATTATTATTATTATTATTATTATTATTATTATTATTATTATTATTATTATTATTATTATTATTATTATTATTATTATTATTATTATTATTATTATTATTATTATTATTATTATTATTATTATTATTATTATTATTATTATTATTATTATTATTATTATTATTATTATTATTATTATTATTATTATTATTATTATTATTATTATTATTATTATTATTATTATTATTATTATTATTATTATTATTATTATTATTATTATTATTATTATTATTATTATTATTATTATTATTATTATTATTATTATTATTATTATTATTATTATTATTATTATTATTATTATTATTATTATTATTATTATTATTATTATTATTATTATTATTATTATTATTATTATTATTATTATTATTATTATTATTATTATTATTATTATTATTATTATTATTATTATTAATTATTCAGTGCAGCTCATTTTAGGTAATTTTTTAACAATGTTTTTATTTACTTAGGGAGATTTTAAGATTCTCTAGCATTATAATAGGAATGGTTAAGTATAATTTCGTTTAAGTTTCATATATTCTGGAGCAAATGTAAATTCATGTATAACGGAAACTATAGATAAATTTAGAACTTTCAGCATCACGCTATTTCAATTAAGTATATAACTTTTAAAGAGTAATTTTAAACAAAATGTTTCAGCATAAATTACCATACGCTTTCCCATGGATCAGCTGCACAACAGTTTTATCACAACATTCTGTGAGATGCTAAGCTTTATTCATTATAACCCTTTTCTTTGAGTACCTCTAGAACTTAACTTATTCTTCCCAAACGTTTTAAATACACCTTATTTGTTTTAGCCAACATAGTAAATTACTTAAGTGGATGCATTTAATTTAAATTTACGTTGGGAAGACATGTAACATAAATATTACAATTAGTTAAAACGAATTTTCTAACTGCTGCGTACTATTTGTATACAGAAAAGCAGTAGACGATTTTCAAGAAAACATTTTGATATCACTCTAAATAATGCTGTATTTTGATCAAATTAGCTGAGGTTTTAGATTACATTTCTAGTATTTAACTTACGTGCTTATAAGGTTGTATGTGGGCAGCATGTAGTGATCATCACCTTTTACACATGCGGTACCACAGATTGTGACACTGATGATTCATGAAATGAAGATGGAGCACCGGGGAATGAGATGGTGGGAGAAACCGGAGATCCCGGAGAAAACCCACCCCAGCACCATGTTGTCCACCATGAATCTCACTTTGCGGTCGCTGGGATCGACCCAGGGCCGCCTTGGTGAGAGTCGAGCGATCAAACCACTCAGTCACGGCCGTCCTAAGGCATTTAGATATACAGGAGAACTTTCAACACACAAATTATAACAACGCAAAGTTACATCAATTATAACTTTATTCAGAAGCATGTTTCCTTTAAAATGCTCTAAGGCGTAATGATGTACGCTATGTACGTATATATTCAGAAAAATATCATCATTTCAACTTCTGACACGACGCTTTGAAAAACAGTTCTTTTGTGAAAATATGGTGATGCTTTCGGATGTCACGTATTAGGGATGCACCAGTTTTCCCATTAGACTCTTTAATATTTACTTATCCATTCACAAGACGTTGGTATGGTTTTTAATATCGACTTAGTTTAGTGTTCTGGATTAGTGATAGCTTGCCGAGGTCGGAAGTAAAAATTTCGTTTTTAAAGAGAGGTTACAGTTCCCCAGAGTTGTAAATGGTTAATTAGCTACTGAACAAGTCTAGTTACACTTTATGATCAAACCTTTTATTCATGAGAAAGGTGTTACCTTTGAATAAAGTTCTTATTCCTCATTAATAGTGAAAGGTAGGTTCTTTCTTTGGTATTAAAATAATTAGATTTGCTTCTGTGGTAATGTCTTAGTTCATCAACAATCGCTTTACAGAATCTCCTAGCACATAGTTCGACGTACTTCATTCCACGCCATTTGCACTTCAAGTATGCAGCAGAGGCGTGCAAATGGTCAAGTGCAATAGATCTTAGCTTATCTGGTGAAGATTGGTCGTGTAAATTTACGAGTGTTCCCGATGACTGAAGAGACAACCTACGATAGCTCGGCGATTTCGATGACTATACATGGTGATTAGTGGGTGGGTGCTACATTGCTGGTGGTGTATACATTAAGTAGCTGAAAGAACGCTGTGTTTTCATATGTAGATGTAAATGTTAAAGAAGATGCAGTTGCGTTTACCTCAAGCAAAGCCACGGACACCAAATATATATGCAGTAACAGGTTGCAACATGCGTTACACTCACGCACATTAAAAACTGGTGAGTTTATTGCTGTTTAAAAAAAAACAGGTTCAGTTATTAGATCTAGAAGGAATAAATTTAGAGCAGTAAGTGATACTCTTATACACAATAATTTATTCAACGCGTTTCATATACAGTATTAAAAAAAGAGACAAAGCAAACAGAAATAAATAAAATGCACCACTGAACGCTCAGTTATAACTCTTGAACGCCCCCAGGCTAGTTCTTGCACCGGTAAAACTCACATAACCTGTGAAGCAGACCTTAGGAGATTCATGCGTTGAAATACATGCTGCCAATATATGACCATTTAGTAGGCCATATTTCACTTTTAATTCATATACTGGTTGATATAGAGATTTTTATGCTGTAAGTGACCCCGGGTGCATTGAAATTCAAGCTGCAAGTGTGGAAAAATATATGCCAGAAATATTACTGAGGTGAAACAGTTCCTGTCTACCTGACCTGTCTACTATTGATTTGTTGTAAAAAAGAAACACATTATTTTCAATAAAACATTTCGAAAGAACATATGCGCCCTCGTACCATTACGTTATAGCGATTTACCCATGTCCGCAATCTCATTGTGAGAATCATAAATGCATATTTTAAGGATTAAGCTAATTCAGAACTAACACAATGCTTCAGAACACAATGATTTTGCTTAATGTATTTATCATTTTACTTCAACAAACTGTTTAATATTTCTGTGTACCGCATTCAGTTAAACTTTCCGGCAATGTCATAAATGAAGCTACTGATATGTATGTTAATACTGTGTCGTAGGGGTTATGTATAGTCCAACGGCCAGAAAAAGAAACAAACGCATATATGTAAACAGCGCCCTCACTAGCATAAATATCGAAAGCCTATTGCCAGTTACCAAAATCTTATGGAAGTTTCCGTCCTGTACTCTTATAGAACGTTCTGGAAATCTAAGCAGCTGTGTGTGCGCGCTCGCGCGTTTCTGAAGCGATGTCAAGTGCTGTTTCACAACCGCATTTGTAAAAGTTGTGGAATTACTACTGCTTTCGTGGGGAACTACTGCTGTTCAATTTTCCAGCATAAGAAGAAGTGGCTACGTTGTGTATTTTTTTTAAGCCGCTAATTAGCGAAGAAAGTGAAGTGATAGTGAAAAAAAGTGGGATGATGTCTAAATTACATTAGTGAGTAACAGAGAAGGAACTATTAAAATTGGTTGTTTCCATGACCGCGAGGAATAACTGAAGAGTAACAGCACTTTAAACAATGCTACGTTAAAGAAAATTCAAACCAATATTAAGGAATATATTTCGAAATTAACTGACGCCACAGAGAAAGTTATTTTATATAAACTGTATTTCATACAGATGTAAATTTATGTGTAGTAGCCTATGATCTATCTGATGGTATACCAGCTATCCAAAATTCCTTCCAAATGAACAGTACATTACAGGCTATTCCCTCCCAAAAATTAGAAAACATACATTTTCTTTAGCACACAAATATTTTTCGCTCTGTCCTTTATATTTGCCGTTTTAAATCAAATTGCCATCTATGATCTTTTATAGAGAAAATTTAGCATTCTGAACATCCTTTCATGTAAGTGAAATTCTTTGAAAATCTGAATTGAAAATCTCAATTGAAATACTAAGTTTGGTATTTGTAGCACTCCATTTATGAATTATGATGTTCATAAGCATAAGTGCACGCGTTGTACATTCTTCTAAAAGAGCTGTACAAGTTATTTCTAAACAATCCAAGTTCATAATTATTTTATCATGTAAATATCTCAAAACACATGACAGGCAAAGCGTTTGCATGTTTGATAGAACCTAACTTCTCACAAACAAACAAAAAGTAACGTGTAATTTGGGGGTATTGTTGAAAATCTCCGTGTCTTCAAAGATGTCGAACCTGAATGTCAGTTTTGCAATTTGTATATTCATTTATTTTCTAGAAATCTGTACATAAGTTATAAATAAAACTACGTTCTAACACCGCCACCAAGCGAGACAATCATATACTCAAGGGGAAGAACTCCAATCAAGTTCGAAGAACTCCAATCATATAATTTATATATATAAATATATACATATATATATATATAAATTGCAAAAGTTTAAGAAAAGTTAGAAAACTTAAAATTGCAAATAGTAAAGAGGCAAATTAATATTTATAATAATAACGATGGTATGAAATAAAACCAGTTTTTAAATTATAAAAAATATGTATGTTACACCTTCTAAGATACACAAGTTTAGAAAATAATTGTAACACTAACTATAAACTATTAATTGAAATGCAAAGAATTGTTTTCATTACACTATTTTTCTCTTGATAATGGTTTTAAGGACCAAAATTGTACTGTAGATACAATACAAAATAAATTTCTTTTGGTTTTTGTGCAACGAAGCACGGAACGTTTCAAGCACGAAGTTTCAGTTTTGGGTTATGCCATTATAACGCGCATGTGCGCGGATCTTTCTTTATTTTTTCTTTTACATTTTTGTTTTCAACTCAGGGAACCTAAGCATTGTATTTATTGTGAAACTTCAACATCGAATTTTTAGGTGGAATACAACTTTCCTTTATATCGATAAGCAGTAGTAAATAATTTTTAAAACTAAAAGTTATCTTAACAATAGTTAAGATTCGAGTTTTTGACAATAACTATATGGATCACGGTGTTCATTAGTAGAGAGATGAAGATACGGAGTGTACAATGTGGAAGCTCGAATTTTATTTCATTGGCGCGCAATTGAAATTAAAATAAATACCATTTGTAGTTATTTAATTTAAATAGGAGAGAAGGTGATCACATAAAGCACCTGAAAAGCAATGACGACTGGGAAAAGTATGTGGCGATACACATACATGCGGTGTATGTACGAGTATGTTTGCTCCGATCATGCTCAGTATAGTAACCTAATTTGTTACTAAAACCCCATCAGAATCAATATATATAATCAGGTATATAATCAATATACCTAAAATCAGTATAGGATTGTGAAACAAAACACTTGCAAGTTCTGTGAAATTTCATTTGTAAATATTTAAGCTTGTTTGTAAAATTTAACATTACAAAGTTCCATTATGAAACCGTTTCTACAAAATACAAACAAAGTTTGCAAATTAGAATGAATGATTGCAAACAGAAAGAGAAGTAAGCTCTGCAGTTGTGTGTTCTGCAGTGGAAAGACATGACGCATACCGTGTCTGAGAGGGGAACCCCGAGCTAGCCAAGACTCTGTGTCGCTTGTGGCAGGGAAGTCTGCGTGCATACACTTTATATACTAGCCTATACACTGTTAACTTGTTCAGAGCTTCATACTCACGTTAAATTGCAACAGGTGTTGACTGATACAAGGTTTTCTCATGGCGTACCAGGAAAAGTAGGATTCACGAGACTTGTTGCAAATCTGCTTAATATATTTGGTATTTTTTACTGCCCAAATGCGAATAATTTTCTCATCTAATCATAGGTGGCATTTCTAAATGTCACAGTTCCTACCTAAATATTTTCCAAATTTTGTCACATACCTCTCTACCTCATATTTAAGTAGATATGTTTTAAATTTAATTCATATATCTTATTGCCTACTTCTTGAGAAAAAGTATAATTTGCTGTAATTATGCTGCTAATTGAACTGCTGTTTCACTTGATGGATAAATCATAATTTTAAAGAAAAAATAAAAACCTCTACACTAATTACAAAAATAGTACATAAACTAGTTTTGTTTACTACTCTGGTAGTCCCAGAAACATTGTAAAACCTTTAAATACGTAATAATTTATCAGAGTAATCTAATTATCATGTCACATAAGAAATATAAGGGGACAGCAACAGCCATATGCAATAGCAATAGCAATTTTTGTTTATTTTTTCCAAGAGCATTGAATAAGACTGGTTACAAACCGCACCACGAGGGATATCTTTAATTTGCAGAACATGGAAAGCCAAAGTCGAGTGAAAGGCATTGGAATTAATTACAGGCCATAGAGTACTAAAGATTTAAACAACTCTGAAATCAAACGCCATGAAGTATAATTGAAGCTACAAGTTCAACGTAGTTCTGAAAATAAAAGCGTTACCCCCCCTTTTTTTTAATGTTGATCGAATTTTAGCTACAATAAACACTTAGAAGAACGCTTCCTTCATTGGCTGCAGTACAGTTTGTAGCTAACCCGCTTCCAAACAGGAATCCACTCATATCAAACTTAATCCAATCGAGAATCAGAGTGTCTTCCCCTCGAGTAACGCATGTGATAGGCGCTGGTTCGGCTTTACTACCGTGAACACCTTAGTCACCATGTCAGTCTAATTATAAAATGGAGTGGCTAGACTACCAATTGCACATTATGGACTAACTTAGCTCAGTCGACTGTTGATAAACAACATTCATCATTCATTTGAAAAGTTTAATTTAACTTGGTATGTTGTTTACAAGCAGGCAGAGAGGGAAAGGGCACCAGTCTCTTAGGCTACTGAGCTTGCTTGGGCAGGAAGTTTGCAATGAAACCTTGTGCGCATATAGCTATAGATACTCCTGCCGTCCTAAGAAGCACACTGTTCTTGTGAGCAATTCCGCGAGGGAAGAAAAACCTACAAAACAAAACCTACTGGTAAGAAAGTTGTTCGGATTGGGTTGGACTCGAGGGGGCAGTGGTTCCCGATACCCGTGGGAGATCGGGTACGTCTCCGGACGGGGTTGAGGGAAACCATATATTCCCGCGTAATAGCCTGCATAGGTAGTAGCTTTGTTAGACCACCAGGCGGCCCTACCGAGGTTAATCGGTAGCCTTCCCCTTTGAGGTTGGCGCACATAAGTGGCGTATCCACTTCCATCCCGTCTTCGGTCCACTGGACCAGATGGGAATGCTTTTTAGTCTTTAGTTCTTGCCCTATGGAAAGCCCCATGGAGGCGCCGGGCGCCCTTTTTGGACAGCTCGGTAACTCCCTGGTTATTAGAGGGGGTGTCAGTCTTCACTCTGTGTGGATTGACCTGGTGGATACCCTCGAGCTTTATATATATATATATATATATATATATATATATATATATATGCATACAACTTGTTTGAATATAATATGACGTTACACATGGCCTAAAGTGTCACTGTTGTCTGTCACGTTTGTGCACGTGGGCGTGGAGTAATACAAAAAGTGTGTTTGTTAAGACGGATGAATACAATTTCCAGTCAAAGGAAACGAAGTCGTGTCCGAAGCTTATTAATGATTTACACTACTACGGCTGCACTAAGACCTGAATACCAGGGATGGTATTAACACCGTAGCAGGATCCTACCTTATCTTTCTGAACATTAAGCTATTCCTTAGCCGAATGGTTAGGGTGCTGTAGCCGGCCCTCGTAGCCATGGTCGCTAAAGTGTATGTCTCTAGCGTTCCGCCGCGTAGAGGGTCGCGGGTTCAAATCCTGCCTTGGGCATGGGTGTTTATGTGTATGGTGAATATTTGTGAAACTAGGACAACAGATAAGAAAATAAACGGAAATAATGAAAAATCGGTTAAATAAGAAAAAAGGTCACATTATTAAAAAAAAAAACTTAAAAAAAAACATTTATTTCATAAGTTTCGCCGTCTCTTTTAATGTTTAGAGAAAACATTGGAGTTGTACGAGACATTGCCAGGAAGCGAGAAATAGAAGTTTGAAAATTTAAATGGCCATCTGCCCCGGACAGCAATGTTTTTTTTAACTATAAGATTCATGGCTGATTACAAACAGGTAAACGCAAATAAAACACTGCTTTCTGTAGTGTTTTTTTTCACCGATATAAACCTACACTTAAAAATGAATAAAATGATTTTTTTTCTATCACGTATATAGTAGGTAGAAGAAGAATTGCATTGCACCCAAAATTCGATATTGACATTTTATCGGAAATACATGTTTGAACTTAATAGCTCAAAACCAAAATGTAAGATAACCACCAAATTATTAAGTTCGGCACTTTTCGAAGCTGCAACACAAACATTTTCAAGAAAATCTACCACCAAAACTACAATTTAGACAAGCATATATTTTCGATATTTTTGATTGTATAAAAAGTGTATCTAAGGACTCTGATTTAAGTACCATACACGATGACACGTAACTCTCGTATATGGTGGGAAGCTGAAGTCCTCTCCATTCTGAAACCATTCTTTATAAATCCTAAACAATAAGGAATAGAAAGTTAGGTATTTTCAAACTGCACAATATATTTCGATTAACTATTTTGTAGCATCAGTAGTTTCCGCAATATCCGATATTGATTTGTTTTTTGTAATACTTCATCTTTTGAAATATGTCATAGGCACTAGTACGCTTTTAAACAATTGACCATCTCTTCGGTTTCCTGCATCCACTTTACAAAATGTATAATGAAATCATTACTAAACATAAGATGGAGTTTTGCTTTGCCCTCGTATAGAAAGGGGACGTTCTCCGATAAAATCTTGGAAGCTTGGGAGTCTCTATTGTACCCAGTATTTCGTATTGGGCCACGACTACATTTTACATATCTTACACCTACCAAACGTAAATTACAACTATAATTGTTAAAAATTCAATTATATTTGTCACAGATTGAAAACCAAAAGAATAGTTTTCAAATAACACAATAAAAAAGTTCAAAAACCACCTACAAGCCTTTATTTCATAATATTCTTGGGCATAAGTACGCCGATTTTTAGTGTTTGCTTTAAAAATATTTTATTACTTCAGTTATTCTATCATTTAACTAAATAAGATTCAGCTCCACAATTTGCACCTGTCTCCCTTCTTTTTAAATATTTTCTTACACCTCTTTTCACTATCTGCATATTACTTCAAGGCGATACACAGAATAAAGTGATAATTGGGAACTAAAACATTTAAGGTTTGGGGTACCTTACTGAGAGAAACCTCAATTGCGGAGAAGGGTTGTTTATAATGTTATACACACATTTCAGTATTTAGTTATATCAGATTAATAAAATATGTATAATGTATGACAATCCATTTGGGGCTCTTTCCACCACGCGAGAGAATCGAGAATTGCCGGGGAAATGGTGCCCACAGAGGCGCATTAAACTTCTTATTTTGTAGCAGATGCTTGAAATGCTGACCTTCTACCCTCCAATAGATAGCACATCTTTAAACTCAGCAGTAGGAGCCTTTGTGATTCCTTCCATGATAATATTCCCAAGTTCCTGTAGCGTACGTGGTTTAGAACGATAAACTCTGTCCTTCAAAGAAGCCCATAAATAAAAATCACAACTACATAGTTAGATCCACGAGAAGATCACAAAACAAGAATTATGCATACGTTTGTCATGCAACATCTCTCTTATTTCATTTAATGATTCGGTAGCCATATGCTCTGTTGCTGAATCTTATTAGAACATTAGATCATTCTAAATTGGCGCCCATTTTATCTAATTTATTTTCGTCAAAACTAATTTCTTCTATAATGCTTTTTGTACGAGTTTAAAATAAATTCCGCAAAGAAATACACGTTTCACAAATAAATGGCACTCTGAAGTCCCAATAGAACGCGAGAAAAGAGTGCAAGAGAGAAAGAGCGCGAAAGAGAGGCCATATAATATAATGATCTTTACGTTATATATACTCGTAGATCATTTATGGCGAATGCATTTCGTCATTTTTATAAAGTATTTTTTGAGTTCTACTGTCCCCGCAAGAAAGGGTTTAAACCATAATTAATTAACTGTCAAATTAACGCATACATTTCCAGAAATGTCAATACCTGTACGTGAAATATCAATTTGGAGTTTACAGTCGATACAATACCTTTTCTACCTAGAGAAAGTAGCAGATACATATAAAACTGAATAAGAATTTCACTCATTCTGAATGATATATTACTATCTTTCCTTCAAAAAATGAACGAAACTACTGTTAACACTGAACCAATAAACATTGTTAAAGGCAATTTTAAAAATGGTTTTGCTGTTATTGGGTGTAGGCAATAACGGTCCAAAATCGTCAGTGCAATTTGTACTGCTGCCAGGATGAAAGCTTGCTATGCAATCTATGCGTCTTGTGAATTTACTTTTCTTCTGCCCTCTCCTTCCCTAAACATACAAAACAATCTGAGCTGATTGAAAGGACCATGTGACATGGCGCTGAATCAAACCTTTGCCAGTCAGCATTCGCCTGTTTCTTTGGGATGCTATGGATCTCGTGCTGCAAAACTTTAAACGCAAGCTCGACTTGCAACTTTCTTTTGGCAGTAGACCTTCCTTTGATTGCCAGCATATCTCGCTAAAACACGAAAAGTTCAACTCTCTAAGTACATTAAGCTAAATTTATTAATTACCATTCATTAGCGGTAAATGTAAATAAAACTTAGAGAAGAACATCTACAATATTTTTGATAGCTGTTAAACCAAAACAGCTCCTGTATGTCGTAGAGCAACACTACATGCAAGCAATTCGATTTCGCCAGGTATAATAGAGATTCCAGGAAGTAAAATAGGAAATCTAAAGAAAATCCCCACTCATGTGTTCTTGAAAAGCATAGTTCAAAAGCAAAAATTTGGATGCACTCCTAACTTTGCACTGGATATGTTGTAAAAAAAATGAAGCTACTGCAGTGAAGCAATACAAATATAAATAAATTACCCATTGGTGACAATTTTTGTATCATATTGTATATCGGCTAAACACTCAATATCGAGGATTCCCACAAAATACATAAATTCGATCTGTCAATTATTTTAGTTAATTGATGGAAATTAATCATTTCTCCACACTAGCCGTATATAGGCTAAGATATTTGATGGATAGAGTCAACATGAAAAATTCAATGCCATGGCCGGGATTTGAACCACGGATCTACTCCGTGGTTCAAATCCCGGCCATGGCATTGAATTTTTCATGCTGACTCTATCCATCGATCTGTCAAGCTTTGGGCGAGCGTGTGAAATCTAACATATACAAAAATTGGAAATACACGAAATTTTCTGTTTGAATCAGATACTGTTTCCAGTGATTATGAAGAACGTTCCACTGAAACTGCCATTTACATGTCCATTTATTGAAAAATGGCTCTTACCGCTTAGTCTAATACCACGTGCTTAGCATACGTTTGTGAGTAATGTAACGTTTATTGTATTTTCTATCATTAACCTACGAAGTCCTTCTTATTCTCAATAAATTTTGGATAAACATTTAAATGTCTAAGTTATACTATTATGGTAGGTTTGGCAAAGCTAAATCGATTCAAAATGCACTCTGTTGATGCCGAACTAAAACTGGAGGTTTATTCCAGAAAAGGCCAGTGTGAGGTCTTTACTTGGGAAAACACTCACACTGATTTGTATACAGCCCTTATACTGTCTGTTGTTATCTTGTTACTTTAACTTTTAGTTTGCAAAATAATAATAATAATAATAATAATAATAATAATAATAATAATAATAATAATAATAATAATAATAATAATAATAATAATAATAATAATAATAATAATAATAATAATAATAATAATAATAATAATAATAATAATAATAATAGTAATAATAATAGAAATAATAATAATAATAATAATAATAATAGTAATAATAATAATAATAATAATAATAATAATAATAATAATAATAATAATAATAATAATAATAATAATAATAATAATAATAATAATAATAATAATAATAATAATAATAATAATAATAATAATAATAATAATAATAATAATAATAATAATAATAATAATAATAATAATAATAATAATAATAATAATAATAATAATAATAATAATAATAATAATAATAATAATAATAATAATAATAATAATAATAATAATAATAATAATAATAATAATAATAATAATAATAATAATAATAATAATAATAATAATAATAATAATAATAATAATAATAATAATAATAATAATAATAATAATAATAATAATAATAATAATAATAATAATAATAATAATAATAATAATAATAATAATAATAATAATAATAATAATAATAATAATAATAATAATAATAATAATAATAATAATAATAATAATAATAATAATAATAATAATAATAATAATAATAATGCAACAATAGTTTGGATTTGTGAACTTATGGATAAAACATCCACAAAGGAACCTAAACGCATATACGATTATAATTCGAAAAAGAAAATAAATATAATTGTCATTAGCTTGCATCCTCACGTTATTTGCTATTTCTTCGAGGTTAATTGCGTTGGCAACAAAGAGTTTGAAGTTCCCAGGGAAAGGGCACCCCCGTCCCGTAGCACAACAGGGATAGCGCTCTAATTGTCCACGTTCCTGCAGGTATGTGACGGCTTTTATTTTTTTCGAGAGCGCCGCCTGTCATGTTGGCATTCCAAGCCTTTTCAGAAAGTTCTCGTGCGTATGTGTGTGTGATTTTCCCCGAAAGGGTCAGCACATTAATATTCCGCAGAGACCTCTCATTGTTCCGATGTTCAACTATAATTTTCTTTCCCATTTGGCCTTATATTAACTATTCTGTAAAGTACTGAGGGCATCTGTGCTATACAGGGCGTTTCTTTACACCACGTGTTGCAGTAATGAGGGAGAAGTTACCTTTTATGATATGCTGACTGGCTAATTCTGTTAGTTAATGACAAAATATACCTTTAAATCAACATTAACAATTAACCAAATTTCTGGCAGCTTTAATAATGTTTTTAAAGAAATCATGTAAAATGTTTTGGGATGAATGACTTTCTGTGACAAAGTTGCAGGAGAGTAAATACCTCCTGGTTATCGTTCTGTAACCGAGTAAATGCATCACCCAGGAACTCCATTATTCCCAATGAAATTGACTTCGAAGAAATGGTCATTTGTTTCGGAACATTTTAAATTTGTTGCCTTTTGAGATATATTTTACATCATAAATTCAGTAAATTTAAGTAATTTTGTCCTTAGATTCTATAATTTGATGACGTCAGATCTTTAGTACGGCACGTTTGATGTATCTAATATTTCCATCTTAGACGAATATGCTAATGGCTGCGCAATGGCTATCTGATATCATTTTTCTCGGAGTATGAGTGAATGAGTGTGAAACAACAAGTTGTTGAATTTAATGAATAAGCCATGAGGTCTCAGTAAGAACAAGGGCCTCCATCTAGAGGGGAGCTCATTAAAACGGAGGCTAATAAATGAACTGATTGAAGCGAGCAGCCCACTCTTTGAGAATGTGGAACTTAAACTGGTCTGCGGCTAAATATAACGAAGTTAACTGTGCTAAAGCTTACTGGTAACAGATACTGATAAGCTGTCATTTAAATAAGGTGTGTGAAATTGTTGGATTAGAATGTCTTTAAAACTGCTTCTCGAGTATAGAAATATCGATTCTTAGTGGCTCGTTAATGGCGTTCTCAAGATTTAATGAGTCAAAGATCTCTCAAATCTCGAACTAATCACCTGCCAGTGCGACACTGAAAGAGTACTCTTGCATGAAAGAGTACTTACTCTAGTAGTGTTTCTGTAACTGTACTGGGGGCCCAATACGTAACGCCAAAATGTTGTATTCCAAAGGACAGTGCCTCGGTTCCTGTCATGTAGATAGTTTTTTCTTCATGTTTTAATATGTAAATACTAATAGGAAGAAATGGGATGATTCACAACTAAGAACCTGAATCTGATTTGCCAGTGTAATAACGCTACTACACATTTTTGCGAGGTCACCTCAAAACTCTGTAGTATGAAACACCTATTACCTCACAAGAGGACCGAACTGCTCGAATAAGCAGCATGTGAAGTTATTCGACACACACAAGGAATTTTGGACGGAGTAAGACAATCATTCGTTCGCCGCTGTCAACTTGCATTTAAAACAGAGGTCGCCATTTCGATCAGTTTCTATAAACCTGACGTAAAGAGTTGCATTTGCTTTTATTTTATGTAAGTTCGTTCAACCTTTAAACCACCTCCCATTTAGACGTAAAGCATGTGGAAGCATTAAGTAGGATTCAGCCTTTGTTGACCTTTGCTAATTGCACTGACAAGGTGAAATTACACCATAAAATACATATATTTATACAACAATTAAACGCTTAGAAACATACTGAAAAAACAACCAAACAGACAAAACAAAAATAAAAAAGACATAAAATGTAAGGAGACTCGAAGTCCTTAACTTTTGACTCTAAAGCTAATGTCATAACTATTGAGCCAGAGAGAGAGTGCTACGACTCGTCTCTTTATTTTCGTATGTTGTGCACTCAAGTATCAGTGGTGTACTGGAAATTTAGAAACTTGTAGCCGTAACTTCCTCATTTGAACCAACAAGCCATATCTCTGTTTAAGATATCTCCACTTGCTCTGAAAATAATTCGGGGTAGTTTATTAACGTGCTGTATATGTATGCATATAGAAACCTATTGTAAAAACATAGGTGTTTAGGCGCTATGGACTAGTGATAATCGAGAACAGTAATGTACTTCTATAAGACGTCAATTGTTTAAACACGTTCCTTTATCAACAGAAGTCCGCTTACTTCACGGTCACTGTGTCAAAGGCCCTACATCATAATTGCCAAATTTTAACTCTTTATTTACATCTGAAACATTTTATCACTCTCTAATTTGCTAAATTCTAAGTATCCATTTTTATATTTCTATTTTTAGAGCCGACATACATGAATATTTCCATACTCGATTTTGTGAACTAATTGAACCCTGAATTAAACAAGTTCTTGGTGATCGAGTTCCATGGAAGACCTAATTGCCTTAGCTACTCTGACTTATTACTAGGGAGCGGATTTATAGGCACTAAAATGTGTGAAATAGGCAGGCAAAAAGGCACTAAAATGGGCAAAATAGGCAAAATAGGCACTTAAGTGGGCACTAAAATTTTGCTAAGTAAACACTAAGAAATATACAATTTTAGTAAAATGGCTCTTAAAATGCACTATAACAAAATGACAATCATCGCAACACGTACTATTTTGCGGTTACCTAGGCGAAATAGTTCTACAATTATTCCAAATTTTATAAATGGCTCCAAAGAAAATTAGAATAACAGATATTGTCCTATAATATATATATATATATATATATATATATATATATCCACTTCACTAAGTAAGAACTATAATATGCAGAAATGTGTGAAGTAATTAACTATGCCAAAAAAACAAAAACATCGGTTTGGGGGGGGGGGGGCTTAAGGGTGAAAATTGAAATATCTGAAGCTTTTGTTACATTTGCTTCAAATGTATACCAGTTATTTTTGTGATCGATCAAGAATGGAATAATACCAAGTTCAGCTTTCTAGTTACAATAGTTTCTGAGGAATTAACGGTTTATGTCTAAATTACAGGCGATTTTTAAAATGTCGCACATATTGTAATGTTAAAAGTTTTAATGCTTGGGGTATAAGTTTCTGCACCTATTTTAACCTATTAATGACCTGTATCTATGTGAAATATTTGTCTTCGTCATATTAACGAAGGAAAAAAATAATCATACCTATTTAACAACTTTTATTTTCCTAAGTGTTTTCAGTAATAAGTAAGCATTATAAATCTTTTCAATACAAATAACAAAAACGCAACAAATGTAAATGGGTACGCTTAATATGCAGTTTGCCCTTAGACATGTATAAGAGTTTCAAACAGATTAATAGAAACTGCATCCTGTGGAACATTTTGAAATTAGGAAAATATAGAAATATGAATCTGAGAAATCTGAGGTTAAAATTACGTAATAGCAGCTACGATACAGGTGTAGGGTTATTTAAATAGTCATGTGTCGTTTTTCGGTAGTGTAGTTAGAAAAAAGAACTTTATGTCACTGAAGTATGTCTATAATCATTTTAAGACAAAAACAAAATTGGGATTGTTGTAAGTTTTGGGGCAATTTGCACAGATGTGTCTCCTTAAGAAAGACGTTTTGTTGGAAAGATACATCAAAAGTTCATTACAGAAATCTTAATATCACTTAAAATAATGTCATGATCTGTCAGAACGATACAAAGTACACAACAAAAACTAATTAAACCTAAAGCTACAGAATCCTAGTTTTTGTAATAAAAACCCTAAATGCCCCATCGTCGACTAAGAACAAATAATAAACCACATCTTTTTAGTAAGCGTTTCCCGTTCATTCAAAACAGAATTACAGCAATTACGGCATCGTGAAAAGAATTCTCGTACCTACTTTTATAAAGGCATTTCTGTAAACTTTAAAACCAACCATTAAGATATGTTGGTCTGCAGTTTCATTTTCAATTTTAGAAAGAGCACCGGAAGTCTCCAAGCAATCGATTTCATGATTCCTTGAGATACATGTAGAAAAACGTAAGCATAAAAAAATCCAATCTCTCTCTCTCTCTCTCTCTCTCTCTCTCTCTTCTCTCTCTCTTCCTCTCTCTCTCTCTCTCATCTCTTCTCTCTCTCTCTCTCTCTCTCTCTCTCTCTCTCTCTCTCTCTCTCTCTCTCTCTCTCTCTCTCTCTCTCTCTCTCTCTCTCTCTTCTCTCTCTCTCTCTCTCTCTCATCTCTCTCCTCTCTCTCTCCTCTCCTCTCTCTCTCTCTCTCTCTCTCTCTCTCTCTCTCTCTCTCTATCTCTCTCTCTCTCTCTCTCTCTCTCTCTCTCTCACACACACACACACACACACACACACACGCACACGCACATACACTATATATATATATATATATATATATATATATATTATATATATATATAATATTTTAGCCTAGCTAATTAAGCGTTGGCCTTACAAGTTTAAGTTGTAACCTTAACAGAATTCCAGAGTGGTGATGTTAAGATTGGGTAAAACAACAGCTTCGTGTCAGTAGATTTACACACATGTAAAAATAATTTTAAAAAATGTCTTACGGGAGTAAATTCCTGCTTACCAGCGGTACTGATTGTGATCTGATATGATTGTTAACAATTGACACCATCAATAATTTAATTAATCAATCCCTCCTCAAGTATTAGTAGCTCAAGAAATAGGCCTTTACACCAGCACAAAAATATCATGCTACTGCAATGAAACTGCCGAAAGAAAATACTCGTTCTTTCACACTGGCCGAGCGTAGGCTAAAGTATGGAAAGGTAGAGTCAGACTGAAAAATTCAATGCCATAGCTGGGATTTGAGCCTCGATCTTCTGGTCTCCGTCCAGCCGTTCTAACCAATTGAGCTACTATGGCCCACGTGCCGACATGACATTAAATTCTCCAACTTAGGAGTTCTCATAATCACATGTGACAACTACCTTAATGGCGACTTACAAACTGTAAGTACTTCAAGGTCCGGGCTTATAGTTAACCACTATAGGTCAATTAATGGAAATTAATTGTTCTTTCACACTGACCATAGTAGACATAGTAGCCATAGCCGATGGCCGTTGGCCATAGTAGCTCAATTGGTTAGAGCGCTTGGACGAGACCAGAAGATCCGTGGTTCAAATCCTGACTATAGCATTGAATTTTTCAGTCTGACTCTACCTTTCCACACTCATAACAAAGTTGTGAAATCCAGTAACACAGAGTTTGCAAAGCTATACCTATAAGTTCCAGATAAATAATATTCTAATCAAGATGAAATCTCACGTTCAAGAGGTACCGAGTTCGAATCTCGGTCAGGGTGAGTTACCTGGATAAGGTTTTTCCGGGGTTTTCCCTTATCCTTCAAGACGAATGTCGGGTAACTGTAAGCTCCGTGGACCCTGGACTCATTTGAGCATCATGTCACCCAATTCATTCACCGTCCGATAACTTAACGTTGGAGGACGTAAATTACAACAACAAAAAAAGATTAAATGCATTAGACGGGCTTGTTTAACGATTCAGACATGTTTTAAGCTACATCTCACTGGTAAGTCGTATCGTGTGATGAAGATAGTTTTCACATTATGCAAATTTGTGCTTTAGTTTGGAAAACCGAAAACATTCAGTTTCTCTTCTTTCGGCTCTCCTCAACATACTAATTTGTGTTCGGCATAATGTTGCTACAGGGGCTGATTTTTACGGGGTTTTTGAAACTAGGATAATATAGTATTAATACAAACATGAATGATTAAGCTCGCCTGTTTCACAAAAGGCTGACAAAAAATTACTTTCCCATCTGTGCTGAACGATGATTCACCATTTAACCATTGTTTAAGAAGTGCACTTCTGTCGCTTCTCTCTTTTGCATATCTTCGTAGGAAACTGATCTATGTGTGCACTTGAAACACTGCTTACAGAATGGAATTCCCCACATAAAAGTGGTCATTTGTCAATCTATTGTAATCCTTTGCTACTCGTCCTTGAGCGTATTCTAAGATTTTTCCGTGACGTCAATCACCCAATGTGATACGTCTGTAAGGCAGGTGTCTACCTGGGTAAACCTCTTCTTTATATACAATGTGCAGTAGTAAGGAATTTCTCTTCCCCAAAAACTTCACGTTGAAACCAATAAATGCAAACGCTATTGTCACAGATTACAAGCAGAAGAAATTGGCTAAAACTGCAGTTTTAGGCACTGATAAGCAGAATAGGTACAAATGTATGAAATAGGCATTTACAGGCACTACAAAACTAAGAAATCAGGCTAATAATTGCAGAAACGTACGTATAACTTAAAAGCCTAGGTTTCTGAACAAAGGAATAAAATAGGCAAATAGGGCAAAATCTGCCCCCTACTTATTACTAATTCACTCTTACTCAATACAGAGCATTGCTAATGACTTCTTAATTCAATGATAGATCTAAATCGTTCTTCCTGTTTTATATATCGATTTTAATATATGACAATTATTTACTACATTTATTTATCTTCTTCCGTATCATTTCTTTATAAAATTATTATTTAAACCTTCCAAGACAATAACTCTGGGGATCACAAAATAACATTAAACTATCTCTAAAAATCCTCTCATTCCCTTCCCCGTTTTTTTTCAAACATATTGAAACACCCTCCTATCCCAGCAGATTTTCTCTACATGTGTTTTTTCTGAAACTTGAAGTAGTCTCAAGAGGTCTATTTTTTGGAATAATTTCAAACGTATACAATTGGGATCGAATGGATATTTCCTCTTCCTCGGGTAAGGTGTAGAGACAGTACAAAAAGTGTATGCGGTTTGACCAAGTGTATGATTACTTACGCATTTGGCTATGCATGTTGCAAATTGCTCGTAGTCCATTTTTCTAATTCCACCCTTTTGCCGTTGCATTTTTTGACTGATTTAAAATAAGGGAGAAGTTTATGAGGACATATGCTAATCATAATCGAATAAGTATCTATGTTATAACTGTCCATGAAAGACCAAGACTTACCTCCCAACGTCCAGTTTCACGGCCGTATGCATTCGCTGAAGTGACGTAATCCGTGGTGAGGGGTAACTTGATAGCCTCTGGTTTCCAGGTAGCGGATTCATAGCCGACGATAGATTCCTTTTTGGAAGTCGTATGGTTATTAGTATGGTTTTGTTCGGAAGAGAAGTAAAGACTGGTGATCCCGTGACGTAGATTTACGCCGCGTAAAAGAATCTCGAATCTTAAAAAGAGACATCTGAGAAAAAATTAGTCAGTACAACGGCCCCCTAGTCGATGTTTGTTTTTCTCACGAATTATAGATCGCAACCAATAGTACTTATTTTGTTAAAATCCCTTTCAGTGCTGAATAGGGACTGCTCCTTGTACCTGGGTCGAAAAATGTGTGGGCTCCAACCCTTGCTCATTCCATGCACCGCCCATCAAACCACTGCGCCACATTGCAGTATAAAGCTCTGAATGTAAATGTTACATGAGGTCTGACTTTAGTTTTAGTCATTTTTTCATTTGTTACAGACAAGACACTACTGTTTCAACAATATTGACAATCCCGGTTATTTCCAACGCAAAGGATTAGTATTTCTATTTTAAAAAACAAGTGCCGTGCTAGGGTCCCGGGTTCGATTCCCGGCGGTGGGGGTGGGGATTTTTCTCCGATCAAGATAATTCCTCATCTCTCATGAATGAGAGTTCGAATATATGCGTGATCTAATGATTAAAAAACTCAACGAATACCAGTTTAACACCTTCGATATGTTTCAAAGGAGAACGGCCGCCGATATGTCCATTGCAGTTAAAGGCAGGATAAAAATGGAACAAATAATAAAGGAAAAGATTACCCATTTAAATTAAAAATAGCCAGGATTGTCTAATTAACTAATATGTGTCTTCTTTTTACATCCAGAGTATAGGCTAAAAGGCTGTTCCGTTGTCATTTAATTAGTCCCATCTACTAACTTTTGTATAAATGACATTTCTTCTATCCACCGCTAATCGCGAGAAACATCAAATGTGATACCCCGCCTCGGTAGCGTAGATGGTACCATGTCTGCCTCACGTTCAGGAGGTCCCGAGTTCGAATCTCGGTTAGGTAGAGTTACCTGGATAAGGTTTTGCCCCGGTTTTTTCCCTTATCCTGGAAGACAAATGTCGGGTAGCTCTAAGCTCCATGGACCCTGGACTCATTTTATTCATCGTCCAATATGACTTAACGTTGGACGACGTAAATTTAAAAAAAAATTAGCGACTTTAATTTTGCCAACTAATAAATTTTCAAGAGTTATTTTCAGTAAATAATACTAATAAAATGAAAATAACAAAAGCATTTTATAGACTATTGTTCGAGTTATTACATCATAATGCAGCGTAAATTTCTGTTCTTTAAGAAAGTATACCTCTCTACAATGCACGAGATTTAACTTGGCACTTTTTGCACTATCCTTGTCTAGCAGGGGTGCTGTCCCCCCTCCTTGAAATGGTCAGTCCCTTTTAAAGCGCTATTGTATTCCCTAATTACCTGCTATGCTATGAGGGTAAGCACAAGCAGGCATCAGTGATGTTGCAAGTGACGTATCGGTTGTTCACGAGTTGGAAACTTGAAAAATGTTTTTGGAATTTGAGAATTTTGTTATTATTTTACATATAATGTTGGGAATAGTGCTGCTGTCTGTTAGTTCTAGGAGACGTGTGAAGAACGGGAAAAGCTGTTAGATCAGATGACAGGGAAATTGTGATCAATGTCCATAAATTGTTTACAGACGAATGTGAGGCCCTAAATGCAGAAAGCCAACTACCTCTGTGTCGAGTATAATGATATATAGATTTGTAAACAACTCACGTGCAGGAAAATTATTGACAGATCGGCCACGCTGTAATACGACTACCTCCGTATCATTGTTCCTTAATGCTGTAGAACTTATAGGCGCACAGATAAAATGTGTCCCAAAACACAACAAGTCATTTAAGTTTTGTGACGTAAAAATATTGTTTGATAGTGTAGTAGGTAAAGTGTCCGAACAAATCCTGCAGGGAGCTTGTGAACATGTTAAAAGATTGAACAGTTTTATTGGGAGAAAATGGATTAATATATGAAATTAGTGATAGTTTCATAATTAATTTAGAATATGATTCAAATTGCAAAAGTGAGGAACATTTTGAAATTTCTGACAGTGAAGAAGGTGAACAGGGCCAAATTTGGACGAAGGAGGATCATCTGCCACTGATGTGTCTGCTCTGCCTGACAGGCCATAAAATAGGGACCGGTTAGAAAGAGATCATGAGTACGTATTTCTTTCTCTTTCTAAAAACCAGGGGCCAAGTTAAATCATATGCACTATAGTTTAGAGTACAAATCATAAAACAGCTGCACACCTGTTGCAAAGATTTCCAAACGATTGCGAATCACCTGCGATACTTTTCCGAACAATCATTCCCAATCAGGTGATGGTCTGCCATGATTGGTTCAAACAGATACAGCATTCAACAATGAGCAATAATGAGTACCTCACCACTCAAGTAAACAGTCTGTGTAATATTGAACTCGCTAGCAAATAGCAGAATTTGCTAAGACAATTTACTAATTGCAAAGTTAAATACACAAATTAATAAAATTAAAATAACAAAGGCACTTCAAAATAACATTATTTAATGAAGTTAAATGTAGGTATACCTATAGGATAAAGGTTAATGTGTTCGCTTCATTAGCCTGCAAAACAGATAATTACGAATTAGGTAGGTCCGAATATTTCCAATGAAATGCGAATAAGGTGCAACAATCAGTTTTTGACAGGATTTCAGCTACACTCGAGCATCTATCAGCTAATGTCCGATATTTTTGAAATTCTAATCATCAGTCAGAATCAAGCTTATTTTTTTTTTAACCGCGTGCTTAAAAACTAGTAATTAGTAATTTCTTCGTCCTACATTTATTTGTTATTTCTGTTTCCTTCGTTTAGACTAGGGACGTAGGTCGAATGTTGCGTCCCATTCATATAGGTTTGTTTTGACTTGTCGCTCGCTCCTTTTGTGTTGTGGCCCTGATAACCCGCGGTATATATGCTGGTCCTATTACTGAATCAACAAATCCCTTATGATCACAGAAATGAGAAGAAAATAGGGAATGTTATCTTTCTAATCCTCTTAAAGTCAACAGCATTCCCTGAAATTCAGATTCTTAAGAATTCCGTACAAGCATGCTTCATGTTACTGCAATTTATTAAGTGTTGAAAGGAAATAACAATCGAGGAAGAAAGAAACTGTTTAATGATCCGTAACAAAAGAAATTAGGGACGTAGTATTTCCTATCCTGATAATTTACCAAATTAAAAACGTTAGATAGGTATATCATACAGACTGCAACTATCAAGACAAAATACCTAATATAATTGTATTTATAAAATTAAAAATATGATGTGTTACATTGACGACTGTCTCTATTTTCTACCTATAGTAATGGTTATATAAACTATTTGTATGAAAATTATTTTTAACTACTTCATTTTTAATAAAGCCTTTGCAGAAATAACTACATTACACATTTCATTATTAATACAAAGAGAATTGTGACAATGAAGTGTTTAAGAAACGGATACTATATGCTGGCCTTAAAATTCATATTCCTTCCTTGCAATCGCTAGAAAAAAATGTGGAAAGGACTTTAAAATAATGCCAATCATTGAACTCGATCCATTAATAAAGAATATTTCGAAAATGGTTTATGCCACAAAATATATGTGTGTTTTAAACAGATCTGCATTATTTGTGATGTAAACTTTTGACTATTGCTAAATTTCTACCAGTTATACAAGTTTGGTATCTATTCGATGTTTCATTTTGAGTTACACAGGCACGCACACCTACATACACACATATACGGTCCTTTTTCTTAAGATGCTTTTTTTTATTAAAGAAGCCTCCAAACATATACTTCTGGTGAAATCTTGGAATGGAATTTTTGGAAGAACGTATTACCTTCTGTGCCTATTATGCACATGGAGAAAAATTAATATGATTCGTTTGGTAAAAATTTCTGTGCACAAGTCCTTTCCGAAAGAATCAGAAAATTATAGAAACATTTTCAGAACGAAGAATTGAGTATACTTTACATTAATGGAATAGTTCTACTTTAGAAATGAAGTCTACAAAATATTTGGGTTCAGGAGAGTGTCCAAAACGTCGCTCATTTCTCGAAGGCCAGCATTCCATCCCTGGTTGTACTGTCCTTTACTACCATTGTGCGAGACGCTGTCAAAGGAAAGAAAAAATATTGTTCAAGAGCCTAAGTTTCTGTTATTTTGTTTTCAGCAGCTCACAGTAAAGTCGACAAGTTTATGTGCAGCACTCGAGCGCAAGGTCACGAAAGCTATATATATTTTAAGACTTGTTTTTGGTAATAATCTTCACGCAATATTAAGAGCAAAATTTTATGAGAGCCAGGGAATGTGGCGCAAAGACTTACAATGGGATGCTGCTTTTACACTTGCTCTAATCTCCGACTGTAAAATTTACTCTAATCCTTACACTGCATATGTTTAAGCAATTACCATCGGAACTGGACTGTCGTTTCTTTATGCATTTTACGTCTGTTACCTACTTATTTTATTTGGTTCTTGCTTTCTGTAGTGCTATGGAGATGGCAGAAATAATCCATGTGATTGGAGAGACGGACCCGCTAGGTCGCTTGTGATAGATACTTTGGTTTAAGTGCTTCATAGCGAATGTTTAAGTGAATTACTGATTCGTTTTATTTAAAAAAGAGTTGAGATAATTAAATGAAAATCATCATCCTTCTAGTTTTAGTGGGAAGTGAATTTTTTCTCTTCTTTCTCTTTTTAAGTGAAATGTGCCCGCCTCACGTTCAAGAGGTCGCGAGTTTGAATATCGGTCAGGGTGAGTTACCTAGATAAGGTTTTTCCGTGGTTTCCTCTTATCCTTCGAGACGAATGTCGGGTAACTCTAAGCTCCATGGACCTTGGACTCATTTCAACATCATTTCACCCAAATCATTCACCGTCCGATATAACTTAACGTTGGGGCGGACGTTAATTAAAAGAAAAAGTGAAATATTTTGAAATCATTAGGAAGAAAGAAGCGATTTGTGATATAAAATAAAACTAATTAAATTAATTTAAAACTACAATGATGTATTAAATTAAGAAAGAAGCGATGAGGCCAGTTAATAAAAATCAACTTCTTAAACTGGCATAAAATTATATATGATAACATTAAAGAGTAGAGAAATATTATACTTAGACTATGGTAAATTTGTCTAAAATTATGGTTGAAATAAATTACAGATGAACGTAATTTAATAAACTTATTTTTAAAGTGTAAAAGTGTTTTCAAATTATTGTTATTTACAGTTTAAGAAAGGCAGCAGGATACCGGTTGTAAATGTTGAATGCCAGTACTTTTAAAATACAAATCTACATTTTTCTTTTATTGTTCCATTAATAGTATGTTTAATATACTTTATTTATTAATTTTCTTTAATTTTTTAACTGTAGTAGTATAATAGTATCTGAAAAAATGGATGTATATTGTTTGTATATGTTTTTGGAACTTAAAAATAAATAAATAACTAGGAGTAAATACTAGATGCCTGGGTACGATATTTATATTTAATTTCTAAACTGCTACGTAAGATAGAGGAAATACTGTATTCCACCCAAAAATTCGATATCGAAATTTAATTCAAAATATGTGCTTTCAAAGGACTTCTTGGACAAAGGTGTGCACCCGCAAAATCGCGTTCAGAATGTGTGTGTGAAAAGCATGGCGTGTCATGAAATGTCCGTAAAATACCTCAAGTTCAACTTCTATATTGCTCTGTGTACCTAGTGAACCAACCAGGGCTTGTGGCTCGGTTTTGTCGTCTGATAACCTTACAGGCAGTAAAACTATCTGTCATGGGGGGATGTGAGCAACAGGGATGCGAACGGGAATCTTACACAACCCACGAATTATGCCCTCCTTCAAGCACCAAAAATAAAAAATAAAAACTCTTTGCTTAAATATTGAGGGAAGAAGAGATAAAATAAACTCCATGCCTAAACATTTACTAAATGGAAATATTTACCATTGTGTTGTTTTCTTAAAATTTGCTTCAACGATTTTGATAAAAATATTGTACATTTACAACATTTACGCGATTAATATATACGTGCGCTGAATATTTTATGAAATGATTCTGAGGTATCTACCCTTTTATTCTTGCCCCCCCCCCTCCCTTTTGGGGAGCTATGAGGTTGAATATCGTTTAACCCAGTGGGTCATATCGGACAAACGAATGAACAAAATAGGTGAATGACAATCAAACGAGAACGGGATTTCTATAGCTTAAGAGGTATAATCGTGCTTTTAAGATAACGGAACACCCCCTATAAGAAAGTCCCGGCATCTGACTGCAACCGAGTTTCGAGCTCGAGATCTATTGGTTATGAGGCAGATACGGTATCCCGACACAACAGAAGTGAACGCTTCTTTGATGTGGGGGTAACTTGTCCCGACTTCGCATCTCTGTCAGGATGATTTATCTCGAGAAGGCTTTTCTGCGGCTTACCCTTATCCTGAAACATAAATGCCGTATAATCCTAAGCTCTATGGACCATGGGTTCATTTAGGCATCGCTTCATTAGTCCATTATCCAGTATGACCAAAGTTGGAGGACATTAAGAAATACAACGAAGTGGGGGACCATTTTGATTGAATATGGTGTAATTTCGTATAGCTAGGAAAGCTTAAAGTAGAAACAAAACTGAGATTCGGACATTATTGCAGCTTCTGCGATAATGTCTTTGTTTTCCATAACTTCGGTTATTTTCTGTGTGATATTTTGCCAAGTAACATCTGGCAATACGAGGCATGTAACCGAAGATGCTTGAAAGATGGTGATTTTTTTCTTTCCTTCGCAACTGAGCGTTACTATGACCGTGGTAGACCGAGCGGGATGGCTCAGGCGGTTTCGTCTGTGGCCCGCATTCGGGAGGCACGGGTTCGATTCCCGTGGCCAACCTACCTCACAGATGGTTTCTTTTCAGCAGTTTTCCTGGGTCGTTAGGCGAATGCTGGGTAGGTTAATTACATCCCCCGAATTTCCTGCCCTTCCATTTCATCTCCATTATCATTTCACATCATGTCTCATCTGGTGGTCTCTTTCAGGGTAGAAGTGTCGGCGGATGTCTCGGCGGTGTATGGCGGGATGATATGCATTGAGGAAAACTACTTCCTCCTCCGGTAGGTCGGTTGTCGGTCTCCGCTCCTCTGTAGGGGCCATTTCAGGACCACCAGCTCGGATCGCCTGCCTGCGTCCTTTGGGGCTCCGCTTCTGGGCTCGTTGTGTCCCGCAGTAGGGGAGCGTGTCCGTTGATCTGGCATGTCGGGGGAAGTCTCTATTCAAGTAAACTGCAGGGACCCTGCCCTCTGTACTGTCATGGCTCCTTGGGTCGGCCGTCCTCCTTTGCCTCATCCTTCCTCCCAGGGGTGCCCCTCTCCGTAATGAAATCGTAATTCTAATCCCAATCCTATGACCATGGTAGAGGTAACTCATACCTGAATGTATATCACTTCTGATCTTATTTCCTCGCGCTCCGACAACAGATTGTTGCTTTGGTACTTGTAATCCTAAGTATTTCAATTCCAAAGCATTTCTAAAATAACAATGTATCTTGTACATAGTAATTTGGATAGAACAATCACTTTTTAATGAATGTTCTTGCCTAAGCCACGCCCCTCATATACAAAAGGAAAATAAATATTGGAACGGAGCTATTTCCAGTTTTAAATTAGCCTGACACCAGAAAGCAAAATAATTTTGTGCAACCATTTATTGTTCTGACCAAGACTAATTCTTATGTGTAATACATAGCTCTGTGCTAAATTTTTGAAGCGATAGCCAGTAATTTTGAAAATCCTTGTTATTGTACCAAAATTTTAGTTCTCTGCTCACAAGACAGACAAGCACACGCCCACGCACCTACAGACGAACATTTTCTTAAAAATTACTGTTATTATTTGGGAACATAAAGATTCAATTTCCACTGAAATGTCGATGTAGAATTTTTTGGTGAAATAACAATACCTTGTCTGCTTATGTACATGGTAAGGAAGATAAACATGTGTTGTTTTTTTATAATTCAAGGGATTCAAAAACATAAATTGCCGATGAAATTTCGATATCCAATTTTTGGATAGAATACAATACTTCCTCTTCTTGCATTACGTAGTAGAGGAAAACTGAACAGCGGCTTCATATTTGAGAAAAGTAAAAGTATTTGAAAGCTAAGAAACAAAATACATGTATTGTGTCCTTTGATGAGATTTACATTTGTGGTGAGTAATATTTCGTCTATCCCTTATGTTTCATAGATAAGCTAGAGTCGTCAAGAAAGCAGCTATTCCTATTCCCAGGAAAGTCAAGATAAGCCGCATTTGATTTTCCGCGAACATATCTTAAATATATGGCACATTAATCGAAATCGTTAGTCATTTTTAAGATAGTTTAAATTTTCAAAAAAATTCCATTTAGTCTTGAAATTCTTCGTGTCCAATCCTCGGAAAAGCTAGACTAAAATATAAGTTTGGTTTTCAACCGACTCTTTTTCCAGTTTTGCTATTCACATATTTTTTTCTATTATTTTGCGGGGAGGCAGGGGTGGGTTTCAGAGTCTGAAAACATGTATTTTTTTTATAAATAATTGTATCCTGTTGCAAGATTGTTGTGGGAATACAATATTTCTTCTACTTACTGGAAGGAAGAAAATCATTCGCATATATCCACTCCATGGACTGATTACATCTAAGCTTTCTTTGGCAAAAACATATGAAAAGTATTACATATTGAATGTTCCATTTATACCTCACTTGTAACTACAATGACTTGAATATAATTCCCCTCTTTCTTTGGGTTCTGTATATTAGACCACATACTCTTGTTTATATTTAGCAAATAATCTTGGTTAGAGAAAAAGTCGTTCCAACCTCAGATGGACCATCGCTTTCGCCAGAAATTGTATATTACGTTCAAGTCAACTTGATAAAAAAAATGAAAGCAGAAAATAAAATGACTATTAACTCTAATACACCCTGGCAATGTAAATTAAGAATAAATAATTAAAGCGTTATGAACCAACCAGATATATAAATTTATATAACTATTGGTGAAGCCTATTCTGAGCAAATACTCGTCGTTTTCAGTTGTTGACTGAGAAATCAAACAATCCAGTACGAAACAAACTCAACCAACTAAACTTTGATTTACGGTCTCCTACTAGTTAGGCCAAATGCGATTCCTGGCTGGAGTAAGTGGATATAAAGGTCCATCGACAGCCAGATCATATGGGGCCTTCTGGCAAGAGAGTGGTCAGTTTTCTTTGCCCATTATTCATTCCCAACATCTTGAGATTCCGGCGAATTGATCTTTAAAAATAATACAAATAAACCAAAAATCAACACAAACAGTTACACATTAACAATATTGGCAACGGTTAACTGTTCCGAAGCCAATATTGCGCAAAATCACAACAGGACCATGATCCAATAAGAAGTTACAACAGAGCAAATAAAATAAATAAAATATAACAAAGATTACAATTCATTTCATATATTATGAATACGTTACACAAATGCAAGCTTATAAGTAATATGCATACTGACATAAGATGATGGTAAGTACGCTTTATAAAATAACATGCATTCCATTGTAATGTAAAACTTGAGCTTCCACAACCTCCATGCTTATTAGTGACAACGAGTCAACATGATTACATCTACGCCGTTCGCATACTAAAATAGTCTAACAAGTCGGACGCACTCACAGCGAATCTTGACCCCGGGCTGAATTATGACCTAAGGAAGAACATGCAAACAATGGGAAACGGGTAATCATTAATAAATAAAATGGTGAAAAGGAAACAAAGGAAATGGGTAGCCTAAATTATGCGATATTATCAGGAAGTGTCTTTATAGAGAGTAGATAACTGTCTACTTAGATTAGCAAATGTATTGTAGAAATGTGGGTAATTACGACTCTGTATATGAATATTCACAATTTGCTAAATTAAAACTACTACTGATAGTATCCGGATATCCTACATTCTGTGCAATGCCTACGGTGATAAAATTCAGTCTCTTCCTCTCATTTCTTAGATTTGCTAGGTGCAATAAAACGAAAATAACATGTAATATTTACTAATCATTTCTTAGATTTGCTAGGAGCAATAAAACGAAAATAAGATGTAAAATTTACTAATAGCAACGGAGGGACTTCTGTTCAGGGAATCTGATGACTCCCACAAAGTTGGGTTGATGACTCTGCAAGCGAAAATGTTGCTTTATTTATGCCTATGTAGCATATTTATTATATGTATAATTTATATATACATAAAATATTGCATCGTGTATATGGATTGATAATCCTTGCAATGTTTCTAATAATCTGTATTGACAGGAGGATATGAAGATTTTGAAAACAAGATAGTCATCATCATCATCATCATCATCATCATCATCATCATCATCATCATCATCATCATCATCATCATCATCATCATCATCATCATCATCATCATCATCATCATCATCATCATCATCATCATCATCATCATCATCATCTTCCTTCATGCTTTACGCATTACTGCCTGTTGCAATCTACACAATTTATTTTATTGGTTCCACCGTTTTCTTGGTCTTCCCATGATTCTCTTTCCTACTGGTCTATAGTTCATAAAATAGAGAGGTAATCTTTCTTTCTCCATGTTCTGCACATGGGTTACCCATTTACTTCTATATTCTTGTACTCTGTCATTCAAGTCGAATATCTCTAGCTCTTCGCGTATATCTTCATTTCATTTGTAGTCAATTTTTCTATATCCTACAAGGTTGTAGTTAAGCTAAATAAATCAATGTTGAAATGATATGTTACTAAATGTCACATCAAACAGCTGCTGTAGAACAACCGCTTTATAATAAAAACAGACTTATGTTGCACTCGGTACATTCCTTGTTATGACGAACTGTTCTGTAATTAGTTGTAAAAAGTTGGCAACAATCCTCGTGGTCTCATAACAGATCTTGTAGTTCTACTCCAACTCTTAATTTCATGTGCAAAATTACGAAATTAGTAATCGATGTAATTGCATTTTTCTGTAACAAAAAGCCCTCCACGACTCTTGTTTCCCCCGGGAAAGCTCTTTCATCCTAATTGGATATACGAGTATAATTATTTGAATTATAAAATGCTACTGAATATCGAACTAAGGTTAATATGACAAAGGTATCTTCGCTCATGTTGCACAGGGGTCGCGTGATGCCGTTTGGGAACCGCTCCCTGCTCATTGGTTACATATCCCCCTCCCTCACCTGTCGCAGAGAAAAAGAGAAACATGGCATAAGAGCAACAATTTTTTCGCCTTTCTTTTGGACTACTGAAAACAGCGAGTCGAGAGCAGGATGCCCTCTACTTTAGTAGTCGTAAAACGAAGTTGTTCTTACGGCATGTCTGAAGAAACTCGGAGATATACGTTTTAATCCCGCAATCTCAACGCAGGTAACGATTTTGTATTTCAATGTTATCTTCTTTGCATTATAATGACCGAAATCTACGAGTACTTGGAGAGAATCCTAGAAAACGAGCTAATCTTATGATACCTCGTTTTTTGTAAGCGGTTCAAGTACTTCCGATAACCACAACAAAGTAAGGTTCCAATTTGCACTTTCTATGGGAACAACTTTCGAAGCTCTTCGAAAAGCGACTTAACATGTTTATTTATACTTAATTATTTTTTTCTAGATACATGAATGAAAAATTAATACGATTTTCATGATCACTGCGTTTTTGTCCAACTTGTTCATATTTGAAGCTTACAAATCATTTCTTCATATTTCATAAATAGTAAACTTGCATGAAATAATCCCTATGTTCACGACAAGAAACAAAAGCAATGTATTAGATACATTCGGAAAACGTAAGACAAAATCTACAACTTATTCTATCTTTCAACTTATCTGTAAGTTATTCTTAGTGAATTAACATAAAAGAACTTCATGCGAGGGCACATGAAACGTAGGATTAGCGCATCTACCTTACATTCAAGAGGCCCAAGTTCACAATTTTGGTTAGGGCAAGTTACTCGAATAAGGGATATGCGTTATCCTGAAAAGATGGATATCGCTAACTTTAAAATCCCATGATCATTTCACTATAATTTCATCTATGCCATTCATTCATCGTCGGATACTAAACCTAGTATAGTGAAGGAAAACTATATAAAAGAAACAAACACACAAAGAAAGAAGCAACAATAACTGAAACACTATAGTTGATTATAAAGTTCAAATACAGGGTGTACGTATAATTAATAAACCTCATCTAATTATTACTAATCGCTAAACGAAGTTCTGATAACTTTCAGTTGAGGATAAATAATAGGTAATCCAAATCAAAAATCGCACTTTACAAATTGTTTCTTACTTCCCTCAAGGTGAGGAACTGTTAGGATGGGCACTAAGTCAAGGACTTCAAAAATTTAGTTTTTTTATTTTTTTTTTTTTTTTGTGAAACTTTACAAAAATTTTATTTAATAAAGTTTATAAGCATAAAAATTCTATACAAATTTATCAATATAATATGTACCCATTAGATTAACATTTAAGATGTTTCGCCCATTTTTATACACTAAAAACTTGGAGGAGTTCTGCTTTTTTCACGATTTAGATCCGAAGGCCTAAAGAGAAAAATCATCAGATTTATGCTTCTTATATTGCTGACCACTTCCAAGCCACGTAGGAGACCATTTGGCTGAGCTTTTCATTTCTCCAGTAGCCTCTGCACGCTCCTTCCACTATCAGATATTGCTCGGTTTTTAAGTTTGTAAAATAGGGTGCGGGTGTGAGTTAAAAGCTATACATTTATTATGAATAATCTTCAAATGTTTGGAAAAAGGAACATGCTAATGTTTGGAGTATTATTTTTAAAGCAGTTTAAAAGAAGGAGAGAGAAATAAAACACAAACAGGCAGCAGTAACATGACTGTTGTTAAATAATACCTACAGCGTTTTTCTACATTTCATTTGGAATTTCCCCACTGCCCGTAACTTCCTGATTAAAAGAGAAAGCATTAACTGAGGTGAGCTCTATGCTCAGACAGTGTTAATTATAATCATTTTAAGACATTACAGTTCTCTTTGTGTTTAACACTTTCCTGAAGGTCAGTATGGCAGGTCAGCACTGCAGATGGTAGAAGCACCTGCTCTCCGCGCAGCATACGAGCAACACAAGTTACTCTTAAGCTTTAGCCAGCACCTGCAGTCCCTAATATACATGACGCGTGAATGCCCGAACTATTACTTCTCAGGAAAAAATGTATACATGTATGCAAATTGCTGGTAAAAATGTATTAAAACTGATCGTGAGAATGCACGTCAACATTACGGTGTAGTTCACTTCGAGGGACGCTGGGTGACAAAATACAGCATAGTTTCCATTTGATTTATGCTTAAGTCATAAATGGAAGTTAGTGTAACCAAAACGATAAACTACACCGTGATGACATCTTAACTGAAACAGCGTCTTCAACAACTAAAAAATAAACACTAAATACAGAGCGTCTTATCACAAGAGGATTTTCGTGCTACAACGCTCAACTTAATTTACTCATAAGTAATATTTACATGCATTATGAGCATTTTGTTATAAGTTGAATTAGAAGTGTTGTCCATCTGTATTAGTTCATTTCCGTCACAGTTAGATGAAATTTCTATTCTCGTGCATAAGTTATTTTTTTTTTTTTTTTTTTTTTTTTTTTTTTTTTTTTGTAATTTTCTATGGTGCGCGGATTGTTCTTATAAACTTCAAGTTTGCGGTTCTTACATGTTATCACACATAGAAAGCGTGAATTTTTCGGTAGCATTTCATTGCACATAAAAGAAGACAATGGCATCAATAATAAGAATAATAATACTATAAGAAATTCAGACAAACCACGGATGTCTTGAATAAGCTTTCAACTCTGAGATACACAATGAACATACTAGCCCTTACATCTCGTACTGAAAGTAGAAACTGACGGTGTATGAATACAACGAACACATCTGATAAAAGTAGCCTTTCGCGGGCGATCCACGTCAGCGTGTATTGGAACAATTCCGAGGCCACTGCAGTGAAGGCAAATAACGCCAAAACCGATCTGTGGCCCTCTATAAAGTGAACGCATGTCTTTTATCTTATATCAGTTTGTATTTACAAGTAGGTGTAACGTTTATTAAGTGAGGCAGCTGAGACGGTGTCTCGAAGCTCGAATAATTCGGAGTGAATCAAAGTTCAAATATCGAGGTAACCGGCGATCCTGAAATTGATGTTTTCCTTTCTTTTAATTCTTTATTTTCTGTTGGTTTGGGTTGCTTAGCTGATTAGTTGCCAGTTCTCTTATGGCATATAAAACAATAAACAATGTATAACATTACAAATAAAACAACAAGAGATACAAAACTTCAATTCTAGAAGACTGACTGTACCAGTGACCATGTATGGGAGTGAATCATGGATATTAAGACAGAACAATAAAAGAAATATTCTAGCTGCTAAAATACGATTTTTAATGAAGGTGAAAGTTTGTATAAGGAGGGATAAAATAATAAAAGAGAGTATACGGTAAGAGCTAAAGATATTTGAGATAAATGAAAAAATAATGGAGAATAAACAAAATTGGAAAGAATATATCTGCAGAATGGACAATAGAAAATTACCACGAATCATTATAAGTACAAGCCTAGAGGAAAGGGGAGCATTGGACGCCCTAGGAAAAGGTGGGACTAATTGAATGAGGACGGAACAGACTGTAAGCCTAATCCCTAGATGTAAGAAGAACAATAACAAGTAAAGGAACTTGTGCAGGACAAACTCTGGCCTATCGGCGGCGCTATGGCATGGACAACGTCGTTAAGAAATGAAATAGTCAAGTATTGACGATACATGCTAAGTTCCGGGCTTACTTATGGGCCGTGAAAACCTAGGCTTATATATTAGTCAACTGCTTCCTAGTTCTGTCTTTGTTTTTGCTTTTAGAGTGTGTGGTGTGTGGCTTGTGGCGGTGGATATCCATCGAGGTTTTACCCTGAAGCCTAGAAAAGAACCATGGCCACCTACGATAAGACTCGTTTGCCCAAAACACCCCACTCAGGAGCTTTGGTCATTAGAGAATTTACAATAAAGCGAGACAAAAATTGTTATATAAAAATGTGAGTGTACATAACAAACCCTACTGACCATGCTACACGAAAACAGTTTTGCACTTCCACCTTTGGTTATTCAGGCCTCCTACGATTTATAGAAGTACATATTCATGCTTTTGTTACAATAGAAAATAGAGAATGGACTGACTTGGGTGGTCAGCGTTCTTGCATCTCACATGGGTTCGATTCTGAGCTGGGATGAGGATTTCTTCTTAACCCACAATCATTCCATATCCTTCGTAGACTCGGCAGTATTAATAAACATTTGATGTAAACTTTTCTAAAACCTTTTAGTTTCAATTCAGAGAGCCACAAAATACGCATTTCCAGAAAATCTCGATTTGTAAATTTTGGATGGGGTACCTAAGTTCGTGGTAGAGAAAATAAAGACATGTACAGGATGACTGCTGTGGTTTTCTGTAACTGCCTCAGTCAGGAAACATGCAGGACATTGACTACATTTCCTTATCCAGATGGGTCAAATAATATTCGGAATCAGAGATAGTGGGGTCCCAATTAAAGGATAAGTTGTGAAAGTCTTACTTCCATATATACAAGCAGTTTGCGCCTAAGACTCATTCCAAACAGGCTAATATGATGCCATCGCTATACACCTGAGATGTCGTAAGCAGACGCAGCCAAAAGATAAAAGAAATAGTCTCAGAATATTGTGAAATATAACTTTTAAAGGCAAAGTACTTTCAAGGGTTTACAGCAGATATACCTCAGTTGGTTTCATGGAGCTTTCTACAAGTTTAATAAATACATATCAAATGAAATAGTACAAGCTACCAGAGTATATACCAGATTTTAATAAATTTGAAGCCCATAAACTTATAAAGAGAGATAAGGAAGTTATTAGTTTCTTAGTACTAATAACAATAAGCCATTAAAACCATCGGCTAAAGAAAATAAACCTATCAAGAACAGAAAGCATAATTTTGTACGTGGTATCACATATAGGAAATTACTACATTAAAAAAAATGTACTTGGTAATTGTAAAGATTGGCTTAGGCTTTTTAAACGTGTTTCACAACAAACTGCCCTACTAAAGGGTTTAGAAAGCTTAGTATATTGATAATAGAAATTATTTTAAAAGCGACACTCGTAAATATTACAAAGTATGAAGTGTTATGAACATTTTAATAAAATATTACGAAATGTAAAATTAGTTTCGGTCAGCTGTATTGAATTCTAAAATCCGGAATGTCCCCTCTGTGATACCAAGCATGGTTTAGAATCCGACATTTTATATTTTTCCTGCCTCTATTGTGCTAGTTGAACTACTTATTACAGGATGATACAATTTGTAGGTACAAATGTGCCCACACCTGTTGTTTTCTCTTTTTACGTAAATTAACATTGTATAATATAATAGGTCGAGAAATGCTTAAACGTATAAAAGGAATGATCTCGGAGGCTAACACTACAAGAATATATTCTAAGAGCTAAAATATTTATCTGAAGCAAACATTCACACAACTTTTTCTTCAGTACTATAAAGTGATTGCTCTATTCTAATTTCCTTAAGATATATTTCTATCTAGGAATGATTTTAAATTAATCATCAACAGCTTAAATACACAAAACATGCACTGTAATGTGTAAACGTGATAACCAGCTATTGCAATGGGGGAAAAATGTAAACTGGGAATCGCAAACTTTCAAGCACGTCCGTCCGGCGTGACGTTACTTGGAACACGTAAATGGAATATTTGGAAAAAGCTAACGCTACGAAAGAAATTAGGTGACATAAACTGTGTATTTCTAGTAAGGTTTGGCTTTCTCTTATGGTGTGTACAAGGATATAGTACAAAGATATACATTTGGGGTCATTGTAAGTTATTTCTAGAAAACTGAATAAAGTTTTATTATTTATGGAAATATATTAACATAAGTATAGTATCTGCTAAAAAGACGTTTTCCATCTGAAAGATATCGTCAGGAAATGTGGAAATTAATTACCAAGGTTGGTATTTGAGTTATGCTGGCACAAAGACACGCAAGCACACACTCCTTTTCAAAGGGGCAGAGGGCCTAGACCTCAAACCGTGATATTGAGTGATATTGAGTTTGTGGGTGAAATGTACTGCCTCTTCTAGATTTTGTAGATGATTAGAGGAAAAACTAAAACTTAATAAATCTTGAGCCAGGTGGTTTGATAATATATGGATTGAATTAAGGCCTCCCATTATAGGCAAGAACATTAACCTTATGTAAATACGGTGGATACTACCTATATGTTTTAACTGCTAACTTACTATTTCGAGAGAGGGTATTGTGTGCTTTTTATACAGCGGTCGTCCTTTATCATCATTTTACGTGTTGGAACATTCGACTCTTGCTGGGTTAAAACAAAATTACCCACGCTAAGCATTCAAGCGAAACCATTTTAGTCGACAAAGGTATAAATAGAAATTTAGATCATGATATTACTTTTGCTAATCTTCCCTCTCGAATTAATTCCTTAGATTGCAATGTAATCATGCGTTTTCCTGAATTCAACTCCCCCCCCCCCCCCCCCACTCAAGAAAAAAACTGGAAGCCCTATGAAAGTAACAGAAAACCACCTTCGTATTAAACTTTCAATTAGCGAACAATTTAGCTATCTGACCAACAGCAACATGAACTTAATCTAAAGAAATCATATGTCTCCCTGTTTATCTAGACAAAAAAGGTTTACATTCGATCCGAAAATTCATATAACAATTGAATAAAAATACACATACGGTTTGAGAACCGAACCAAAATGTCTGTCTGAACAAAATAGCTCAAAACAAAAAGCCAAAAAACAAACTTCGTAATTAAGCTCAGCATCTTCCAAGGATGTGAAACGATGATCTAACCTTTAATGGAATATTTTCGGATATATTTTATTTTCTGAAAAAGGACAATAAATATGCTGTTTAAAATTTCTATGGGGAATTTATTTGCAATACTTATAAATGCAACATAAAACATAAATTTGGAATTTTCTGTGAATCCCTAGTGGAAACCTCATTCTAAATACGTATAAGCAAATATTACTTAAATCAAAAATACATAGGTTTTCTGAAGTTGAAATACCTGACGTTGCCTGCAGCTTGACGATTAATCCCTACAACTTTTAGACTTAGCTTGCGTTTGACCAATAGGCTTGCGCTTGTTTGGAGACAAATAAAAATTATTACTTAAATTCAAACATGGAGTTAATATCTACTAATGGCGCTATAGAACCATAAATAAATAAAAAGACTCAGAAAACAGCAAGCAAAAGCATTGTTCTAAAAACACAAATACTAAAGGAGAAAAGTTCACGCGAAGTATGATTAACAATTAAAGCATCGCTGAAGTCTTCAGGGAACACATACATACGGATTTTACATATATCTACTTGGATCTTCTTTCTGCAGCATTAGCCCTTATCAAAAAAATATTTTATATACCTACTTTGTCTTCTCAGGTTAAACTGTCACGTTTGCTGCAGGTTTTTCTGGTCCTTCAAATTTTCTTTTTTTTCCAATTGTTTGCGAGAACTACCATCCATTTTAGTTATATCTCACATATTATACTCTGGCGCGCCAATAATTTTGGCTGCTTGTTACAAAAACTGTGTTTTATTTTTTTAGTTCAGGCTGTTTGAAACTGTTAGTCAATTATTTTTGAGTACACGAGTATAACCAATTAAAAGTACATAATTATAATCAACTTTGTCAAATTCATTTGATGCTTAACACGATTAGTAGAAATCGTTTTTTATTCCACTGAAGTATTTTTTTTAAATTAACGTCCTTTTAAATGATTAGGTCCTATCGGATGATTTAATTTAAATTTAATTATATTTCATAAGAATTTAACCTTTCTGGAAAGTAGATAGTTCTGATTCCGGTTTTCTGCTTATTCCAGTGCATTGGCCAGTGTCATCGGGTCTGGTCGTGGAGTCTTCCGTAGTGTAGTCTCCAAGTCTAGGTTGCTTACTATAAATTTTACTTATTAAACCGCAGTATTTTATGTTTGTAAGAATATCATGGAATGCATTTATGGTCAATACAAATTAAAAACGTCTTTTGCATTCAGACGATGCTGCAGCAATATTTTCATAAGATAGCTAATACAATATTGTTATCAGATTATTATAAATGTTTCGTTGGACCTTCTTCATCACTGCTTTCACTTTACATTCAGATCAGTAAACAACGTAGCACCACAGATATCCGTGCTGTGTACGGTTGACATTTCCTCCCAAACTCTGTTGCCTGCGTGTATGATGAAACAGTGATGATTGGTATTCAAAGGAGCTCCAAGCTTCTTACACTCCCTATTACATAATTAAGGAAATATTGTATTCCGCACAAAAACAAGGTTTTACTGATAATATGCTTTTGAGACTCCCTATATTTAAAAAAAAATAGTACAAAATATATGTATAGATGTATGAATCACATAGAAAAAAAGTGTCAGTATCTGCCAAAATTGGTATTTAATTTCAGGATTTCTAGGGAAGTTTCCCACCTCAAAGAGTTCAATGAAAAAATAAAACAAAAATAAATTCTCAAATAGGACTAACGATTATCAAAATACCACATTTTTACGATATTTTCAGGACAAAGTATATCTTGAAATGTCTAAAAATAGCCTCTGAAATCCTCTTCATCATAAACGACTTTTGCAAAACTTGTAAACCACAAGAATAGACGAGCTCTCTCTCTCTCTCTCTCTCTCTCTCTCTCTCTCTCTCTCTCTCTCTCTCTCTCTCTCTCTCTCTCTCTCTCTCTCTCTCTCTCTCTTAAGTTAATTACTTCTAGTACGTTCCTCACTACTGATTTAAATTCTCAAATATTTGCACTTTTCTAAATGGGAAGATATTCTTTACTCTGTTTGTCACGCAAAGAGAATAGCATTTCAAAGCAGTCACACACGTTCTAATAAAGTAGAAGTTATGCCAATCATAACAAAAATAATTAAAATTAAATCAGGAATGTTACACTTTATCGTTTTATTGTTTTATTTTCCATATTTGTCTTTTCAATCATTTTTAACTAAATATGCAAAAATCTTAAACATAAATATTCTTAAAATTCCTTATATATAGGCTCTTAAAATATTTGACTATTACTTAAGCCCTCTAGAATACTGAACTTGAATACGAACAGTTTAACATAGTTTTTTTTTTTTTTTTTTTTTGAGTTATGCACCCCACCACACGCACCGCACGCGAGCGCGCGCAAGCACGCACACATACACACTCACACACTCAAAGAGCGCGAACATTTTTTTTTTTTTTTTTTTTTATTGTTCCCCGATTCAGGTGTCAGAACATGTATTTTCGTTGAAATATCGATGTTCAGTTTTTGGATAGATTGGAATACATTCTCTATTTACAACTGGTAAGTAAAGACAGGATCTGATGTGCTGAATTCACATGACCTTTCTATAAATTTCTCAATTCTTCTACAAATTCTTACGTTTGAATGATATCAACTTTAGTTGCAAATCATCTGCACGTTGTCAGATTTTTAAAAAGGGAGTAGCTATGCGATGACTAACTTCATACTTGAGTATATAGGGTCAGATTGAAAAATTTAATACCATAGCCCGGATTTGAACCACGTATCTCCCGGTCTTCGTCCGGTTGCTCTTAACCATTGAGCTACTATGACCAACATGCCAGCATGACATTACGAGTCAGTTGGAGAATTTAACACCATGCTGGCATGTCGGCCAAGTAGTTCAAAGGTTAAGAGCAACCGAGCGCAGAACGGGAGACACGTGGTTCAAATCCCGACTACGGCATTGAATTTTTCAGTCTGACTCTACCTACCCGAATAATCGCCTACACACGGCTAGTGTGGAAGAACGATTAATTTCCATTAACTTTGTTTGCATAAGACGAGGAAAACAAAACAAATAATTTGCATTGTGAGAGTCACTGAATGGCGACTATACTATATCAAAATGACAATTGAAAAGAAATCAAATGGATCTGCATAGCTTATGTATCTGCACTACTTTTTCGTCTTTCTATAGGTATATTCCGAAACAACCTAACGGCTTAAAAGGCCCCTCCGAGAAAATTTAACACACATTTTTCTTCCATGCAAATATCACTCTTAGGTAGTATTTTAATCAACAGGCATTTTTAAAATATTGAACAATTTCAAAAATACTTTCGATGTATAAAATAAGTTGGGAAAATGTTTTAATGCTTTGTGTTGTGTCCTAGATATATAAAAATATCCACGACTTTCTCTACACAGTGTTTACTTTTATATTACTTCTATTAAATGTTCTTCCAGAAGTTTGTTTTGCTATGTACTTTGTGTTAATTGATATAACGTTTTGCAGATACGTCATTACATAATTCTTTGAAGATATGAGGGAATACAGCAAGCTGAGTCGATTGTCAGATGTTAAAAGATCGGTCGCTGTATGCTACAATAAAAATTACGCACTCTTTCATAACAGCGCAAAACTTAACGAACAGTTAAGTTTTAAACATTATTCAAATATTCAAACAATTAATTACTTTTTGGAATCTCGGAAAAGGTTAATGCCACAAAAGTATTTGAAATATTTGAAAGAGATTTAAATGTTTTGTACAGTAGTCTTTGTTTATTTCCTGTTTTACCTGTTCCATGAAATTACGTCGGAATATTAATATTTGATTATAAAAATATTTAATATACATTTAATTTGTCATGCAAATACTTTAAAATACATCGGTGTTTTAATCAAAATTTAAAAAAAAAAATAAAAAAAAACCTTTTTAGAAACATCGATAATTTTGGAAAACAGATTCAGGTGAGGGTGGTTTCAGGTAGGGAAATATCTGTGTAGCTTCTTTGAAACATGATGAACCTAAATGGGTTTTAAATTGAGTATTTATGGAACGTTTCGTTTGAGAAATGAACCTTTTAAACATGGATCTTGTACTAAAAATTCTTCCATTGTATTCAATGGCCTTAAAATGCGCATTTGCGGTCAAAACTTGACAGCCATTATTTTGGGTGGAATGCAATACCTTCTGTACATATATAAGTACATACTTTGTATTAGAAAAAGTAAAACTGGGATATGTTGCATGTTCGTATGATATTCTCTACTTATTCCTTTTTAACTATTGTTACAAAACTTTATTCTATATACCTACTTCTTGTTAATATCGACCAACCTACGAGCTCATTTAGTCATCTGTTCAAATTCTTTTAGAGCAGGTTACCATGTGATTGCTTTGACATTTTGTTCTCTTTCATGAATACACACACACACACACACACACACACACACACACACACACACACACACACACACACACATATATATAGTAGTTTGCAGTTGAGAAAATTAAAACCATGCTTAAAATATCTCACAAATATTTAATTACACAAAAATATTTATTTGCCATTCATTGTCTGCTCCAACGAGATATACAGGTTTAGTGTAGTAAGACTTTTAGCTCTCTCTTACGGTTTACCAAGTATAGAAAAATGGTTCAGAATAAAGAGAATTTCCATAGATCATTCGCAGGAATATCAGAATAAACTTCCACTTACTTATGATCAATGCTTAAACATCCGTTATTTTAATCTAATCAAAATCTTTTGACAGAAAATAAAACCGAATTAACATTACGGTGTTTTAACAGATATACACTTTTCAAAAGGTCCGCAGCCCGCCTCGGTAGCGTGGTGGTAGCATGTCTGCCTGACGTTCAAGAGGTCCCGAGTTCGAATCTCGGTCAGGGTGAGTTACTTGGATAAGGTTTTTCCGGGGTTATCCTGAAATACGAATGTCGAGTAACTCTAAGCTCTATGGTCCCTGGGCACATTTGAGCATCATTTCACCCATTCCATTCATCGTCCAATATGACTTAACGTTGGAGGACGTAAATTACAAACAACAACAACAAAAGGTCCGTCAAATATTCAGGTATAAACTTAAAAACGACGTCATAAAAAGTTAGATATTTCAGGGGGTACGACACGATGATTCAAAAACCATTTCGCGCCCCAACATGACATTTATATTGAAAATAGCTTCATTATTTCTTATTCTCTTAAAAATTATTCAAACCCTTGTTATTAAAGTACCATAATTTAAAATATTTGCAAGGTCGTGTTCTGGGTGTGTTTGAGTGGTTTTAATTTTGAAAGTAATTCTATAATTTTCTATCAGTAGCAAAAAAAAAAAAAAAAAAAAAAAAAAAAAAAAAAAAAAGACAAACTTAATATCGGCATAAAAACCGTAAGGCTCCTTGAATAACAATTATATAAATTGACAGTTTAAAGTGCTAGCCATTTTCGGGAATTTAACTAGCTGTCATGCGGCGTACATAAAGAATCTTATGCGATTCTTATTTTTTTTTTCCCCATAAGTTCATTAGCAGATAACAAAAAGCTTACAGCCCACCTCTGTAGTGTGAGGGTAGGGTGTCTTCCTCACATTCAAGAGGTGCCGAGTTCGAATCTTTGCTAGCGTGAGTTACCTGGATAAGCGCCCTCCCCGGAGGTTTGCCTTATCCTGAAATATGAATGTCGGATAACTCTCAGCACTATGGAACGCGGACTCATTTGAGTATCATTTTACCCCATTTCATTCAGCGTCCGATATGATCTAACCGGTTAAAGAACGTTAAATTTTAAAGAAAAGAAAAGTAAGAAGAAAGGGAAGAAGTTTGCATTCAATAAGAGAACATTAGCATTTTATTTTGCATGCAACAAGTTTATGATGGTTGATTTGAAACTGTTTCTGGTCCAACATTTTTCTATCGTGCGTGAGTAGAAAAATTACCTTTAATGACTATTAGGTAGGTATCATTTATAAATTATGTATTAGAATAACGGGATACGGAGGGTTTTATGACAGTAAGAAATGAGACTTTTTTCTTTCACTTTATTACATGTCAGAAACTGAAGTTGTTTAATTGCGTTTTAGAATTGAGGCAAATTTTGTTACTGTCTTACCTAATCGTTAAGAACAATGATATTGATTAAAATTTGGTGTGTATGTGAAGTTCATCTTCTTCGAAATTAAGCATAAACAGACCGAGATGCTTTAAAATTGACTGTTTAGACGCCTATAATTGGCTGTTGCTATTGATAACACTTAAAATAGAATCACAACAAAATTAATCTACGCCTGACAATAGTTCTGGTTTCCAACAACTTACAACGAATGGGAGGGAAAGGGAATTATCTAATCACCCTTAATCTTACGCTTATCCACCTCAAACTGTGATTATTTTAGATTTTTAAACATGTAATTGATCGGAACAGTCGCACTGCTCTAAGGCCTTTGATCTCTCTGGTAATGCTTGACTGGACACGAATCCAATGCAATTTGCCTCCATTATATCAGCTACGATGGGGCGATCAGTTAGTTGGTACAGAGTGCACCTATTATACATAATATGGAAGCAGGTAACAATAGAATAAGGTAACAATATTGAATTCATAAACTTACACAACTTGGTTATTGTTACGTGCAATAGAGTGTAAACGCTGATACCTTCACACATTTGTCACGAACCTCTCAGATCCGTACCATTTACTTCTACGTGTAAATGCATAAGTTTCGTATTAGTAATATTTCTTGTGAAAAGTTGGTTTAATATATTATCCTTGTTTGATAAACGCAAAGGAAAACAATAAGCTTGCTTGGAAGCGAGTCTCATCACATAAATAACTCACGTGCCGAACTGAGCACGATGTTCTTACGTCTGGAACAAATTTAGCCTCACAGTGACACCAAGACAAACACGGTATTTAACCTTCTCTTTTCGTAAATGAATCCTAAATTGCTATTTAGTGGCTCTGAGGGTTGACAGTAAACAATTAGTGCCGGTATCGAGAATATCGATAGCAAATCACAGTACTCGCGAGATCTTCCATAGAAGAAAGATTTGCGCATGATTTATTTTGTTTTCCTAGCCCCTTTGGCCTGTCGCGGAATAAATGAGAAAAAGAGAGAAACATTCACTTGTTTTAGAGCAAATTTGGAGGTATTTAAAGAGGACTTAGAAATTGTATGGATTGTTTAAATTCAGTTTCAAACGTTATCCCAGCACTGTGTACAAGAAATAATTATTAAGTGAGATAAAACATTACTCATACCTCCGGGTACACTTTCGTATAAATTTTTACTCTAAAGAAAAATCCTAGTGCAAAACTCTTATGGGTATCATAATAATAGAATAACTTAAAGATAAGTTCACATTCATTAGTCCTTCTAAACTACATCGAAGGCTGGACTGCCTCATTGCGAACATGCGAAACCCCGCGCAGCTTTGAAGCAGTTCGCTAAATCCTTATTGATACAACAGGTGCAGAAATCTTATGAGAAGCTTGCTTACCTTTGTGCTGTCCAGTCTCTATATTGAATAACAAACAGTCCAGCTGTCAATCGTTTTCACTTCTATTTTCTAGTTGTCACGGCTGGCAATAAATATTTCCGCTGGGGTTCCAAATGTGAAGTAGACAACGGGCCTTTTCAAGATACCACCCGCTGAAGTAAACGTCCTGTTCGTTGTGTTACCCCAACGAAGGTGAGGAGGACAGGGGGTATTTTACTTGTTCGAAAAGAATAAAGGACATCGGATGTTGTTCGCCTTGGCGTCTGACCACTGCTGTAGAATCTTCTTGGTTAACGACTCTACTCACACGAACTGGTTTCTTGCGCTGATCTTGAGGAAATTAATTGTAAAATTCCTTTTGGTTGCTGCAGTTCTCGACTTCTTGATATAACGATGATGAATGTCCCCTCCCAGTTCTTTCATCATCACATTACACTTGTTTACACTTTATTTGTTCACTGATCTCTACAGTACCCTATGAAATGAGCTTGTTGGAGAGGTGAGGCCACTCCACATAACTGTTTTTGCAGAGAGTGGCCCGATATAAACACTCACACTCGTTGTCACATGAAAGTTGAACAGGGTTGTTTTCTTCGAGATCACGAGCAAATTCCGCTTCTGAATAGAATTTCTCAAATTTCGCCGAGGCACAGGCCTTGGAATTGTCCCAGTGTTGCTCAGGATATATGGAGATGTTGCTGTGATGTTGAAAACGTGGTGTTTTTCAAGACGTTCGCCAATCTTGTTGCAAGACAGCGTAGAACAAGCCTCCTTCCTTCTGATGTGCCTGTTTTCGACTGGCAGGCTGGCTGGCCGGTGGAGTCAGACGCCGTGCTGCTGTGTGAGAGGGGGGGAGCAGGGCCGAGTTACTCCAGCGCTTCACCGGCCGCTAGAGGAACCATCGCGGGTAAGCGCGGGGGGCTCAAACGCCACCGCTCGGCTGGGCGGACCCGCGCCGACGGCGGTTGCGCCGGGAACGTTTTCCAATTCGAAGAGAAGAACTTTGGGAGGCTGGGCTTGTCTGCACACGACGAGGACAGGTGACAAATCACTGCGATTTGATTGGTCCGGTCGGACGGTGACGTTTTCTCTCCCACCTCCGTTCCTCCTCCCAACGCCTCCCCCTCTCCTACACATGCATGCGGAATCTACCCTTACACCCACGGACTCATCACTTCCGGTATTGCGTCATGCTATGTTCTCTATATTTGACGTCCATGTTGCTCACTAATACTTTTTCTGTATATTTAAAACCTTTCCAGATAAAAGCTCTCGCCATTTAGAATGTCTACGTTTTCTGAATATGTGTGAAAACAAATTAATAAGACATTGCGTTTCCTTTTTCCGGTTGCCAATATTTCCTGCATTACCTAATTCTTTCATTCTTAACTTCATAACACGCAGTCATAATTTTTAAACTGCTTCTCTTGCTTGAACATTTTCTAAAGAAAACGTATCATTGTTTTACAGCACAAATATCCAGGTTAAATGAATTTGTTGCCTCCAAAAGTCTCAATTTCTCTTTAACAACAGTATATATTGTTCGTTTTCAGTTGTTTTGTAGCAGCTGTTTACAAAATTAAAATTTTGCAGTGCCTCACCCCCAAAAAGCACCTTATCTCTATCTAATGGAGAGGGGCCCCCTAAACTATGCTACGTCATTTGAATTATAAGTCTACTTGTTTGTAGGATATTAAGATACAAGGGGAACGTATTCATCTCACATATTCGACTGCATGTTTATTCATAGTGAAGCATCAAGTTAATTTACAATAATACATTTCATTGTGTAAGCAGCTGACTATTTAGAAAGTTGAAAAGCGAACGGAGTGAATTACGTAATCATAATATAAGTGCTATTTAAAATGTAATTAAAACTCCAAATCTGATGTCTGAGCAGGGATGTCATATGAGCTTATAAAATAGGTTTGAGCATTCTTTTAAAGCCAACATTCACTATTCGTAACAACGTATAAGCTCTGTGCATGAGGCTGTGAGAAACAATCCAATAAAATCAACGTTAACTACGACATTGCTAACTTACAGCCAGATAATGACTCAATGAATTATACTTGTGCGGACCGCTTTAAAGTTTAACCGGAGTTTAATAATCTCCTTGATTCTTGGACCTGGATTATACATGGCCTACGTGTTTAAAACTGGAAGATAAAACACTATTCGACTGATTAACTGCCTTCAAAGTTAAATTATGGACTTACTTAACATCTTATTTTATTCTTCAATAATCACAAAAATAAATATCTAAATATGTGCATGTTGAACATATATAGTTAGTATATATATATATATATATATACCTAGCAAAAGAGCGCACCTATGTTTTCGTAAGCCTTATCGCAAGTTGAAACTAGCCGTAATATTTTTCAGAAAACGCTAGGGTTGTAGACATCAAACACGCATTCTTTGGGAGAGGAACACAGTACCAGACGCGTTCTAGCCGAAGTTTAGTATCTGTCATAAAGTCGGCTTTGATTTTTCTGATGCACAATAATTTCCAAATATAATATATCTTTAAAATATGTATTGAAATGAGCTTTCTGGAGATAAAGTCCATCCAGATTTACCTCTTACCTTTCAACATTCATTTTCAGTGAATTTCTTCAGAATCTAAGGATTATTTTTCGAGAAACAGGTGATATTGCATAAGATTAACTCATTTAAAACCATTGGTTATAAGTATTCCTTTTTTAAGTTTTAAACGAAGCAACATCACACTGAATATTACTATGCATCCCTGTAGGTAATACATTCGAAACAATATTACGTTACTACCTCTGGAGTAGGTACTTACTCTATAACTAACTAGCGATTGAATACCTACAAGTATTAATGTTCAATTACAGAAAGTAATTAGGTAAGTTGTGTGTTTGGTCGACTGGTCACACTTTCCATAGGGGCTCGTTGCGAGTATAGGTAAGATTGCCCACAATGTTCTAGGTGCTTTTACAACAGACAATAGATGTTGAACGATGTCCCGTTTTGTTTTTATTCCGGTCTACACAGTGAAGATGTTTGTAACAGAAACACAATCGACTCTTATGCCCGATTTCACCAACAGATGTTAAGACTTAACACGAGTTTAGCAATGGTTAAAACAAAAATTGCATTTCACCAACAAGTGTTAGCGTGACACTGGTGTTAAATCTCTTGTTAAACTAACAAGCCAAATTTCTGATGTTAAGTCCTTCACAATTGTAATTAGTCAAGATGGCGGGCTTGAACGCAGCTGTTGATATCAATTTGCTATATTTAAGACCGTCTAAATAGCATTCGTAATAGAGTACGGCCTATGAGGAGAAATGATTTTGAGGAGCTATCCGAAGAAAATTTTTTACGGAGGTATAGACTGTCGAAACATGTTGCTATGAAGGTTACTGCGGAAGTACAAGAGAGGTTAGAATATACATCGAAAGGAATATGCCGATCTCGCCTTTGCTTCAAGTATTTATAACCTTGCGATTTTATAATTCACTGAATTATGTGGATAATACATTGTCCACCTCCCGTCTTGAAACGTTTAAGTCACTTGGCTTTACCTGCGATGCCCCATGTAGTAAAAGCGGGTGTTAAACACTACAAATCACTTGTCATTCGCACCTCGTTTTAAATTTGCGTAATACTGACAAGTTGTTTGGTGCTTGTAGTAGTGACACGTGCATTTTAATTAAACTCGTTTCCAATATTTTCCCGTGACATCTTTCTCTTATACATTCATCGCATCCGTCCTCTTATTTTCCACGATATCCTTACACTTCGTCACCTAATTCAATTAACAATCATTTCTCCATCCATGAGAAATTTGTCTCACGGCTTTATTTATGACTTTGTTCATCCGCCATTTTTCAGCTTGTGCAGACGGAAATTGAAACAAAAGCGCATCGCAGTACGTTCAGAAAATAATACGGCTCATCCATAGCCTTCTATAGCTGTGATATTTACAAGTTTCTTGGCGTTAACACAGGTTTGTTTACATTTTCAGAAAACAGATTGGTGAAATGCAAGAAATTTAACATTAGTGTTAGCGCTGTGACAATTGTTACGTTACTTTTGTTAACGTCGATTTTGAAATCGGGCAATAATGTGATAGCAAAAATTGAAATTTTCGAAAATACTTGTGCCTTCTATATTACAGGAATTTGACCAAAAGTGTTCAAATTTGTACTTTCTTCTGTTATGTGCTTTAAGAATTAAACCCCTTTAAACATTTGACATCGGAACATAAACTATAAACCCACAGGAAATACAAATAAATATCTCACTGTTAATGCTCCTTGCAATATGCTCCTTGCACTTTAGAAGCTGATGAAATAACTTGTTTTTATAATTTTTACTTTGATTATTATTTATTAGGAACATATTTTAGAGAGGTTTAGCTGTCTTCAGCGGCGGCTATTGTTAGAGGATATTCAGCATTGCTAACTGCCGGGATGTGTGTCAACTACAGCTTTTATCTACTTTAAGAAACAAAGCTTTCCGATATTAATTTTAATTTCGAGTTACTGAGACATCCAAAACTGTTAATTAGTTCGAGAAGGAAACTTGTCTTTGTTCTTACTTCTAATAATGCAAGCTATCTATTCATATTAGCCGTTTCACTTCTATTTCCATAGATACGTATTCATTGATCGATAGACTTAATTATTTACCGTATGGTATACTTATTATAACAATAGTAGTAATCCAAGGTTCCAAAGGTGGCATCTTAAAGCTCCAGTGGATTCAGAATTTATTACGGGACGTAGTGGGGACAGCTCAGGTTAAGAAACACCGCTTTGCAACAAAAATAATAATAACCATTGTTCATTAAATGTAAAGGAAAACTTTTATTGTTATAGTAAATTAAAATGTTGGTAAAACTGTAAAAGTTAAAAGGTAGTATTATATTACCTAAAACTTAAAGATTTCACCGTAAATGCATTTTTCAAAGTTTCCAAAACTCAATAAAAGCATTAAAAAAAGATCGGCGTTTGTAGTTATATGTACGTATATGTGCCTAAGCGTGTGTCAACGACGAATTACCCTCTATATAGGAAAACTTTAGGTATTTTAGATGTTTTCAAAAGTATCTCCAAATATTTTGATCAAGTACAATATGTTTACCTTATTTATATAGTAACTAATATATTTTGAATGTCCTGGGAATAGTCTGTAAGCCTTCTTCATTCTAAAGGTATTTGTAGGTACATTTTGCATAGGTAACTAGTAAGTAAATCATGTCTACTTACCTATCTACAAAACTGTAAATTTCTTTTAGAAAAAGCAATTTGTTTAAATAGGTAATTTTTATTTTGACATCAGGCATTCTCAAGTTACACATTGTTATTGGTTATCTACGTCATTTTTTAAAGTGCCATCGTTATTTAGTTGTTTCTCCTGATGTTTGGAAACAGTATGGAAGTTCTGGACCAACATATAGCGGCATCTGACTAACGACCACATTTTCTTCTACTCTCTTTATAACCATAACGAAAGGTATAATTAACTATTTCTGCAAAGGCTTATCTGATAACTAAGTACTTACAAATGAATGTCGTCAAAAAGGTTTGAAGCTATTACAAATCAAACAATGGTAAATAGGTAGGTAGGTATGTGAATGTAACATACCAGCTTTATAATTAATGTGAGTTTTAAACATAAAAATATATAAAGAAACATGTAATATACCACAGAGTTTGCAAATGTGTTTATAAACATAACCACTTCCTACGACAATGTTTGGGGTTGGATGAGCGTGTATCGTGAGTGGATGACTTAAAAGCAAAAAGTAAGTTAATCACCAAACTTGGTATTCGTTTCTTTTCCTGCAAAAGTTTTTTTTTAATTATTTAACTTTAAATAATTGTATGGTGTGTTTATAAACATAACCACTTCCTACGACAATGTTTGGGGTTGGATAAGCGTGCCGTGAGTGGATGACTTGAAAGCAAAAATAAGTTAATCACCAAACTTGATATTCGTTTCGTTTCCTGTAGAAGGGATTTTTTTTAATTATTTAACTTTAAATAATTGTATGGTGTATTTGAATTTTACAACATTTTTGTTATTTATGCTTTCCTTTCTACGCATTTAAAGAAAACGAAGAACATTTCAATGTGAAGATTTTACCGGAAACATGTTTTGAGGTCCCATAAATGCAAAAAGAAAAACAGTAGAAAAACATCCGTGAATGTATGTGTGTGTATGAAACATATGCAATTGAAATATGAATTTGTATACTTTAATTTAGGACTTTCAGGAAGGCAGTAAAATTTTGAAGAGAATTCTCCATCCCAAACTAGAACTTTCATGCAAATGTTCTCGTAATATTTTAATTTCACAAAAATTCTTTAAATGTTGTGTATTAAAATGCCGCAAGTAAAGCCATTTTTATACCAAATAAAATGGTGTAAGTTGAATTTTCTGTAAAGATTTTGTTAAGTCCACATTATTCCGAAATACTTCTGTGTTATGGTAAACCTTAGCACTCACAAAATGTAGTAGATCTCGCTTAGCACACAGCAAAAGTCAAATAACATGTTCTGTGCTAAGATAGCTATTCCTTGTTATGGTTGTATTTTCTGAAATGCTTCATATGCTTTTTAAGTACAAACCAGATATTAATTCTGTTTTCTTGCTCCTTTATTTCCCCCTTTCTTTTTCGTGGCCATGCAGAGGAAACATAATTTCAATAATTTTCAGATAGCGGGTGAGTCTAAAAAGATTTGATACCGCTTATTTCAAGTATTCTATCTATACCAAACCAAATTGTGTAAATGACTAAAAACATTTGTCTACATTAAGAAGACAATAATAACCTTCAGTAAGAATGGATTTTATAAGGTTGATGTTGGTGATGATGATGATGATGATGATGATGATGTGATGATGATGATGATGATGATGATGATGTGTAAATAAGGATGCTAACTCGGAGACATCAACACCCTTTAACAAGCTAAATCATGGCAATATCCAGAGATAAATGGTATTACGAATTTAAAAAAAAAAATCTAAATAAAATGACACATAAAATAAACATGCACCATTAGGAAAAAACAATGAAAATTATAAATAAAAATTAATAAAACACCAAAAGGCATAAAAAATCGTTTCCTTATTAAATTATATAACAGCGTAAAAAGCTATTTGAGAACTACCTGCCCAGCGTTGGTCGAACCAGTTTGTTCCTTTTTTAGGCAATGGGCCAACACTCTTTCAGCAGGTTTATCCTGCCTTTTTCAGTGTCATTCTGACAGTGAGGCAGGATCTTCCTGCTCCATATCCTCTATGCAGAATGACCGCTTTCCAACTGAAAATTTCCGTTCGAGAAGTTCGAACAGATCCGAAACTGCGATCGACGAGATGATAGTCGCCGATCTGAGTCCTCTCCAGGTGATTCCTCAGATGTTCTCGTAGTAGATGGTCGCGGACTTCAAGGCCTGGCTAGCTGACTTCTTGCTGCTCCTTCTACTTTCCCTAAGAAAGTCAGTTTTTTCATATGAGGTCTTGAATTTCCTTGGCGATGCTCACGGGTTCACATGTCGCATTTGAAGTAGATGCTTTCGGCGTTGAAACCTTCTTAGGACTGGACTTAGTAGGCGTGCTCACCGTCGTTTCTGCTGGTGTCTGTTGCTTTTGCTGTGAGCTTTGTTTAATTGTTCTTACCTCAACTATTGTTCCTATTAACTTGCTAGTTTGTGCTGCGATTTCACGTCTAGGTACCGGCTTAGCTGCAACTGCACTATAAGTAACGGCCCTGGGAGCAAAAGGCTGACGAATACGCAACAGCTTCCGGGCTTCCAAGATGGACACCTTGTTTCTTATCTGAACTTCTTGGATCGCCTTTTCCTCCATAAAACGAGAACATTCTCTGGAGTTCGATGAATGATTGCTTCTGTAGTTGACACATGTTACAGGTGTAGTACATGCATCATCATGCTTGACTTCCCCACAGTCAAAGCAGGTGGCAACTCGAATCACTAGTGCGGCCAAATTTGTAACACCTCATTGGAATGGGTATAAGTTGTCTCACTTCAGTAGCTTCATACCCTGACTTAATCCTTTGCGGGAAATCAACCCAATCAAAGGTAAGAAACAGGGTAGTAGTAGACTCGATATACATTGGTCACACCATTTTCCGCCAAGTTTTCTTGAATCTCCTTAATCGACATTCCGTCCAGTGCGCTGGTGTTTAGAACACCGCACCAGGAGTGCAGAATCCTATGCAATTCAACGCGCATTGGATAATTTGCAAGCATATGGGCTTTCAAAATTTTCGCACCCTATGTCGGTGAAACAGCTTCGACCAGGAGTGTCTCATTGCGAGATCGAATACATGATTTTACAGGGCCAACAACTTTATCTAAACATTTCTGGATAATAAAGGGATTCACAGTAGTAAATTTTTGGCCTTCCTCATTTCTAATAATATCCAAATAGCGAGGACCAGAAGACTCAAGTACTTATTTTTCACTTTTCTTTATATTTTTTTATTAGTCCACTATTACAAACATCTCCGATGGCATGCTCACATTCTAGGTGCTTAGGTAGGAGTCCTGGCCAGGACCTTGCTCACTTCAGGGTGTCACTTACCAATGTACAAACAGAAGGACCGAACCGCCGTCAGGAGTGCATCAGTTCAGTCACCAGGACTGACCATTATCAGCGGATACAACACAGTCCTACATGATAACCAGGGGCTGGGAGTTACGCGTTACCCGGGCCCCCCTCGCTCCTCCGTGCTAGGTATCCATCGGACTTGTGTTCAGGGAAATTAAAATTTATGGGTCAAACACGGATGTGGATCAAGATTTTGGGCGTTTGTAAGAACTATCTCACCTCTCGGAGGAACCCAATCGAGAGACCCCGGGATCGCCAATCCCGTACTCAACGCAGTAGGCCCATGGGGGTTTATAATGTTGAGTAGCAAGAATCAACTGAATATAACACTTAAAGGTACAGTCGCTATTGCGTTGTTTCCTGTTATCTTATCATCTTCCTTGCACTTCCAGCAAATTCTATATTGTAACCACTTGTGCAAAGGTTCATTTCGATCTTATAGAGAAACAGATATTCCTAAAAATACTGTGTAGAAGTTATATAAAAATAAAGCACATTGACTAGAAAGAATCATATGAATTTAACACATTTTTAATTTTTCTACTTTTATACCAAACAAAAATACGATTTCGGGATTTCACCGGAAGTACATATTTTGAGGCCACCTTACCCACAAAATCATATTTTGAAAAAGATCCGAGCACGCGCTCGCGGGCGCGTGTGTTTGTGTAAGAGAGAGAGTAAGAGAGAGAGAGAGGGAGAGAGAGATAAGGAGAGAGAGAGCAGCATTACTCTAAAATATCTTGCAAAGCGGCGACAAGGAGCGTTCAAGAATATCCACCACAACTCGAACTACGGGTAAGTAGGTATATGGAAAATGTTCTGATAACCATTTTATTTTCCCAAAGATATCTATAAGAATTTTTATTAAAATATTATGTATACGCCCACTTAAAAATGTTTGTATGTCTAAAGGTTTTGGATTTTCTAAGAAAAGCTCGTGAAGTTCTCATTCGGAAAGAGTTTTGTAATTTTAATTATGTCTAACTGGTGAAAGATAAAATAGGCAAAACTTCACGACATAAAACTGTGCGACTTATTTTACCAATGTTCAGGTGTTTGTCAGATGTCATGGGAAGAGCAGGTAATTTGAAAACCAGCTTATAGTCATGTACCACTAAACAACTGCTCATAATTCTCTATCATATATTCCCAATGTAACTACCAGAAAATACATATTGAAACCGTTTCTGCAAACGTTTATCTCAATTAACATGAAATAGATAGGAAAACCTAATGTATTACATTCACAGAAATTTCTCTACTTCCTCTTCTACAAAACATTCTCTCAAACACTTAATGTGTTGCCAATTTCTGTCAAGGAGATAAACTTTTGTTACTCTTTTCACTTCAGGTGTAAGAAAGAAAAAGTATGTTAAAATGAAGTACAGAATTTTAAAAAGCGGGTCACTAGGATTAAGCTTACCAAGGGGGATGGCTTAGGCGGTTTCGTTTGTGGCGCGCATTCGGGAGGCTCGAGTTCGATTCCCGAGGCCAACTTATCTGACCCATGAGTTTTTATCGGGGTTTCCCCGGGTCACAAGGTAAAAGCTGGGTAGGTTAATTACATCCCCGAATTTCCTGTCCCTCTATTTCATTTCCTTTATCATTTCAGGTAATCTCTATCGTGATAAATAAATAATGTTGACGAATCTTAAAGCTACCAATTCATATCTGTAAATCTACTGTTATTACATGCCACGCTAAAATTCCAAGAATTTCCTTTTCTCTATAATTTTCAGAAAGTTCTCTCTATGGCTTAAACAACGCCTCACGTAGAGACATTTCATTTCCAGCTACGTCTTTAGCTAACTGCCCTTTCTTAATGTAAAGCTCACTAATGAGCCTATGGTAAAATGTTCCATTGCAAGCTAATGGTTGTAACTTGTGCTCATATTATCTATGCATTGATTTCAGTGTGCGGAAATTACCTATTTATTGTAATTATTTAATTGTCCTCCTATCATTTCTTTATAAAATTATAAATCGCATGCTAATGTTTAGTGAAAATCGCGGATCGACCTTTGGGAAAATATAAAAATAACGAAAACCTTTCAAGTAAAGGATAGTTTGGAATGAGATATTTTCTTTGTTGCCCGGGTTTGCGTATTCTTTGTATAAAATAAACAATGGGGTCAATATAGTCTCAGAGACTCCCAGACATTGCGCCAACTAATTACCTACCTACGTTACCTGTGAATAAGTCTTTGAGATGCAGTTTATTAAAACCAACGTTAACTACGACAAAACGTTTTGAAATACAGCAGTATTACAATCTACAGCTAATTATTAAGCTATAAAGAGAACTGAACACACTACAAAAACTTGTGTACTAAATTGAAAAAGAAGGAAGAATCATAGACTCGCAGAATTCCGTATTTCTGACATACAGGCCAATGTAGAAAACAGACAGTATGTTACAAAATTATGACAGAGTTAAATAGGAGTAGGTCAAAGCAATCATAAACAATATATCTTGAGTAGGAATGATGAGACAACTTTTCAACAATACTATCCAACGCAATAATCGGTGACCATCGTAGACAATATTACTCACGAATTAATCAGTTAAAAACAGGGTTTTTGAACTGCCTCAAAATGTGCTGGATGATTTAAGGTAGATATTCCAATAGAGTGGAAGACAATAGCAATTAACCCAATATTTAAAAATTGCAGTAAATCGTTATGCACAAACCACAGGAGCATGAATTTATTATTCTGATCATGGAAAATATTCTTCAAAATAACAACAGGATGTCTCTTTATTATAATAGGCTCCTTAATCTCCGAAAATCAGAGTGGATACAGAAAGATAAGATCCTGAATAACTTTATTGTTCGCAAACTCTACAACAGTTAAGAACAAAACTACACTTACATTACGAGAAAGCTTTCAACTGAGTTCAGTGGAACATGACATAGAATATACCTAATGATAATGAAAGGGCTACAAGTACCTTCAGTTCAAATAATGAAGGAAATATTCTTAGCAACAACCATATACGTAGGCATTTTGAATAGCGTTATTCTTAATCATGAAACTATTCAAGGATGTCCATTATTGCCTATTTTATTATTGGGCGATGACGTCTGTATTTAGCTAAATAGTTTAATTGAGCATTCAAAATAATGGACAGAAATTGGACACTATATTTTGAGCTACTGTCAAGTAACAATTGCAAAATTTTAAGAAAACTTACAAATGTAAGTGTGAATATTAAATATAATTATTTTCTCAGAATATAAAACAATAAAAAGAAGTTTCAACTTCTGAAGTTAAAGAAACATTAGAAACAAAATTGTAATAAATGACACAGTCCTCGAACAAGTTTATATTTAGGTATTTGGGATGCAATTTAATGCTGTGTTTAGAACAAACAGATTTAGACAACAAACTCCATAAATTTAATCACATCTGTAACCTATAAGAAAATAAAGGAGTCACAGATTTAGGTAAAGGTATATAAAATGGTAATTCCTTTACTTTGAACTTCCAAGAGAAATGTAGGTTCTAAATAGGAAGCAAAAAAATAAAAACTTAATCCAAGAAAAACCTTTAATAATAATAATAATAATAATAATAATGATAATGATGATGATGATGATGATGATGATGATGATGATGATGATGATGATGATGATGATGATGATGATGATGATGATGATGATGATGATGATGATCATAATAATGATAATAATAATAATAATAATAATAATAATAATAATAATAATAATAATAATAATAATAATAATAATAATAATAATAATAATAATAATAATAATAATAATAATAATAATAATAATAATAATAATAAGTGATTGAGTATTAGTATATTGAATTATTATTTATTGTTTGTTATATTCCGACATTTTAGCAAGTGATTTCGGTCATGTTCGTAGGTGCATACATTACATATCTAAATACTAAGTGAGGTTTTGATATCTTGTCACTGCAATGTTTTGTGATGCAACATGAATCGCCTAACTGGTATTTAGGTGTGTCTGCTGTTGATTCAACATGGTACCAGGAAAGTAGAGACAAATTAAAAGTATTTAAACTCATAGAAAGAATTAAGCAAAGGAAACGAAGACAGAACGTCCACAGTATGAATGTGGTAAGATTAACCAGTAGTATTAAGAGAGTACAAGGCAATATACCTGGAAGATCAAAGTGTTGATGAAGAAATCAGCTGCGGACGGAACGAGTCGTGGAGAAGGTCCAGTAAACCTTGAAAAAGTAGATGATGGTTACTCATAATGAATGGCTTTATATGCAGCATTTTGTATGTATGTATGTATGTATGTATGTATGTATGTATGTATGTATGTATGTATGTATGTATGTATGTATGTATGTATGTATGTATGTATGTATGTATGTATGTATGTATGTATGTATGTATGTATGTATGTATGTATGTATGTATGTATGTATGTATGTATGTATGTATGTATGTATGTATGTATGTATGTATGTATGTATGTATGTATGTATGTATGTATGTATGTATGTATGTATGTATGTATGTATGTATGTATGTATGTATGTATGTATGTATGTATGTATGTATGTATGTATGTATGTATGTATGTATGTATGTATGTATGTATGTATGTATGTATGTATGTATGTATGTATGTATGTATGTATGTATGTATGTATGTATGTATGTATGTATGTATGTATGTATGTATGTATGTATGTATGTATGTATGTATGTATGTATGTATGTATGTATGTATGTATGTATGTATGTATGTATGTATGTATGTATGTATGTATGTATGTATGTATGTATGTATGTATGTATGTATGTATGTATGTATGTATGTATGTATGTATGTATGTATGTATGTATGTATGTATGTATGTATGTATGTATGTATGTATGTATGTATGTATGTATGTATGTATGTATGTATGTATGTATGTATGTATGTATGTATGTATGTATGTATGTATGTATGTATGTATGTATGTATGTATGTATGTATGTATGTATGTATGTATGTATGTATGTATGTATGTATGTATGTATGTATGTATGTATGTATGTATGTATGTATGTATGTATGTATGTATGTATGTATGTATGTATGTATGTATGTATGTATGTATGTATGTATGTATGTATGTATGTATGTATGTATGTATGTATGTATGTATGTATGTATGTATGTATGTATGTATGTATGTATGTATGTATGTATGTATGTATGTATGTATGTATGTATGTATGTATGTATGTATGTATGTATGTATGTATGTATGTATGTATGTATGTATGTATGTATGTATGTATTTATTAACTGCAATTGGGTACTACCCGGTGGCAGAGTTAAGAATACAGATCAAATTACATATACTAGATTTACAACAATAATACAGTAAACAATACAAACATGATATTATTTTACTTTAGTCACTTAAAACTTATCTAATTACTTCTCTATTTACATATTATATACCATTATAATTCAAAAGTTAAACTATAAACCATTTAGATTTTTTCTAAATTTCTTCAACGACAGGGGACAGCCCTGAAAGACTGCTACAGGCAATTCATTCCATTCTTCAATGGTTCTATTAACAAAAGAAAATTTTCCTACGTCGGTTCTGTATCTTCTACCCTTAATTTTATACCTATGATCGTTTCGTCCATAATAATCCGGATTATCTAACCTTACATTAACGTCCACCCATGCCTTTACACCAGCATTAGCTTTGAATAACGCTACCAACCTATGTTTTTTACGCCTAATTCTTAATTCCTCCCATTTAGTCTCATCTCCTTTTATAGGCCCAAAATACTTGCCTCTTTTTATGAATTTTATTGCCCTCTTCTGTATTTTTTCTAATGGATCGATTTGGTTAGCTCTATACGGGTCCCAGCATGCTACTCCATATTCCATAACCGGCCGCACTAAGGCCTTGTAGGCAATTTCCCTGGACCTAGCGCTCCCCTTTTTCAATATTCTCATTACGAAATGTAATGCCTTCCACGCATTCCTAGTTGTGGAATTTACTTGTTCGTCCCATCCAGCATTACTTGCCAGGTACACTCCCAAGTATTTGCAGCTGTCCACCTGTGGAATTTGCACCCCTCCCATGTGATAGTTAACAATAATTTTGCCCTTAGTTCTACTAAAAACAATCGACTTACTTTTCTTGGCATTAATTGACATTTTGTTAGCCGCAGCCCAATTACAGATTTCATTTAAATCATCCTGAAGAGCGGTTTCATGCAACGTATCCAATGATTTGGATGTTACCTTTGGTTTTCTTACACTTGATATACCTGCAAGTTTAAGTTCTTCAATAGCAGATATAGCATGAAACAACGTTTCACACATTGCTGTGAGTTAACTTACACTCCAGTAGTTATCCCTGTATAAAATAATAATTATAAGATCAATTTTGAAGTAGTGTACGACAGTTGTTGCACTTGTATGATGACTTGAGCTTTTACACGACGGCTAGCCCCTTTATCGTTTAATTGACCGTCTTTAACATCTAAGCCATTTCACCTATCTTGGTTTTGCTAATAAGAAGACGTTTCCATTTTTAATGCCTCTTCTAAAATAGTTTAAGTATGATTTTTTCTTGAGATGGAACCTTTGATCGATTTCTCCTCTTCCAAAATTAATTTTAGGGAATGTTTAAAATTCCATGCTGCAAATTATAAGAAGATAAGTAGAAACTCAATTCTCTGTATTATGAAATATGTACAGCAATAAAACAAACAGGGTTTCGAAAATAAAACAAATAGGGTTTCACCAAGTCAGAAACGATCCTGTTGTTATGATATTCCTGTGAACTGGTGCTGGCAGTTTGTAATGCTGCGAGACTTTGATGTATGTACTGCCTGATCAATAGAAAGGTCAAGAGGTCGCATTAACCTTGCAGTTATTTCTTCCTAACCAATGTATGTGGTGGACAGAGAATTTAGTTTAAAGTACACAAAAGCTGCGCTGAAGGCGCAGGTCAGCCTAGGTCGTCATGGCAAATCCTCGCTCTACAGAACAACAAATACATTTCTAGCCTTATTTTCACAAAACAAACACATTATTGGGCATGCGTTGTGTAATGTACCTACGACGTGACAGACTTGCCACTTGCACAAAAATATGACAACACATGCCAATCCATTTATTTTTAACGTTATTTTTTCTTTCGCACTTTTTAATGGAGTTAATCCCAGTCCAACGACCGCACTACAAAACAAAAGGACTAAACTTTTTCCACATAAATTATACGAGAGATTTTCTGTGGGTATCTGCCAGAGATTGTATGAATATCAAATACTTGGTAGCCATACTCGTATAATGGTAGCGAAATTAGAAGTTTTCACTAACGGGAATAACTTTGTCACAATTTAGTGTTTCTCTTACAGCAACCTTTGGCGAGAGAAAGTTTATTTGCAGTTCGGAACAACGGCTCTAATGTGCAGCTAGGTTTGGAGAATTTTTTTTAACTCATTTATTGATCGATCAGCGCATTTGGGCCCTACAGATCATTGATCATACATGATACAATGAATAACAATGAAATGAGGAAAGCCCGATTGGGCCCCCATAAGTAGGTACATTATTGTTTTAAGTATTACAGAAGATCTTGTTGTGAGAGCTGATCCAGTGGTAGACGACTCCTGATGTGGATTGGAAAGCTGGATTTTCTGCCAAAGGAATAGAGAAAAAAGTTTGAAAGCATAGCTCGGTATATTTAAGGTATGGAGACCTGCAAGAGAGCTAGTTCAATACATCGTACCCTCTATAATCTTTGTTTCAAAAAACCTTGCCCCGATGTCTTCACATTTACCCTAACTGGGTTATGTTTTCGGCGTCTTAGGCGGTATAATGTACGACAAATCCCTTTCAAAGCAAGATCCGAAAAGATATTTCATGAATATATGAAGATATACATTTGATTATTCTCTTCGGAAATATTAAGCTACACCTTTATTTTATATTAGAAAGTCAGTTTTACTTCACGACAGCAGCCAATGACAGGTGATTCAGTCACGTAAACGTTAAGCTTATTTGAAACAAAACATAGGTTATGTGAGCGTTTTTAAAGTTGATGTGGAAAATAAAATTAAAACTTGAGAGTTCATTTTGTCGACAAGAATGGTAAATTATTATTACCCGGACTGGACTAAATTTGGAGAAATAAAAGACCTTAACGCCCTTATGGCCTATGAGTGCTTCTCATATAACATTGAATATTTTGAGAAATTCTGCTTGACATCCAATTTCTACAAAATACCTGAACGAATAGTAAAGCTCACATAACTTGTGAAATGCTGTAGACTTTTCAAGGTAAGTGCGTAGCAATACAAACTGCCGACATAAAACCATTTAATGCATATAGCAGGCTATATATCACTTCTGAACACAAATAACTGTTGAATTTAAATACGAATATGGATATTTTGATGCTTTTAAGTGAAATCTGAGCTGCATTAAATCTGAGAAAATATACCGAAAATATTAGAATTTACTAAATACGTTGTAGCTATCTGTTACTACTGTTTTATAAACAGAAAACTACCACACGATTAAAAAACAGATTTAAAAATATTAAGAACCCTTCTTCTCACATGTGAAAAATGTCAGCCCTAAGAGGGCCAAGGTCTACCAACCTGACTGCTGGCCTCACGCCCACTTACGCACGGCAGTGGGCGATCCCCCAACCGATACGAGGAGGAGATGTGGTCAGCATCTCCACATCCCCCAGCCGGAACGTTAGTTTTCGTGACCAGGGCCGCTTACCTACCGTAAGCTCCTCACTTTCCTCACGATCTTGAGTGGGCACCGGTCCTATACCCGGGACTTAAAATCCGCACCCCACAGGTTGGACAAAACTTGCGCGGCTTTCCGTGGCTACGGGCCAAGGCATACTGCTTTAGCCCGCTACGCCACGGCGCAGGACTATTCCAATTATGTACTTAAACTAATTTTAAGGTGAACTCAATGCTTTAGAAAACTTTGACTACTTACTTGCAGAATTCTACCACCACAACATACTTCAGTATTTGTAAGCGAATACCTCACTTAGATTATTATAAATGAGAACAAAATTACATGTGCAAGTAACAATATATATATATATATATATATATATATATATATATATATATATATATATAATGATAGAATTATTATTTTGGTGATGGGTGCTGCGTACAGTATGTGAAACGAAAGCTAAATTAATACTACTACTACTACTACTACTACTACTACTACTACTACTACTACTACTACTAATAATAATAATAATAATAATAATAATAATAATAATAATAATAATAATAATAATAATAATAATAATAATAATAATAATAATAATAATAATAATAATAATAATAATAATAATAATAATAATAATAATAATAATAATAATAATAATAATAATAATAATAATAATAATAATAATAATAATAATAATAATAATAATAATAATAATAATAATAATAATAATAATAAATATTTCGAAATTAAACAGTAGTATGTAATATTGTATTTATACAACAATGATATCAAACATCTGAAAAGCATGTTCTGCTGACGAAAAACTATGAGGTGATAATCTTTAGGCTGCTAAAAAGCCAGCCTAAATTAAAGGCCATTGTCAGGAATTATTTATTCATCAGGTCTCCATAGCTCCTATTATGTTTGCTTTTGAATAATGAAATAAAGTCCTGTTTCAACTATTCCTAACACGAGAAGAAAAATCCTCCAGTATTCGCCCAAATATATGTGAAACATTGCGGGAACATCTGAATTTCCTAACCTAACCTCAAACATTTTCCAAGTTATGTCATTGGAACAATAATTACCTTAATTGGTTAGAATGATAAAGCATTATTTTTGATAAGTACAGTAAATTACCTTCCTTTTAGTCCTTTGTATACATATGAAAGCTATTTATTTTTCACGTGATTGAGAAACCCGTAATTATACAGTTCAAGAGAAGTGAAATTAATGATTGTGAGGAACGTGCATTCCCAGGTCACCAGTTAACCTTTTGGGAAAGGGAGCATAGTCTCGAGCATTAAGAAAAACTATAGCTTTCAGGTGCTAATATTATAAATAATGGGTGCGCTGATTTCTAATGCTATCTATTTTGTCTCTATCATGCACTGCTAAGGAAGATAATCACAAAGTAGGGAATAAGGACATAAAATTATACTTTCTTACATGAGAGTTATTACAATATTTTAGCATTGATATAACATGCACATTGTAATGTTATAACCTACATGCCACATTTATTACATGTGGTTATAAGTGTTATTCTTTATAACAGTGTCAAGTATTGGTTGTACGGCATTATATTACAAAAAAGGGGTAAGAGACACAAATTATTTATGAGAGCACGAACCCCTGTTATGGGAAGACAAGTAGTGATCACTACAGTACCATACAGAACTAGAACTGATATAGGTCACCTATCCCAAGTTGAGTACATTACCATTCACTCTACTTCTCTCATGGTCAAAACAGAACACGAGCACTCGGCGTGTCTGGAAAGATATCCTCCGTTCAATACAAGCGGAAAACAATACGAGAAGGCGCGCGACTATGCATGAAGAGATATAAAAAAACCGAGTGCTAAAACCGGTTAAGATCGGTTTGTGTGGTTGAGTGCGTGTGTATATGTTTGTGTGTGTCTGTGTCTGCGGTGACCTAGGATTAGCATTAGAAATCAACGGAGGGAATTCGGCACTGCGACCAGTCTTGATCTATTGTGTGTACCTAAGTACAATGGACATCCCCGGGAGGAAGGGTGAGGTGAGAGGAGACAGGGCGGCGGTCCCAAGGAGCCACGACAGCACAGACGGGAGGGCCCTGCATTTCAGTTAGATGGAAACATCCCCCGGACAGGCCAGGACAACGGACATCCCAACCTACTGTGGTTGGGAAACTCTCCCACCACAAGATCTGGTTTCGAAAACCGGAGGAGGAAGAGGTTTACTCAGAGCATATCATCCAGCCATGCACCACCGAGACACATACCAACACTTCTACCATGAAAGAGACCACTAGATGAGAGATGATGTGAAATGATAATGGTGGGGACATGAAGGGAAAGCAAATTCTCGCCTGGCGACCCGGGAAACCCCTCGATAAAACCCGTGGGTCAGGTAGGACGGCCACGAATCAAACCCGGGCCTTCCGAAATTGCAGTAGAATTTATAGTATACCATTACTGAATGATGCATTTGCAATGATGAAACTGAAAATATAGTTCCTGGTTAGTTAATGTCGGAGATTCATGGAGAGCATATTGTACTAATTTTAAATGTGTACCTTGCAGGACTCTACAATGTTATACAACGGATTTCTTTCCTCCGTGGTTTGAATTGAAAGAAATCTGCACGGGGCCTTTATGCAACGAAAATGATCATTTCATATAAGGTGATCAACCAGCAGTGATTTCATAAACTATAGGTGTGAACAACTCTTAAAGCGAATAATGTTGTTACATAAATCTTGCAGTCTGTTTTAAGTCGAAACTTCCAAAAGACTGGATGGCCTCGGTTAAATTAAACGGCGGCCGCTAAGTAATAACATTTTACTAGTGTTCATTGAAATTTAAAGAGAGTATACCCAACAACTTCTATTTCATTCCGACATTCCTGTATTTTAGGTGACAAACTATTACCAAGATTATCACAGTAAAAACTTGAATTTTTTTAGTATGACTACGACTAAGACCAAGGAACGGAGAGAACATCTCCCAGATCAAACCAACAAGGATCTTTCGTGCGTGTCATTCCTAAGAGGAACGGATGAGGTTAAGCAACCTCAGGAGACTGTAAGGACGCAGGTTGAGGCACGGAACTACTTAAAGATCCCAAACTTGATGGCCTGGTCATAACGGTGGGCTCCTCAAGCATGGCTTCCTTTTGGCAAAGCCGGGTTAACTTCATACACCGGAGCGGTTAAGAGAGTCCCTCCATTTAGCATATCCGAGATGAAGCAAGCATTTGCACCATCTGTCCGGCACAGACCAACACTGCACAGCCACTAAGACTTCTGATATATGAAAGTGGAAGCATAATGAGATAAAGGTTATTCGTTTTGGAAGCTAAAAAATATCAGCCAACCAGAGAAAACCATGGACAGAAAATGAAAAAGCATGGAGAGTGTGGCTAGCCTCAGCGGTGGCCCCAGTATCTCCTGAAAGAAAGTAAACAACACAGAAAAATAACAAAAAAGGAGGAAGATGCGAGTCTCACATAGGCAAAATCTTAAGGTAAAATCTCTTATTGTTCTGATGCCCAAGGGGAAAAAAAATGTATTTACGAATGCTATTACATAGAAGAAATGAAATGTACTCGTAACGTTGTCCAACATTGGAACCACTTAATGATTTTAATGAAAAATAGCATTTATACCGAGTCTTTTGAGAGATTTTGCAGCCACATCAAAACGTAAAACAAACACTTAAGGCATATTTTACAAATAAGTTTAGCGGCTTACGTGGGTTCGCTACCCCTTTCAAGCATACAGGCAAAAAAAAAAAAAAAAAAAAAAAAAAAAAAAAAAAAAAAAAAAAAAAAAAAATGATTTTTCGTAATCGAAGAAGAGAGAATTAATTCAATTTTCTGCTAACAGTGAGTTTAAGACCCAAATCTGTGATCATGGGTTTGGTTTAATTTGAACTGAGATTGAATATCCTAATTATCTGAAGCACTAAAAATTATTTACTTTTCAAAAACCTATCTCTATCATCCCGCATACTTCAGCAAAAAATCTAATTGCAAAAACCCACATAAAACACTATATATCGATCATGGATTGAATTTCACTAATGCCTATTGAGGCAGATATCCAAGAACTTTGAAAGGAGTGACAAGCTCAGCTATTTCATTTATAGTGAATAACATATTTTCGACTTTACTCTCTCGTTCTAAGCCATGTTTTGCGTAGTAATTTAAAATATGGTGTTCGGCGTATTGTGTTATGTAATGATGTAATGTAAGTAATGATTGTGTTATGTAAGTATGTAATGATGTTCACACTAACAATCCCTAGAGCGTCTCCTCTATACAGAGACCCTATCGTCCGGACGTTGCATCATCGAGCTACAACCAAAACCTCACGCCGACTCCCCCGACCATTAAGTGACTACTTGACCTTTTAGGGACTCTAGTTTCTATCAGGATAACTACTCAAATTGGCATCCGAGGTTGAGGGCATTCCGGACCAGACCTACCAGCGGTATTAAAATCTCCACGTCGGTACCGAGGATCAAACACAGGTCTATGGTGGCAGAGATTGGCGTGCTACGACGGTGATCATGTTCATACTGATAAGTAGAAAACTAAGCTTACAGAGCTAATGGGTCCGTAAAATTATTTCTGACGGTTTACAGGTTCTGGGCTTGAAACAATTTGAAAATCGGTTCATTAAAAAACATAATTGTGGGATTTATTTTCTTTCTCTTTTCTTCATTTTTCATGTGCCTCCCAGAGTGTCTTTAGCATATAAGATGACGTTTACCATTCTATTAGTCCCTTGTTCCCAGAGTATGGTTCACTTCCTTCCAAAGAAACATTTTATACTGTGTTCCAAAACAATGTGGAATATTGTAGAGTGGGAAAAAAGGTAAAGGTAGCTCAGAAGCATTTTCACTGTCACATTGGTATTTTCGATTGTGCAAACTTTTTACGGTGTATCAGAAAAAGATAAAGAAAGATCGAAGGAAATCTGTCGTTCAATGAATGGAGCAGTTAAAAAAAAACGGGATATATGGTAGACAGTGATACAGAAATTGGAGGGCCTAATGCACATTTGGAAACATGGTGCGATTATGTTAAATGTGAAAACTTTAGTAAAATATCAAGAGAGTTTCAAATAACATTATATATTGAGGATTTAGGTAAATAAAAATAAGATAAATGAAATAAAAACAGAAATATTAAAGTTACAGAGCATTTAGAATCATTGAACTGCATGGCAATTTCTCGTAAAATATGTACGAAAATGATTTGATAGAGGTTAGTAATGAAATTGATTGGCAGGATGTACAAACAAAGATTTAGAGTCCCAGAAAACTGAAAAAGAGAACTGCAAAAAAATTTCAGACGAAAAGATGTAGAGGACCCATCAACACACCAGGAGTAAGGAAACTATATACGAGGATACTAGCTGATAAAATGCAGACTTGGGGGGAAAAGAGGAGAAACTATGAAAATTTTAAGTAGGATTTAGGGAAGAAAGGAGAACAGGCAATATATATATATATATCATAAAAGTAAACATGAATAAATATTTAAGCATATACAGAATATATAGTTCTTATTGATGAATAAAACATTCGATACTGTTAAAAAGAAGACACTAATTGTTGAAATTAATTAGAAAGGGGTGAGTGCGTCTTTTATATACAAATAGTAAGTGTCGTGTAAAATAACCAAGGAAATAATTACTGAAGAGAGTAGGAATAATCAGGGCTTAGGCAAGTGTGTAAACTTAATCTAGTGCTATTTAACCTATTCATAGATTCATTTATAAGTAGTAATGGAAACTGATCACTTAGGAGTAAGGCTCAATACCACATATGCTTAGGGTGAACGGACGAATAACGTGTTAGCAAAGAGGAAACAATCAATAGAGATAACTAGAGAATTGTGAAAACAATTACGTGGCCAGAAAGGAAACAAAGTTGTTAAACTCAGCAGAGATATGGACGTAAGAAAAAAGGGATATGAAAAGTTAGATACACTATACAGTCTTTCTCCAAATTAATCCTAGGTTTACCAAGTATTTCACCAACTGGAGTTCTGCAGGCAGAAATATGGAGAGTGGAAGCAAAAGGCCAAATGGTACGTGAAAATGTACTAAAACTGCAATTTATACAGGAGAAGTGGGAAGAAAAAGCAAACTTGGATGTATATGGTACCAGACAATATTGAAAGAAATGGGAATGGAGAAAACATAGGCAGAAAAAGTAGACTAACAGTAGAGAATATTTAAAAGTGATAAATTGTAAGTGGGTTTTAGGAAAAACAGGTCATTTATGGATAATAAATATTTAAAAATGGAATGGGGAAGAGAAAAATACATAGAAGTATGCAACAAAGAGGCCATGATGGGGTTTCTATGAACGGGCACGAGTGTAATGAATTTCAGTGGCCTAAAGGCAAAATGAATGGGGAGAGATGTATTGAATGTAGTAGAACGCATTATATATATTGTAAAATTAATGTGCTCCAACTTAACTCATATCGGACGATAGATGAAATTGTTGAAATGATGTTCAAATGAGCCTGGGTTCATAGAACTTAGAGTTACGCGACATGCATCTTTCAGGATTTGGGAAAACCTGGGAAAATACCTTATCTAGATATTTCCCCTAAGAGTATGGAGCTTGGGACCTATTGAATGTGTCGCACATATGCTACCACCACGCTACAGAGGCACGCTGCATAATAATTTGCATTGCCTTCTGGAATGCAATCATGCCGAAAAAGGACGAAAATATTATACAGAAATGGGAAGCATTTTCAATCGGCTAGAAGTTAGGAGTACTTTTAACCTATGGAGAGAGGAGGGAAATATTTAGTAAGAATAAGGTTAACATTTTAAAAATAAATCTGGATCTTAGGTATATTGTTATAATTTTATGAAAATGATGTATTCGTAGTTTAGGTAACTTATGAGTCAGTTCTTTTAACATAAAGAGCAGTAACTGAAAGAGTAATTCTCCACGAGAGGAAGCTGTGGTGTGAAATAATAACTTACATATGCTTGCAAAGATGTACTGTAAGTCCCTTACTACGGGCATTTTTCACGCCAATATCCGAGATATTGACAGAGATAGTTGTTTATTGCTGAATACTGAGTTTAGACACTTGCAAACTTTTGCAAAATACAGGGCCATTTTCATTCATTATTATGTCATTGTCAACTTACTTTTTTTGGGGGGGGGGGGCACAGCCTTGTATGATTCTATTAGAAGTTTTCTTTAGTGTTTTAATTATCGAAAAATAAAAGCAGGAGGAAAATTATTGGCACAGTTAGCATTATAAAGCAGTTCACATACAAGATAAGTGTTTAGTGGAATGAGCTTAAAGTTATTAAAACATTATAATATTTTAATACTCTTCCGTTTATGGCTTTGTTTCTTCACGATGTATGCATGGTATTAATATTTTTTTAAGAAACCGCGATTCAAAAAAACATGAATTTTTCATAGATAAGTAACAGATTAACAAAATTCAATGAACTGTGAGGCTGGAATGTAGTTGGTATGGAAACAGAAATTGAAGCTGTTTAATGCATTTTAATTAATCTAATTTAATGGCTGCATTTCATTATACCATTAGCTATTATTTTGCTCATAGTATTTTTACAATTAAAGATAAAGTTTTTTTTTTTTTTTTTCCTTTTTGAAAATATTAAGTAAATCTACAGCAGCTTAAGCTAATATCACAGTTATATAGGTATACCTACTTATATACCGGGAGACCCAACCTACGCGGTGTTTTGCCTGAACGCACCCTCGGCGCACGCTGCCGTCTGCCGTTATCGTAGAAAGGTGCAGATGAAAGCATGCAACATTTTTAAAACTACTTTTAAAGATTTTACTTACCCATGTTATTCAAGGAGAAGCAGAGACTGACCACCGTCGTTGTCAATACATGTTTGGCACCTCTTTAGGAAACTATCCATCACTCGCCGTAGTGGCCTCTGTATTACGTCTTCTAATGCACCTTGAGTTCGAGTAATTAGTTCACCTTCATGGTTTCAGACTTTAACACATAGTGGCATAAAAAGCTATCTTATGACTGCTTGGCGCTTTCTGCAACGAAAGTTAGAAATAGCTAACACACACATTTATTCCAACCATTGTTTTTTCTTGAACAAATTATAATATGTATGGATTAAGTGAAAAGGAACTGAACGGCAAAATGTAGGGTTGCAACGCCTACCACTGTTAAAATTTAACCGTTGTAATAATGCGCACAATTCTAAATGCTGTCTTTATATGTATCTGAGCCCACAGAATAAGAGGACAAGACCCTCCATTCGAAATATATAGAGTAAAGGGGACGCAAACGGACACGCTAAGCACATTTTTCATAATTAAGGCCATACTATTTACTATAGAATCAAAAATATTATTTTAACAGAAGCACTGAACATTTATTTGACAAAACCGAAAATTATATAGTCTGGAATATATATATATATATATATATATATATATATATATATATATATATATATATATATATATATATATATTCTATTGCAAGGCAACGTGTAACTGTTAGAAGTGCCAGTTTAGTGCCAGTTTTAATAGTTTGGTTCTTCTAAGTGAAGGATTTGAGTGCAAAATAGTGTTTTGACAATGCGTTTTATGGTTTACAATAGACAATATTGTGCTCTACAAAAAAGTGTATTTATTAATGAAAGGTTTGATATTTCATGTCAATAGATGTAATTTTGTACTTATTTTTGTAGTGAACTACGTATGAATAAATACAACTAATTGGTAAGTAATTATTTGTAATAAATATGTTCTCAATATTGTTTAGATATGTCTGTCAGTGATTGATTATAATCGAAACACACATTCGTTTATTCCAACCAACATTCTACAAAGTTCTCTGCCGTGGCGTAGTGGGCTAAGGCAGCATGCCTGAGGTCCTGGCCACGGAAAGCGGCCCGGGTTCGATACCATCCATGGGGTACGGATTTGAAGTCCCGGGTATAGGACCGGTGCCCACTCAGTTTCGTGAGGAGCTTACGCTAGGTAAGCAGCTCTGGCCACGAAAACCAACATTCCGGCTGGGGGATGTCGAGATGCTGCCACATCTCCTCCCGGTACCGGCTGCATGATCGCCCACCTCTACCTTGCGTACGCGTTTTTTTTTTTTTTTTTTTTTTTTTTTTTTTTTTTTTTTTTTTTTTTTTTTTTTTTGTTATTTACGTCCTCCAACGTTAAGTCATATCATTAAGTCATATGGGTGAAATGATGCTCAAATGAGCCCATGGTCCATAGAGATTAGAGTTACCCGACATTCGTCCTTCATAATAAGGGAAAACCCTGGAAAAACCTTATCCAAGTAACTCACCCTGAGCGAGATTCAAACTCGGGACCTCTTGAACGTGAGGCAGACATGCTATCACCACGCTACCCAGGCGGGCTGGCGCATTTGCATATGTAGGACCATGGTATTGATTAGAAAGATTACAACATATAATATAAATATGTTTTATAGAAAGCTTGGAGTATATGTTAGAAAAGCATGATCCACTATCATCTACAACTACTGTATTTACTTGCTTTAAGAGTTTGACACCTAGCAAAAACAGCAGATCGTCACCCCTTCCTAGGGGAACAGGGAAGAGAAGACTTACCATTCCGGCTTTGTTCTTACCAGTTCTTCATTTAAGGAAACTCTTGAGAACATTATAGCTCTACTTTTGGATAAGCCTCAATAAAACCAAGCAACATGTTATTACATATCAGGCAAATAAATATGTAAGAGAATTTGTTCGGTACTTGGAACGCTTCCAGTGGGTATATGTGATTTGTACAAAGTACAAACTACAAGGGGGAGTAAACTGTGGACGGGGTTCTAGACCGGCTCGCCCCAGCAGAGCAGACTGCTGCGACGCCAACCACATGCTGTGAGCAGCAACTAAAATACGCAAACTCCCCACGCGGCACTACCATACAGATCCATCGTCAACACTTCCTACCCGGACTGAAATAAATGTGAAAGAAAATTAACCAACCTAGCATTCGCCTAGTAACCAAGGAAAACCTTTGGTCAGATTGGTCGAATAATCGAATTCGGGACCTCTCGAATGCGAGTAGCGCACTTTGCCGCGGCGTCACTTCACTCGGTGAGATTGTGCTTCTCTCCAATAACAAAAGCAGTTTGCTCAGATGTTTCAACAATAATTTTATATTGTTTTTATTACTTTAAGTGGTTCGATTGAAGATACTGAGGTCCACTTGAGGTGATGCAGTTTAAGCATATAAGCTCCTAAATTGGACTTTTGCAGTACAGTACAATATAGTGTTTGTATATACACTACATACACCAACATCTTTGCTGTATGCTTAAATATATTCTTTTATCGTAACTCAGTATAAATAACAGATAAGTGGCCCAATTTCAGCTGCCATTCTCCTACACTGAACCTCTCTGTGAAATTGAGGGATACCATGTCAGATTACTTTTGCGGGTTCGACCAACATTTAAGTTCAGGAAAACTGAATCACATAGGCTGGCGGTTCAAGACATTCATCACTCATTGAAACATCATGGATTTTCTCTTTCCTCTTTCCAGTTATCTAGAATTTGCTAAAGTATCACAGCATTGCAAAATTTAGGAACATTCTAATTATTCGTCATGATGCGAAGAAAATGTCACTCAAACCTAACATTGATCAAAGTATTCTTATGGAAGTAATTAAATGCATGATGAAGGAACTCAGTAAAAATGTAGTGAATTTTATATTTCTGGAATATAGATTATGCGGAACATTTCTGTATTACTGTCTCACTGAACAGCGTAATCTTTCAGGTTTCCAAATATTAGTTATCTGCAGCATGGACTGATGATGTAGAAATGGGCGAACTACACGCTGTCAATTCATACTACTTATTACTTTAAATCAATAGTCAATTTTTATGCTTAAAATAAATAATGCTCAATTCATTATACTCTTGGAAGTTTTGCAGTTTTATTTTATTTTTTATTATTTTTTTCAGATGTACGTTTTAGTGTGGTGTTACCATTCAAGAAGGGGCTCCAAGTGTATCTGCAGATCCCGGGACAAATGCTGCTGCGAGTTTTAGTTTGGTCCAGTTACTTAATATGCTGGAAATATACATTTATAAATATATTTGTTTTCAAAAGAAATACAACTCTACAAATGATGAATTGATTGGAAGGTTTTATGCTGTAATATGTGAACATCTCCAGATAGAAGACAACCAAATGGAATACAAGAGACCTTTTTGTTGTTGTAATTTACGTCCTCCAACGTTGTCATATCGGACGATGAGTGGAATGGATGAAATGATGCTCAATTGAGCCCAGGGTCCATAGAGGTTAGAGTTACCCGACATTCGTCTTTCAGGATAAGGGAACACCCTGGAAAAAGCTTATTCGGGACCTCTTGAACGTGAGGCAGACTCGCTACCAGCCACGCGACCGAGGCGGGCTAGCCTTTTCCTATCGCAATACTCCCAGGATTTAACGTCCTTATGTGATGAAAAACGAAACCATTTCGAATGAAAAGCATAGATCTATTTTATAGAATAACGGTTAATCCTATCCATAAAATTATGTATTTTAAAAAATATATATAAAACTTGGGACAGATTTATTGAAATTAAGAACCTTAGTAGAAAAACAAGCGAGGCAAAAATCGATAAAATACTGTTCAGGATTAGAAATTGTTAAGGAACATTAGCGTTTAAGTTGTTTAATTTTAAATATATTTTCTTGCCCACAATAGCCCTGCATAATTTGGTACCTCACCATGGTCAGCTCATCAAACTGTTTCCTGCTCTACTCGGCTTAGAGATTTTCGAGAACCGTGTTGTAAATGTTATCCTATTTTTTATATGATTCCATTCAGGAACTGCATTGTTATTTTCTCTCTTAGTGCGCAACATTTTCTCCATTATACTGATTGAGTAATGACAATTACTTTATATTTAAATTAGGTGTTCCAAACCTAATTAGCAATTAGAGCATAAAATATGGTAAGAGACATTTAAATAATTTGAAGGAAGCGTTAAGACAATAACATCTAATAACATAGGATGCACAGATTATGTCTGTGTTCGCTCAATGTTGGCTTCACAACATGAAGGTCCTTTCGTATCTAAGTGAAATTTCTTTTTTTTTAGTCTCCTCACGAGGGAGACCTGTTGGATTAAATCTGAAGTGTCATAAAATGTTTTCAAAGTATTAGCCAAAGTATAGCCAAAGGAAAATCAAGTGTTTATTAGAAACACCAGCTTTTAAACAAATGAACCGTGTAAAACGACAGTAATTTGAACTACTGACGCACAAATTACTTTTCAAAATTAACAAATCTAATAAATATTAATAAATATTTTGCGTCTATCGTCAGATTGTAAGGCGCCGCCGAAGCAGGGTGGTTGGGTCGCTTGCCTCTCACCTTGAGTTCGATCCCAGGGAATTGCATGTGGGGTTAGGGTGGACGAAGCAACGCCTACACGGCTTTATTCGGGTTCCCCAGTGTCCCTGCCGTTCATTCCACCAAGTGATCCAACACCTTTCCTATCATTCATTTCAGCTTCATTTCATGTCACTGTGGTTCCTCAACCTGATTCCAGGCTATTGGACGAGCCTACTGTTCCTAGATCTCTGATCCAATTTCCATCTGCTCCTTGACAGGCCCCTGACCCCGGCCCATACCTGGAAGTTGTAAATACGAGAAGAATAAGAAGAGTAAACGAATTTGTAAATAAATCAGGTTTTGTATCAAAGACAACATTGGATTGTATTTAACCCTATTATCTGGAGGTCGTCGTAGCAAGGTAAATGATAGATATGGAGATGATAGACATGGTGAATTAGTTATTCGATTGTAAATGTCTTGGAATGTTAAAGGCGCGTATTGGTAAGTATTTTTACTATATTAAATTGTAATAAAATGTATTGTAACTTGTGAACGATATTTTAACTTCATAGCTCTTGAAATATGGGCTGTTAACGTGCTTCACGGTACTATTACATGGCATAATTTACTCCTCTTCTGTTAACAAGCTCTCTATTTAGTTCAAGTTGTCTGACATTTGTTAGTCCTTTCTGTTTAGTTTAAAGAGAGATGAAGAGAGAGATACATGTTGCATGTTATGAAACCCGATATACTTATGTTGTTCCTATTCTGAGTAAAACCAGAAAGTATGGAGACGTGAGTTACTGATATAATAATCTGCAGTAAGTCCTTCATATATTCAAAAGTATCAAAATGATGTAGATAGGAAGCGTCGTAACAGCTAAAGCTTAAAATCTTCCAAAATATATTTTATGGGGTTAGGCTTTATAGCTTTCGTTGTCCTGAAATTAATTATTCTGTTCTTTGAAGTGGAACAAACAAAAACGATTTTTTTTTATGAACTCGTTAGACATTTATGTTTCAAACATTGAGGATACTCATCTGTAAAATTTCAAAGTTCAACATTTCATGTATTTCATTTGATATGTTAATCAGAAATCAGAGTTTGAGATAGAAGGCCAAATTTCATTAATATCTTTAGAATATTTCCAGATACATTAACTTTCTTATAATTGGGGCTTTAGTTTTTTACATAGTTTTCCACTGCATTTTATAGGAATTTTGGCTTACATTGAGATATTTTAACAACTTTAAAACGTTTCATAGAAGAAAATTAAAATGCTTGTTGCATTTAAAATCGATACTGATGAATTCCGGTAGTTTTTGTTCATTTTAGATTACTTTCCTTAGAGGCTTATAAACGAATGATAATGTTTAAAAAGTTCCAGCGAACTTTTTGTTCTGTTAACCCTCTGAGTGATTAGGCTTGATGTCTGAACTGCAGGTCGGGAGATGTTACCTGGGTAACGGGGATGATCCGGTAGAGCCGGCTGGCCGGCGGTGTGACCTTTGAGAACCTTGGCGCTGGCACGAACTCAACTTTATCTGCGCATGAATCATACTCCAACATCCTATAACTTCGTTATGGCAGGTGCTTATTAAGGAGTTACGCCAAGCCGCATAGGCTGACCCGCTCCTCAGCTTGGTTCTTGTAGGAGGTTCAGATTCAAATCGATATAAACACTGCATTATTCCCATCTACCTATGTTGCTTCTACCACCAGCATCTTTTCATACGTACATCTATTTCTTGCATCTTTTTCTTTCTGCCCCCCCCCCCTCAAAATCCATTCAGCCATATTTTGGTGTCTGCTGTTTCTCTATTTACGCTACCCAATGTTGATTCGCAGTTGTCAGTAAGCTACGCTGTCCGATAAAAATACTCTTAAGCAAATAACGTTGAGATAGTTTCTGCATTCTGTGAGTAAATTTACTGCTGGTATTTATATTAAATGTATTGCATATCACATATCAAATTATAAATGTAAAAAAAAAAAAAAAAATATTTTATATTCCTTTAGCTATAATTCTTTAACTTCGGTTTTCTCCGGCGGTGCGTTTCCATAAAGTTCTCAGTCCTCATTTTCGGGCGTCAGTGGTGTTCTTATTTGCCGAATATTTAGACTTTCAGTATTTAGTATAAAGAGAATTTTATAAAAAATACGAGAAGTCAGTTTAGAAACTCACATATCATTTGTAGACTTCGAAAGAGCATTTAATTAATTATATATATATATATATATATATATATATATATATATTATGGAGCATAATGAACAAAAGGGGATATCCCCCTCATGTAGTAGAAATAAAAGCTTATATAGACACACAACAATATCATAAATACAGGCACGGTAAACACAGAAGAAATAAAAGTAAATAAAGGAGTAAGACAGGGATGTAGCCTTTCTTCCACACTATTTAATATATACTTGGTGAATTGATATTCTATGCTGATGATGTAGCAATAAAACAATAAAATGAAGAAAGCCTTCAACTTTCCATGTATAAAATGTATTTAGTGGGAAAAGAATACTATCTAAATATATCCACTAAGAAATCGAGGATAATGACACATCGAGGAAAATATCCTGTAAGATCAAATATAAGCATTGAAAATAAGTGCCTGGAACAGCTTTCGAATTTCAACTGTATGGGCTGTGATGTAAGCTTTGATCTGAACAAAGACATAGAAAACAAAATAAACAAATTTCAGCAGATATGTGGAACTATAGCAAGAACATTGAAAAACAGAGCAAGGAAAGAGAAAAGGTTCAAAGCAGTTCCAATGCTCATGTATGGAAGTGAGTCCGGGAAATTAAAAGAAAGAGAAAAAAATTAAGATACAGGTAGCAGAAATGAGGATCTTAACAAGAGTTAAAGAATGCACTAGAAGAGATTTAATAAGAAATGAAACTATTCGAGAGGAACTACGCATATATAAATTACCGGACAAAATAGAAGACAGTATATAGAACTGGAAATAAGATGTGAATAGAATGGGCGAAGAAAGAGTACCGGTTTTAATAAGACGATACAAGAAGATACAATGGAAGAAGAGATGTAGGACGCCCTAGAAAAAATGGAATAGCCGATAGAATGCGAAGACGGAACAGGCAAAAATGACTGATCCCTGAAGTGGAGAAGAAGAGGAAGACTTAGACTTTCACTAACGTCTGTACTGTGACTTCGTGAGTTCGTAGAATTAAAAGCCCGAGTTGCAGATATTCCAAATGTTATTTATTTGCGTAGAAATACACTGCTCAATTCTCACGTAACAACATTACGTCACATACACACCACGATCTACCAAGGTCGATGACAGTAACAATCAGCGTCTGATTACATCAGCTCTCGTTACAACAACACTCTACAGCTGTTTACTGCTTACGACTCTCGCGATTGACTCTTGGCGAGTCTTCGCCTTCTTAAATACCTAATTGATAAATTCTAGATATTTCCGGAACAACAAAGAAACCGAATGATCTCTATCATCCAAGACGTCACCAGAAATTTCCATTTATCTCAGTTTGTTTGTTTCGGCAGACCTTTATCTCACGCTATCTTTAACTGCTTATGCAAACTCTTTATTGCCGTGAAACACTATCCTTCTGTTATCTGTTTGCACCGAAAATGTTATACCCGTTGCCGCGACACTGCTCCCTCCTCAATGCTGGTCGTCCCAAACAGCACCATCGTAGCGGGTCAGAGGATTCAGGTGTCACACCAGCATCTTTGCTCGACGCACCATCTGGATGCGATAGATCACGCCGTTAATCCTCTTCACCTTCCGGTACGGTCCTTGCCAAGGCTGTTGAAGTTTCGGGCAGCGTCCCTTGGCCCGGGTAGGGTGGTACGACCAGCTTGCCAGTTTGACTATCGGGTCTTCATGCGGTCGTTCGCCTTCTGGATGTTCTGACGAGCCATCTCGTGCGCATCGTGGAGAGTGACCACCAGGTTCTCCACATACTCAGTTGCTGGCTGTTTTGCGTCCGGGAGGCTTCCAAAGGCTAGATCACAAGGGAGACGCAACTCTCGGCCGAACATTAAGCTTGCTGGCGCCATCCCAGTGGTGTAGTGTGTTCACGAGCGGTAGGCCAGCAAGAACAGTGGCATCTTGACGTCCCAATCTCGCTGATGGCTCGCCACGACCTTCCTCAGGTGTTCTTCTAAGGTATTGATGTTTCTCTCCACCATACCGTCCGACTGCGGGTGTAGGGGTGTTGTACGGGTCTTGTTAACCCCAAGACTTTCTAATGCCTGCTTCATCAGGTTGGATACAAAATTGGGGCCCTGGTCGCTCTGGAACTCTAAGGTCACCCCAAATCGGCAGAACACTTGCTCCACGAGGCAGTCTGTGGTTGTCTTTGCCTCCTGGTTCGGGATGGCATACTCCTCCGGCCACTTGGTGAAGTACTCCACGACCACCATCAGGTACTTATTGCCTCGGTCGGACACTGGGAACTGTCCAGCTATGTCGACGGCGATCCGTTCGATTGGCGCTCCGACGTTGTATTGCTGCATGCAACTCCGGCTCCTAGACTGCGGGCCGCGACTCGCCGCGCACACGTGACAATGACGGAACCATCTCTCAGCATTTGCTCGGAGCCTCAGCCAGTAGTAGCGCTGCCGACGTTTGACGATCGTTCCGTTTGTTCCCAGTTGTCCTCCAGAAGTTACGGCGTGCACTTCATCCAATACTTCCGGGACCTAACTTCGGGGAAGTACCAAACTGTTCTCCTTCCGCTTTCCTATCAGGTGATTCCCATACCCGGAACAGCACGCCCTCTCAGATCTTTAGTGAGTCCCATTGGGCCCAGTACGACTTGTAGGTGGCGCTCCTCGGTGCGATGTCCCCCCAGGTTGGTCTTGTCCCTGCCTCCACTTCCCTCAAGAGTGGCCCCAAGTCGGCGTCCGCGAGCTGCACCCTCCTCAGGCCTGCGTTATCCCAGTCATCCGCAGGCACTGCCATGACCACTCTGACAGCTGCGGCACGCTCCTTCTCTTCCACTCTTGTACACTGGCTTCACTCCTCTGGGCAGGGTCTTCGGGACGTGGCGTCTGCATTACCGTGGCTCTTCCCTCTACTGCGATCAGAGGTGAAGTCGTACTCCTGCAGCCTCTGTACCCAGCGTGCTGTCTGGCCTTCCAGGTTTCCAAAGCTCAGTAGCCAGGTTAGGGTACAGTGATCAATCCTCAGGTGGAATGGCTGACCACACAGGTACTTGTGGAAGTGCTCCAATGGCTTTACTACCACCAGCAATTCTCGCCCGGTGTCGCAGTAGTTCTTCTCTGCCTTGGATAGCGTCTTGCTGTAGTAGGCTATCACCCGCTCTTGGTCGTCCTGGACTTGCGATAGGACGCCTCCAATGAAATGGTCGCTGGCGTTGGTGTCCAGAATGAAGGTGCCGCCTGGTTGTTGAAATCCCAGAACAGGAGCACTACACAGTGTCTTCTTCAGCCGCTGGAAAGCGCATTCGGTGTCCTCCGTCCACACATAAAGCCGGTGTTCTTCTGTCAGGCGGGTGAGGTGTTTGCCGATGATGAAGAGCCCCTTTATAAAACGGCGGTAATAACTGCACAACCCTAGGAAGCTGCGCAGTTCTCCCTTATCCTTCGGGCGAGGCCAATCTCTCACGGCCTGTGTCTTCTCCGGATCTGTGGACACTCCGGTTGGTGAGATATGTGGTCCAACTAGTTCACTTCCTTGCGGAAGAGCTGGCACTTCTTCGCGTTCAGCTTCAAGTTTGTCACCCGCAGTCTCTGTAGCACCTTACTCAGGTTGTCCAGATGATATGCGAAGGTCTTGCCGACGATGATGGTGTCGTCCAGGTATAGCAGGCAGGCGTCATAAGTCAACCCTCTCATCACTGACTCCATTAGGCATTGGAAGTTAGCCGATGCGTTGCAGAGGCCAAAAGGCATAACTGTGAAATGTACAAAGCCCTCGGCCTCGAGAATGCAGTGTTCTCCTTGTATCTCGAGTCTAGAGACACTTAACAGTAACCCGACTTCGGGTCCAGGTTCGAGAACCACTGTGTACCAGCAAGCGTGTCCAGGGTGTCGTCAATCCGGGGTAGGGGGAAGCAATCCTTTCAGGTGACAGCGTTCAACTTCCTGTAGTCCACGCAGAAGTGTAGCTTGCCGTTCTTCTTTGTCACCAGAACTACAGGGGAACACCAAGGGCTGTCAGACTCTTCAATCACTCCCTTGGATTTCCTGCAAACAATCTCCCGTTCCGCACATCCCGAACATCCCGTTCCGCCACCTGCTTTGCCAGAGGAATGCGTCTTGGTGGTGGCCACATAGGCCGGGAGTCCCCAGTGTCGATGCGGTGAAGCACTTTGTCCGTGCGGCCGTAGTTACTGTTACCTTGGCTGAAGACGCCCTGGTATCGTCTCAGTGTTTGTCGAAACTTCTCCAGCTTTTCTGCGGTAAGGTGGTCGGCTGCCCTCTCCATTAAGCCTTCCAGCTGAGGCCCCAGGTGTTGCGTCGGCACCGGCTCCTGTGTCTTGTCGATTGCTGATATGCTGAGCACGGGCTCGCACGTCCCTAACTCCGTTCCGGCCTGGACGTCGTGATCGGTGTCTGCTAGGTTCAGCAGTCTCACTGACAGTTCCTCTCGGCACGGCAAAAATGTCCTGGCTACACATAGTCCGTGCTCAGGCATCTTTTGGTCCAGCATCACGTTCTTCGTCCGCTGGCCGTCCAGTCACGCTGTCACTAGCACGTCGCTTCTCGCTAGATGGCTCTGCAGATTCCAAGGCGATCTTCGGGTTGCTGGAGAATGACCTCTTCTCCACTGAGCTGCAGGACCTTCCTGTTGATGTCGACCGTCGCCTTGTGGCTCCTGAGGGCATCCAATTCCAGTATCACCTCCTCACATTCGCGACGAACACCCATTGATGCACGGCACTCCCTCCCAACGTCAGCGTCAGCAGAGGCTCCTTCTCCACAGGCAAGGTGTCACCCGATGCCGTCACAAGCTGGTATGGTCGGATCGGCTTCCTCGTCGGCAAACTCTTCGCCATGTTAGGTGTGATGATGGTCACGGGTACCCCTGACCCAACCGTCCACGACGAGACTGTCTCCGTATGCCGGCTGACGGCGCGCAGTGTCACCCGAGGGAATGGTGATGTCGCCGCCGACATGCCCCTCACCACGCCGGACCTTACTCTTTCTTCCGGCTGCTCTTCCTAGTGTCGGCTATCTCTCTCCAGGTGTCCCGGCTGGCCACACCCGCAGCACACGCCACTAGGTCTTCGCTGGCGTCCCTCGACTGTTCTTCAGTCTCCCGCGTAGCGGATACTCCTTGTTTGCGACGTCGGGGTAGCCGTTACGTTGGCCGCTTCCCTCCTTAATGCTGCCGTTAGCGCCTCGTGGATTGTTTTGTAGTCGCCGAGCATTTGGTGCTGACGAATCTCCGTGTCTCGTATCCCTTCAACGAATGTCTAAGCGGCTTTTCGGGATACGAATTCTGGTGGGTGGTTGACTAATGCTTTGCTAGCCAGTTGCTCAATTGCCAGGGTGAACTGCAGCGTCTCCCCCGGCTGCTGTAACCTTGACTTCAGATGGCTGCGGTACGCTGCGACTAAGCGGTGGTTTCCAAAGCGGTTCTCCAGGGCCTCCCAGATGTCTTTGTGCACTGCCGCCGTCTGGACCGCGTTCAGGACTTCTGCGGCCCGTCCCTGGAGATTGGCTATTAACCGCGTGGCCTCTTCCTCTGGTGAATATTTGTTGCGCCTGGCCATTGCGTCGAATTGGCGGCGGAAGACTTCGAGAGTTTTCGCGCCGTCGTAGCTTCCATCTTTTCGGTGAGGTTATCGTTAGCCGTCTTCATTTCTTTCAGTTCCACTGCCAAGTTGTTATTTGTGGTCTCCAGCTTCGCGCTCAGGTTGTTATTTGCCGCTTCTGTTTTTGCAGCGAGGTTGTCATTCGCCGTCTTCATTTCTTCCATTTTCTGTAAAATCTTATCTAATGCCGCGTCCATGGTCAGATGTTCCACTTCCTGACACCAGTTGTGACTTTGGCGGTTCGTAGAATTGAAAGGCCGAGTTGCAGATATTCCAAATGTTCTTTATTTGCGTAGAAATAAGTTGTTCAATTCTCACGTAACATTATGTCACATTCACACAGTCTACCAAGGTCGATGACAATAACAAACGCGTTCGGATTACATCAGCTCTCGTTACAACACTCTACAGCTGTTCACTGCTTACGACTCTCAAGACTGACTCTTGGCGAATCGTCGCCTTCTTAAATACCTCATTGATAAATTCTAGATATTTCCGGAACAACAAAGAAACCGAATAATCTCTAAAAACCAAGGCGTCACCAGAAATTTCCATTTATCTCAGTTTGTTTGTTTCGACAGACCTTTATCTCGCGCTATCTTTAACTGCTTATGCAAACCCTTTATTGCCGTGAAACACTATCCGTCTGTTATCGGTTTGCGCCGAAACTTTTATGCCCGTTGCCGCGACAGTATGTTTCATTGTACACTGGTGAGGAACCCATTGATTAATTATTAACAACTGATATCTAGAAGCAAATCCAACCGTTGTGGAATTGCGCTCTTTCAAGCTAGGCGGGAGAAAGTACCTCTAAATTATTTCCTTCTCTCTGTAGAGTCTGGAAGGATTAATTTGGGGTCAATGCGTTTTATCGCAAAATAAACTAAACCTCATGATTATCTGCAGATCAACGAGTTACCAACTGAAGTTTTAACTGAAAGCACCCATATATTTTTGTAACCTAAAGAAAATTGGGCATTTAAAAAACTTGGTATAACGTATAAAAACGTATTTCCCTTACATAGAGTAATTTTCATTTTACCTCTTGGAAATCTCAAGCACCGTAATTCACCCTACATTGTTGTACTGGGGCATAAGTAAATTGCAAAAACTGTAACGACAACAATTAGCTTGTTTAAATGTTTACTGTTAATCTTACAAACAAAAGGCCTTGCACGCTTTAGAAAATAAGGCTAAGGCTTTTGGTGAGTTAATAAACAAAATAAACAAGTAGATACTAGGCTTAAAATGGCGGAGGGATTACACCAGATGCAAATTTATTGATGAGTTTCTTTTAGCCTGTAAAAATTTGAAGCTTTTAGAAGCTGTTTTGTTATATAGAGACATGTAAGTCGTGCACTATGTTACAATATGTGTTAATGGGGGAAGTTTTGTAACTAAATTATTTCAAAATACCTTTAGCTAAGTACAAAATGAATATATTGAACAGTTTATCAATATCATAGGTAGATGAAAAATGTAATAAACTTAAAACAATGTCCAGATATCTTTCATTTCATTATCAAAATATAGAAATTATCAAGATTAAGCTTTCGCTGCATATGGAGCTGAAGACGTCGTGATATATCGTACTGTAACCCACATTGAGGTGCTTGTTTGGCCTTTAGAATCATTATTTTTCAACGTAAACAAACAAACTTGTAATCTATAAATAAGTATTTCAAAGTTTATTATTTTAATGTGATACTAGTTGTACGAAATCAAGTTCAAATAACGCCTTCTAGGAATAACACTGAAATAAGTTTCGTTACTGACGTCAGAACTAGGAGTTCTCCATTGTGTATAGCGATAGTTAAACGCTCTATAGTTCTTTGAAGATTTGACGTACATATTGTGACTTTGTTGGTTCGTAGAATTAAAAGTCCAATTCTAAATGTTCTTTATTTCCGTAGCAATACACTGTTCAATTCTCATGTAACAACATTACATCACATATACAGTCTTCCAAGGTCGATGACAATAACAAACCGTGACAGCTGATTACATTAGCTCTCGTTACAACAACACTCTTGTTACACAACTGCTATTTTACAACTGGCCTGCTGGAGTGTCACAATCCCTTATATATCACATTCATGATTACCAGACTGTTCTGTCAATCACTAGACGTTTCTTTAAAACAAGGCATCTAATGACGTAATCCGAATATTCTATCACATTCTAGTAGCATAAATTAATCTATGCCGGCAAGGCCTTTACCTCAGTTATCTTGCTTGCCGGCGCTTTACTCTAAACGCGTTATCGTTAACTGCTTAGCAAGGCTCATTATCACCTTGAAACTTTATCCGCCGACTGTTTTGTTATTTGTGCCGAAACTTTTATGCCTGTTGTCGTGACAATATTGTTTTATTTGGGCAGAACATAATAATTTGTGAAAAAGTAAAGTGACACACACACATATTGTATGCCCGAGCTGAAAGTGTGTTAAGTGTTCTTTGGACAACAGTTTGACAACAAAATCGGTTAATCACTGAAATAATTTCATTCCAACATTATACATCACTGTAGATGTTATAGAACAACGCTATATCAATTACTTTTATTAGATAATAAGTAGAAATACTTTTGGTAATCTTTTGTAAAATGCTCAACTCAGTATACTATTCATAACTGCAGAGCTGCCAATATAACGTCATTCTCACGTAAATCTGGAGTGATTTAGAAACCTAAGCAAAGTGTTGCCATCGGATTGAGGGCTCTAAGCAGCAAAGCATAATCAATAGATGTTTTAATAGGTAGAGGAGTAGATGAGCCGCTACTGCGGAATGACAAGTGAAACTGCACTCCATGACCCATAAGTTTAGCAGATTTCAATCCTTTCATTACGTTAACACTCGCTTTCGCGAATGCGTAAAAGCCGCAAGATTGACTTAACACTATGATTTTCCTACGAAACAAAGAGTCCTCGAAAAGTCTGGTGGATTACAGATTATAAAAGGTTTTAACACCAACTCCAAGACAAATATTGAATAATAATAATAATAATAATAATAATAATAATAATAATAATAATAATAATAATAATAATAATAATAATAATAATAATAATAATAATAATAATAATAATAATAATAATAATAATAATAATAATAATAATAATAATAATAATAATAATAATAATAATAATAATAATAATAATAATAATAATAATAATAATAATAATAATAATAATAATAATAATAATAATAATAATAATAATAATAATAATAATAATAATAATAATAATAATAATAATAATAATAATAATAATAATAATAATAATAATAATAATAATAATAATAATAATAATAATAATAATAATAATAATAATAATAATAATAATAATAATAATAATAATAATAATAATAATAATAATAATAATAATAATAATAATAATAATAATAATAATAATAATAATAATAATAATAATAATAATAATAATAATAATAATAATAATAATAATAATAATAATAATAATAATAATAATAATAATAATAATAATAATAATAATAATAATAATAGTAATAATAATAATAGTAATAATAATAATAGTAATAGTAATAGTAATAGTAATAGTAATAGTAATAGTAATAGTAATAGTAATAGTAATAGTAATAATAATAATAGTAATAATAATAATAGTAATAATAATAATAATAATAATAATAATAATAATAATAATAATAATAATAATAATAATAATAATAATAATAATAATAATAATAATAATAATAATAATAATAATAATAATAATAATAATAATAATAATAATAATAATAATAATAATAATAATAATAATAATAATAATAATAATAATAATAATAATAATAATAATAATAATAATAATAATAATAATAATAATAATAATAATAATAATAATAATAATAATAATAATAATAATAATAATAATAATAATAATAATAATAATAATAATAATAATAATAATAATAATAATAATAATAATAATAATAATAATAATAATAATAATAATAATAATAATAATAATAATAATAATAATAATAATAATAATAATAATAATAATAATAATAATAATAATAATAATAATAATAATAATAATAATAATAATAATAATAATAATAATAATAATAATAATAATAATAATAATAATAATAATAATAATAATAATAATAATAATAATAATAATAATAATAATAATAATAATAATAATAATAATAATAATAATAATAATAATAATAATAATAATAATAATAATAATAATAATAATAATAATAATAATAATAATAATAATAATAATAATAATAATAATAATAATAATAATAATAATAATAATAATAATAATAATAATAATAATAATAACAACAACAAAAGTACTCCTCACCAAGATTGGAAATCACAAGCTTCAGTATTTCTTCACTATGCTTGCAAGAATTTGTTGGCCTGTGTTTCCTGATCACACATGAGACCATATGTATAGAGGTGCTAGCGAGCAATTTGAGGGTAAAAGCATTCAGGTCAGTCACCTGAATTATAACAGCTGCCTGTCAGTATTTTAAAACAAATGATCTTCATAGTAAGCAGTTCTGGAAACTTCTTCGGTGTCAGGAGAGAAGCCATTATCTCTGAGTATATTCCACTTTTGTTGTGAAGATTGTTTAAGAAGGTTATAGGCACTCTGGAGTGGTCCTTTTGAGGCGGGCACAGCGTCGAGAAGTCAATTAAAGAGAAGCCAACTGCTAAGGATTCTGATTTTGGAACAAAATTCACCATTAATCGGTATGCGTTTTTAAGTGCACTGCTGCTTTGCCGAGAGAAGATACTGGTAAGGCTGTCGAATCCATGAGACACTGGTTCGCATAGCTAAGCCAGAACAGTCATCAGCAAGTGTACCGCTGTACAAAGCATCCGAAGAGCCAACATCGTCTTATAATCTCGGTCTCTGCCTGAAAGACATTGATGAGAGCGGCCTACTAACAGACCATGGCAAAACTGAACAGGACTCTTTAATTACTTAGACAATAGCGATCTGTCTTCAGTCAAGTAAACATCGATTACGAGCACACCCACCACATACTACCAAGTGAACTCTGTAAACGGCCGAACTATCCGGCAACTGTACGTAAGAGTGCTCCTCTGACGAAGCTAACGGAGTTATGAGACATGTTAGACTAGAGTATTCGAGATCCAGAAGAGTTAAAAATCCGATGGTCTCTGGTGCTCTCCTGTAGTAATGGTGTAGAGAAGGTACGGTAAGCTACGTTTCTGCGTGGGCAACAGAAAGCTGAATGTTGTCATCCAAGGGTCTGTACTCCTCATCCCAGGTACCCGGATCACTCTCACCGGTGACTCTTAGGATTGCCCTGAAATCGGGTTACTGGCAATTAGTTGTACATCTCCGGAATGAGGAGGAATCGGCAGTTTCGACAAGTCATGTGGTTTGGCAGTTTACGAATTTGCTCCTAGGCATCTGTTATGCGCCAGCCCCTTCTAACGGCTCATGGAATCGGTGAAGATACTACCTACTATATCTGGATATTTTTGCCATCTAGTGCAGCTCCGAAGTCTATCTTGAGGATCTGATCAAGGTATTAAAGAGGCTGAAGCCATCTTCTCTGCAATGAGACTAAATGTTTGTTGCATATAGTCTCACCATGGACCCAAGATGGATAGGGCTGAGGAGATTCGCCTTTCTCGAAAGATAAAGGAGAGCTGCATAATTTCCTCTGTCTACTATCGTCGGTTTGTCGGATACTTCTATGCATTATCAAGCCTCTCACTCGTTTGATGAAAGAATCCTCGTCTGATATATACAAGTCAGATCTCTGCAGTGCGCCCGTTTAGGTTTACCACATCGATTTACCCCTTTATCATAGGAACACAACCTGCGATACCGATATTGGAGATGTACTACCCATGGTTCAGGATGGACAGAAGCATCTAATTGCACAGTACAACAAAGCGTTCTCCAACAAGAAAATAAACCTTGCGTTACGCGGCGGGAGTTCCTGGCACCAGTGAAGATCTAGGAAAAATTCCATACTGCACTGCGGTTGTTAAAATACTTAATATCTCTCATTGGTGAAAGTTAGCACATACTCCTCAGGCACTACCGGCTAATTATTACGTATGGCACAGCATGGGAGAAGATAACTATTTAACGGAAGCAGAATAACTATCGAATAAGTTAAATAAATAAATAAATAAATAAATAAATAAATAAATAAATAAATAAATAAATAAATAAATAAATAAATAAATAAATAAATAAATAAATAAATAAATAAATAAATAAATAAATAAATAAATAAATAAATAAATAAATAAATAAATAAATAAATAAATAAATAAATAAATAAATAAATAAATAAATAAATAAATAAATAAATAAATAAATAAATAAATAAATAAATAAATAAATAAATAAATAAATAAATAAATAAATAAATAAATAAATAAATAAATAAATAAATAAATAAATAAATAAATAAATAAATAAATAAATAAATAAATAAATAAATAAATAAATAAATAAATAAATAAATAAATAAATAAATAAATAAATAAATAAATAAATAAATAAATAAATAAATAAATAAATAAATAAATAAATAAATAAATAAATAAATAAATAAATAAATAAATAAATAAATAAATAAATAAATAAATAAATAAATAAATAAATAAATAAATAAATAAATAAATAAATAAATAAATAAATAAATAAATAAATAAATAAATAAAGAAAGAAAGAAATAAATAAATAAATAAATAAATAAATAAATAAATAAATAAATAAATAAATAAATAAATGAATGAATGAATGAATGAATGAATGAATGAATGAATGAATGAATGAATGAATGAATGAATGAATGAATGAATGAATGAATGAATGAATAAATAAATAAATGAATAAATAAATAAATAAATAAATAAATAAATAAATAAATAAATAAATAAATACATAAATAAATAAATAAATAAATAAATAAATAAATAAATAAATAAATAAATAAATAAATAAATAAATAAATAAATAAATAAATAAATAAATAAATAAATAAATAAATAAATAAATAAATAAATAAATAAATAAATAAATAAATAAATAAATAAATAAATAAATAAATAAATAAATAAATAAATAAATAAATAAATAAATAAATAAATAAATAAATAAATAAATAAATAAATAAATAAATAAATAAATAAATAAATAAATAAATAAATAAATAAATAAATAAATAAATAAATAAATAAATAAATAAATAAATAAATAAATAAATAAATAAATAAATAAATAAATAAATAAATAAATAAATAAATAAATAAATAAATAAATAAATAAATAAATAAATAAATAAATAAATAAATAAATAAGTACATAAATAAATAAATAAATAATAAATACATAAATAAATATGTTAGAATAACTTGCATATACACATATTCTAATTTAAAATATATTCTACACAGTCTTTTTTCAGATTTAGTATCGGACGAATGCTTTTAGTGCGTATCTTTACTCAGCTGTCACCTCAAGTTAAAGGAACTATACTTTCGCATTAGAAAATTACCTGCTTTACTCGATGCCTTTGCCATTTTACAATTTATGTTAAAATACTCTTTCAGTGGCTTGCTGGTTACTCCATTGGTTAAATGGAAATTTATGGCCAATTAAATCTGCCTTCATCAAAGAAATTACACTACTCATTCTCTTATTAGGCACAGATAAATTCAATTATACGTTCATTGAAAATCTAATCACGGACCAGAATTCATAATGTTCAACTGACTAAAAGTACACTACATTTCCGAAATGAAATATGGAAATGAAAATTACTGCTGCAGAATCTTCTTGTTCTTAACGGTGCATCTTTGTAGCCATGTATTTGCATCCAGAAGTCCACTAACCTCAAGATGTTTTGGCGTTTTGTAATGTTTAATTTATACCAATGATTTTCTATTTGATTTATTTGGGAAAGATTTCAGCAGAATTTTCTCTTAAGGAAATGCATTTTTAAAGTCTATTTATTTTATTTGATAGTTGAACAGTCAATTATTTCACACATAAAAATGTATCAAGCTAAAAATTGGAATCCTCCGGTTACCAATAACTGTCACTGAAATTCTATCACTGTGCAACTTCAAATTATTCTAGATGTAGCCATGGGCATTCTAACATTAAACATTGCAGGCAAACTAAGACCGTTTTCTCCCATGAAGGACAGTCTAGCTACACAGTATTATTTAATACACATTAAAAAGGTTTGAAATAAATTAGTCTCCTTTTGTGAAATAAAATTTGAGTGTTTCAATATTTTAGCACGTATTTCCGGAAATTCACTATATGAATTCACTGTATAAAACGGTCTTTGGATCATACATACAGAAAACATGCTTTAGAGAAACTAAAGCAGACTACCAGCCAAAAATAAAGCAAAAAGGTACAAAAATTCTGGGTTTTCCGATGCACTTAGAACTCAAAGTATCTACTGTTTAGTTAAAGAATCCTTCTGAGATGCAAGTAAAGAGCAACACACGTTCTCATTACAAAGGGGCTCGCTCACACATAGCGTGTTACCGCTACTCTATAATTAAGATGTAATCTTTCAGAATACTCCTCGGAAGGGATAAAAATAGGTTTGAGATCACCTTCAGGAAGTTCGCTCTAAAATATGAGCAACATTGTTATAGTAAAAGAGCATCGCAATCACTAAACAGTGTCTTGCTCAGATTTGGAACTTTACAAAGTATCCAGAAAATTAATTTAACAGTTGCTTCATGGAGCACGTTTCATTTTCGTGCTTGACTTTAATGCGTACGAAAGAAGCCTGAATTTTTACGTTGCCAAATTTCAAAATTTTCCCAATTTTGTAGAAGACTCCTTAGGTTTGCACAAACGTTATGATTCCAACAGTAGGGCTTGATAGTTTCTTATAATTTGAATTTTTGAGACATGTTGGAATTAAGGTTAAGGCTCATATCTACTCTCATAAAACTACAAAAGACAATACTTGAGAATTTAAAGACTTTGGTGTTATAATTTTTATGAAATCTCTAAAAACGATAAAATAGATGATAGAACACATTTTGAAGATAAAGAAGACTCAAACACTAGTAGCAATTAATGTATTCATGCTTACGTTCTTCCTGTATTTCCCACTCGTGATTTATTTGATGTAATTGTGCAATGGTATGTTATAAGTTTGCAGAGTTTATTGCACATAGTAATGTAGCGTTATTTATTTTAGAAGGGGTGGAACAGACACTTGGGAATATTATAATATGCGGATAACTCTGTGTTCAAAGAAGGATTTCATGTTCAAAGCCGCCAGACACCAGGACTTTTTAAAATGTATTTTCTTAAGTTTTGTTATCGTTTTTATATTTTTGTATTCTTTCTTTCTTCATGTTTTATGGATTTTTAAAGGGGAAGTCCAAATTATTTTAGCTTCTCCTAATAGAAAAACCATTTGTCAATCAACATGAGAACTTTGGGAGCAGCTGATAGAACCCCATCGTTCCAAAGAGTAGTTAAATTAACAATTACAGCGTTAGTGTGTCCTTTGGGAAAATAATAGGTAGCAACACGTCGCAAAAGCCGGTGTGGACGTTACAATAACTGAATTAACTGAGCCAGAAAACCATTTACAGTAGAATACACACTCATTGGAGAAATTAGGACAGTAGTCTAAGTAAACTCGGTTGACAGGGATAGCCTCAAACAAGTGCAAATTGTGTCCGGCTCATTACCACGCCCAAGGCATTGGGGATATTTATATCCCCGGTGGAACACGGCACCAGCCACTTGATCCCCAGCGAGGCCCTGTTTATCCAATCGACAGATATTTCAAGCGTGAGACGGACCTTGTTCGGGAACTCCCACTTTGCCGGGGACACCGAAATGTCTCCTCTGAAAAAACATCATTTTTGGATTACAGGGTGGCCGAACATGTATCGAGCTAGGAGAGCGGTAGAAGGGGAATTTAATGGAGCCCTAGTCGGTCGGCGGGTCCGCAAACTGCAAACAAAACACTCTCGTGTAACAAATTACCCTAACACGGGCGTTCAGGCGCGAAGCATTTGATTATTCCTCTGCACTGCGATTTGTTTCAAACGGATCTGGTTAAGTTGGACAGGCCATCACTTGGAAGCGAAACCTTTTTATGTTTGTTTGTAGAGCCCGAAACTGTCGCGTTTGTGGATCTATTCTCCGCAAACATTTTGGGTGAAGCAAAACAATACTGGAGTTTCATTAACCGGCATGGTGTTAAATAAAATCCAGGTTGTTTACATATTGCAGGGTAGCATTCATCACTTCACTTACAGCACGTACGTGTTTGCAATTAAGAATCAACATGCTGATTGTGTAAAGGATTAAAGATATACTGTTTAGCTACTGAATAATGACACTGCATTTCGCACCAAATTCACAATTCATCTACAATGCTTTTCATATAATAGAATGGAGGCAAGTGGCTGCCAATAAGTTCATTCTCTATAGTGATATCCCTTTAAAATAGAAAATAGGAAGCACTGCAAAGCAACAAACAAGCAAACTTTAATAAAATTCGTTTTAAAATTCTGCTGTTTCTTGTCTCTGTTCGTTCACTGGAAACAAATGGAGAGAAGGAGAGAGAGAGAGAGAGAGAGAGAGAGAGAGAGAGAGAGAGAGAGAGAGAGAGAGAGAGAGAGAGAGAGAGAGAGAGAGAGAGAGAGAGAGAGAAACATCGTGTCATACGTGATCAGATTTATGATAAACATACATCCTTCCGAAAGGCAAAATTGGAATGTTTACTCTGTAATGAAAATGTATTATAGTGTTAATATAATTATGTATATAATAGGAATTATATATTTATTATATAATATTATAACATTAATTATATATTTATATAATTTATATAATTTATTAATTATATTATTATTTATTACTTATAATTATTTATAAGGAATTCTTTGAGATAAATGTTGTCCCTGGTAATAGTATTTTCCTACATATTTAATTATGATATTTGAAAATCTGAAGTATGTAAGTCAACTACAATGCAAAACTGAGCACATGTATCAGAAATTTTATACCCTATCTGGTGAAAAAATATCCTACAATTTATTATGGGGAAATATAAGTGTATCATGCACACATTAGAATATGCGAATAGTGATGACCAAGTTTAGCTATATATAATTATTAATCTCAAGAGCAAAAGGAAAGTATGTTGTATTTTCTTACTGCAATCACTAAAATAATCATCATCACTGCAACAGTCACAGAAGTTTTTATCCACCAAGACATTTACAATCAGACGAACTCTTTCGTCATTTGTCTTACACAGCCATTGTTCACATAATCGATCATATCACAATCTAAGCTATTCCGAACTGTGCTCGACTCTGTCATATCGTTATTTACAAATGACCGAACTTCAATTCACTGTAATTGTGACAACCTGACCTAATCCTCATCTGAGGGAATAAAATCATCCTGAATAGAATGGTGTATTCAGTCCTATCAAAATCTAAGCTATTCTAAGCTATGCTCTAACCAAATAATAATATTTATCATTACGTAAATATGATCCAATTCCCAATTCCATGTTAAACCAGAATAACATGACCTGAACTTCCTTTCATGTATTCCGTCCTGGCTACAGTTACTATTTCCTGATTTTTGTCATTTTCACCCTTCTTTTCCTTTTACTGTACTTGTCATAGAAGCAACTCCACCTGTGCATATAGAAACGCAATCTTACAATGTTAATTTATCACATCCATTAATCGTAGGAAATATTTCTGTTCAAGTGGTTCGCTCATTAAAATTAAATTTGTTAATTACTTCTCCATCAATATAACATAAGTAGGAAAGAAACTGTGATTTACCGCCCATATCAATGGATTCATCGGACTCAAGTGAGAACTTTCGACTGCTCTTTATATTCTGCATCATAATTTCTTCAATGTCAATTCACGTGATATTAACTCGGCTTATGATTTTGGTAATCGACTGAGGAATCTGTGAAACTTGAGTAAGTGATTTGACACCCGAGACACGTGTCTTTATTTTTATTTTATTTTGCCCCTCAGACTTTAACAACGCTTCTCCTTATTGTGCCGAATTTCGGGGCATTAGGTTAGTTTGGGTGCCTCAAAGGTAGCTTCACGCACCTTTTCTGAAACACCTACCAAGGATGTTACGAGTATCCCGTTAGCCCGCCTCGGGAGCGTAGATGGTAGCCTGTCTGCCTTACGTTCACGAGTTCCCGAGTTCAAATCTCGGTCAGGGCGAGTTACCTGGATAAGGATTTTACCGGAGTTTTCCCTAATACTGATAGATGAATGTCGGGTAACTCTAAGCTCCATGGATCTCGGACTCATTTGAGCATCGTTCCACCCATTTCATTGATTGTCCGATATGACAACGTTGGAGGACGTGAATTACATTAAAAAGCATCACGTCGTTTTTATTATATTTAAACAAATGACACAAATGAGTTCTTTCGTTACTTAATAGAGAGGAAAGTTTTGTTAAGAAATGTCATTTGAATTTTCTGGAAAAAAAAGCAGTATTTCTGAGATTGTCACCCCGCATAGCACACTTGGATATTAGGCATGTTTAATCACTACAAAAATAAGTAAATAAATAAGTAATACTATGTTGCTAGTGAATTATTACTTGCCTTCAAGGACGAATCACTTTGTACAAAACTTGTCAATATTGTTAAAAATGGTAATAGTTTAATAACCAGCTAATCACAGTACTTCCACTATTGTTAAAGAAACTGAAGTACTGCGATAAATGCTGACTGATAATATTTTGGATTTTTCGGCGAAGGAAAAGAGCAATAAACTTTAACTTATGAAACGCCGACAAAAATATCAAAGCAGGGCAGTAAAACAATAAATGACAAACATTTCTGGTAATCCTGCAATTTTAGCTAAAAGCACGTTTAGGTAGGCATGCAGAAAAGATGCGGTGTTACAAAGAAACCTTATTGTGGCTAGAACCCAGTCTATAATTTGAAACAGGGGTGCTCCAATCATAGAGGTCTTAATGACCCCGCGGCCATACGTTTTATAACTGTATTCAGTGATATATAACGAAGGTTCTTCTTCTACCCTTCAAACGTGATTTATCATCTTTACTATTACGAAATTATGAATTAAGAGAGATAGCATTCTATAAAATCAAGATTGTAGCAGAAGGGTAATGCCACATATTAATGGTCTAAGCAAACACAAAATGTTCCCGTAAAAACAAAACTTAATGGAAGAAGTTTAAATGCTTATAATCGGAAAAAGGAAGTAAACACATGAAAAACACATAATGTTCAGGTAACGAGTGCTTTGGCCAGTAATTTTGCTTTGCAAAATAATGCATCAGAATATACTTTTAGCACCTCCTTTTTTCCTGGCTTTGTATATGTAAATTCTATAGTATTATTGGTGCGTGCCACTAAAAACAATTCGGAAAGTCCTACATGGCCTTCTTTGGAGTGAAAATAAGTTTGCAACGCAATAACTATAGAACCGACCCAATATTAAAGCGAGAATGCATCAACTTAATAAAACAACTGTAAGAGCGATATGGAGCATATACATTTAATTTAATTTCTAAAAAATTCTGTTATCAACATATAGGAATAAAAGTATAAATAAGTACCTCCTTTTAGTTAATTGATAGAAATTAATCATTTCTCCACACTAGCCGTATATAGGCTAAGTTTTTTAATAGATAGAATCAACATGAAAAATTCAATGCCATGGCCGGGATTTCAGCCACGGATCTCCTGGTTTCCGTCCAGTCGCTCTTAACCTTTGAGCTACCATGGCCAACGTGCCGTCCTGACATTAAATTCTCCATTTGACTCATACATTTCCCCGGTAGACCACTAGGGGCTCTCGCATCCGAGATACACTGTTTGTGGCGACTTACTATCGTAAGTACTTAAGTCCCAGGCTTCATCATTTAACTCTTATTATTTTAGTTAATTGATGGAAATTAATCATTTCTCCACACTAGCCGTATATAGGCTAAGGTTTTTAAGTTCTAAGGTTAAGAGCGACTGGACGGAAACCAGGAGATCCGTGGTTCAAATCCCGGCCATGGCATTGAATTTTTCATGTTGACTCTATCTATTAAGCACCTTCTTACTTAAAATTGACAGTTAACTAATTATAATAGCTCTAAACGTACGGCCACACCTTTTCTAATGGTGCTGACTCCATATGTGGAAAACTGGATTGGAGCACCTCCAGCTGTTAGGTTGAAGAGGGGTAGACAGATATTTTTTCAAACAAAACCATGGTTAGCTTAGGTTATTATTAACACAATTTGAATAAGTGTAATACCCCATGCTCTATTAATTGCTAATATTTACCTTGAAAGCGTTTCATTTTGACGTTCTTAACATTATCACTCATGTCAACTGCTGGATTTTTATTCAGCAGACTCTCTGGTAATGATTTGGGTGCTTCCTTTTTGATGCAATGAATCTGAATTTCGAATTATCGTCAAATGTTTTATCTAAATTTACCAGTTTCCTTCAGATTTCTTTATGAGGATTTTTTCTTGAGTGGGTAATGCTGCTTGAACCATGAGGGGTAATGCTGCTTGAACCATGAGTACTTAAAAATGAATTTTCCATTTTCCATCGCGTTACTTCCAAAAATAACACAGTACTGCAAATTTGTCCCTTCCTTTGTGTTTGATGTCCCTGAAATGTTCTTTAAACCTAGTGATCAATATTTTAATTTTTACAATGTAGAAGTTGTAATATTTTTTTGTAAACACCTGACGTTTTGTCTGTCTTGTGTGATTTTAGAAGGTTCTGTACTCTGTATTTATTCTGAGGTACGAAGTAATGTGTTCTTTGCATAGGTTTTGGAAAATTTTTATATCTCTGTAATAATATGCAGTGGGTAGCATATTATGGAATTTTTTAGACATACTGTACGCTATGCAGAACTCATTCACTAAGTTAACTCCTTCTTTGTAATATTTCTCGTTTTTTATGTTCTTCTGAATCTGGAATAATGGCAGCATGAAGGATATGTGTACATTAGTAAATTTACTATTTGCCTGAGAAAGTCATGGCTTATGCATTAAGACCAAAATTCGAAATGCGATTTTAAGTCAGCAACTGGACCTTTGCAGTCGGCAGATGACTTAAAATAACGGAATACTGATCTTGTCCTAGTATTCCTCGAAGGTGCAGGTAACTCCATAAGATTACATTATTTTCTTTGAAATATGCATCTTCATTATTCCCACTATATACTTCTTGTTCTGTATCTGTCCTAAATTGCCAGAAATTGTAGCAGGTTTTAGTTTTGACTCAAATTATTTCTGCTATATAGGTAAGAAGAATCCCAGCTCACTCAGCTTCAGACTAATAAAGACTTTGTTTAGTTTTCATATCTAGCTGGAAAATACTCCACAAATTCCGCAGCTCTTGATTCTCGAAGCGTGGCCTGAATACTTAGTACTGAAACTTATCTTTGGGTGATAAATAAATGTCCTATATGCTTTTGGAAACTCTCCCCAGGACGCAACCATTGCTTCAGCTCCGTATTTTCTTAACTAGAGCTTCAGAAGTTTAAATTTTCTATCACTTTGGTGCACCTGGCATGTTCCATTCACTAACTCTATACACAAGAAGGTTCTGTGAGGTACTGGTCTTTCTATCTAACATTGCGGTAATCCACTGTATGTCTTATCAATGTCTAGGGCAGCATTTTGTCATTCAGAAGTTGAGCCACAATATCAGTATTCAATGCTTTATACTTAGCTTCCCAGCTCTTTCTTAAAAGTCTTTCAGATAAACCTTTTTCGTGCTTAAAAAACTCTGTCAACGTATTTAAATCTCTCATAAAAGTTGCAGAAGTAGCTCTCCTTTGACCCTAGCCATGCGCGTTTGTATCAAAAAGACGTAATCGGCTCTGTCAGGGTCGCCAAAAATGTTAAATACTGGAAATTAACTTAAGCTAGAAATAGTCCTCATTTTGGCGTAAAAGCCACCAAAGTTCATTACAAAATTTTACTATACTAAAACTCAGGACATTACATATTTTCTCGTTTAACAGGATCAGATCGCCAAGCACAGAAATTCAAGCACAAAAACACACCGAAAGAAGAAAAAATTCGAGAGAAAACCAATACAAAATATGTCACTGAGTATCATTATTCAACCTACCTTATAGCATGAGCATCGTACTGCTGAAATCACTATTGCTGTTTCTAATTTCTGTACCATGATGTACAGGAAGATAATAGAAAGTATGACATACCCATCCCATTACAATTTTTTCCATATTCGCATATTCTAAACCAATATTTTAAACTGAGATAGCTCTCCTGCGGTTCACATTCAAGAGAAGCGTATTAATGTAATTTATTTCGTACTCGAGGAATAAGTGAAATTATCTTTCATAGATCCTTTTCGTCAAACTTTCGTAATCATCGGGTTAAAGTGAAGTGTTTCCTCTATCCGGTCAACTTGTGTCGCACTAGTAGCTGTATAGCAACTATATGCTCATAGCGACTTACTTGTTACGTTGCTTACGCCACTACATGGACAGAGCAGCCACGCATGCTTTTTAGTCCTTATGACTGACCATTTTCATAAACTTAGATTTCAGATTCATTAGCTATAACATTTTCTTTCACAGCATAACGTTAATTAGTTACCAGTAGGGCATCAAAGCGCGTGAGGTCCGTTTCTTAATCTTGCTTATTACTATCGTCCCGTTATTTATATAAACTTATGCTTCTGATTCACAGAAGTCTTGCTTAGGTTTAGGTATTTATAAGCTATCAACCAGTGGTTACATCAAAACACAGAAGTAAGTGGCACTCAAATTTATCAACATCTGGTCGCTATGTGTTCTCATAAATTCATATTCCTCTATCTACTTCGCGTTAATCGGGATTAACATTTGCATAAATATTCTTTGGTGCAATGGCATATGGGAATACTGTGCGCTTTAAGTGACAGTCAGAACTTTTAAAGTATGTCACTGTGTGATGGCTTTGAATTTCTTTTCTTTGCATGGCGGCCAAGAGATAAAGTTTTATATTTCGCATTCACAAAAAAGGTTCTCTATTTTCATGAAAGCTGTACATACAAACACTTATTCTTCAATCTAATTCATGTTAATGAAGATAACTATATTATTGTTAATTTTCCTGTAGATGTAAGGGGAATGTGGGAATACTTTAAGCATAGTCAAATCTTTAAACAACTAGTCTCTATGTGATGACTTTAATGTCTTTGCATTGTCAAGAGACAAAGATATTAAATAGCGATTCCCCATTAGAAAAAAAATAAAGCTTCTGGAACGTTCGGATAAATAACAATTTCCCTAATTGGTTCACAGCACAACAAAAATGCATACGAGTAAATTGTGTATTTTAAGATCTGCATTCAAGATGGCAATTCATTTATCGTTAAAATGTCTTAAATCATGATATATACTTTAATAAAAACCGTTAGAGCCATTTTTGTCAAAATCAACGGTTTCGATATATATAAAGAGTAAACCTGCGGTGGAAGATTTTTCTTGAAAAATATTCGTGTAGCACCTTTGGAATATGTGAACTTAAATACCAAATTTATTATTTAAAATACTTTTCATCTTTTAGTTATTCTGTTTACAGGTACATATATATGGTCACATGGTCTTTCTCTCTCTCCCTTTGATACACACACATGCACACACACAGTGGTATACACCGTTCAAGAGGTCCCGAGTTCGAATCTCGGTCAGGGTGAGTTACCTAGATAAGGGTTTTTCCGGGGCTTTCCCTTATCCTTCAAGACGAATGTCGGGTAACTCTAAGCTCCATGGACCCTGGACTCAGTTGAGCATCATTTCACCCAATTCATTCACCGTCCGATATAGCTTAATGTTGGGGCGGACGTAAATTAAAAAAAAAGGGTACCTACGTTTATAATACGTAATTCTTTCTAAAGGTTTTAGACTCAAGAGGTCCTAGAATATCCTAATTCCCACTAAAGTCAGGATAACGAACTTTTAGTATGCAACACATCCATCTCTTACAGAAAGTCATAAAATGAATAACGATTGCCCGTTTCAGAAAACTACAAGTATTAAGAAAATCCAGACGAATAACAATGAATATCTCTGAAAGGGTTCACTTCATAAAAATGTGTTTTAAGGAGATATATATTTTTGTGTAGTAAGATAACTTTCGATTTATCAGTTATGCAAAAGTCATATAGGATAATTCCAGAAAACTAAAGATATTCGTGCATTTCATTCGTCATTAAAATATCTTAAACATGTGCTACTTCAGTCAAACTCGTTAGTGCCAACTGTCGGAAAATCAACAGTTTCTAAAAATGTTCCCTGTAAGAGGTAGTTTAGAATAGCGAGATACTCTTGCAAATCTCCGTTTCGCATCCCAGGAGGATTCCGAAATTAAATATCAAATTTGGTACTTAACCAATTTATCCTTTCTGAATTAAAGTTGTTCAAAGTCACACAGATACATGGACACACACACACGCACATGGCATGATACACATATACGCACACACACGAACACAGATACACACCCTATGTTTTCTATAAAAAAAAGCAGAAGGTTTCAAATCGTGCAGCTGTTTCCACTGCAATCTCGGTATCGAATTTTTGGTTGGAATTCAACAGCTTCTCAATTCACTCCGTGTATGTTAGAACGAAGTATATATATCATTAAAACAGGTAGTTTAGGTAAAAGAAATGTTTTGTGGAGTGAACTATTTATTAATTTACCTAATTCTGTCATTCTCATTTTACCCAAATGTTTATTAGGAATATAATTTACTACTTATAACATGAATATAACACAATTACGAGTATGACAATATGAAATATAATCAAAATGACAAACAGTTAACATCAAAATATTAATCATTTAGTTTAAGAAATATTTTGTTCAACAAATCCGTGAAGTATTGACGAGTTTTGTAATTCATCAAACTATGTGTAAGTGTAACCTAATGATTGAAGCAATAATTCAAATTCATATCTTTCAAAGCAGAAAACTGGGCAGTCAAATAAAATGTGCGCTACATTTTGAAGATGATTCCCACAAATACAATTAGAGGTGGATTTGATTTTGAATGGGAATAAGCAGTCAGAAAATTTGCCATGAACACTCAAAAATTGAAATAGAACTTAATTAGGATTAACGATGTTAATCAAATAGGACTCTATTATTCTTTTGGCATGCAAAATTGTTTTGCTTTGTAAAGCTCTGACGGAACGGCCGGCTTTTAACTTTTTTTGTTTATTTGTTACAGCTTGCTATAATCCCATATTCCCCGTGCACCTCAGAAAATTAGGAATAAGATTGCCGTGAATTAGAGAAAGCAATAAAAGTTTGTAAAGATACTTTTATATGACTAGAGAAAGTCATGTGTGTGCGAGGTATGTGATTTATATTTCTTCTCCAGATTTTGAGGAAATGTGAACAGTGCATTTCTTTAAAATGTAAGTCTTTAGTCACGGTTTTATTTATTTACCATTTTCATGGGATTGGTCGTTACAAAGTATTTTCCATGTAAGAAAGCCTACTGAGTGAGATCACAAATGACCTCACCCTAATTTAAGATATTATCGAGTTTAGTGGTATTCAAAATATTGATGGTGTTTATGAATTGCAAACTCGTGTGTTGAAGTTTATTACCTGACGAAATTCCATTAAGGACAACGAAGTTTTCAAAACCAATCAATATTTTTATGCATAAACTACACAAAGCTTACCAGTCAAAAAGTATAGTGTCAAAAATCAGATGATGGAAATATTATGCTTTATATTCAGCATCTGAAGGGCATAAAACAGAGAAGTGGTTAGAATAAGAAGAAATGATTAACTTTAACATAACACAGTCTTCTCATTATGTACATAGTGTAGGGTAGGATCACCACCACCACCACCACCACCACCACCACCACCACCACCACCACCACCACCACCACCACCACCACCACCACCACCACCACCACCACCACCACCACCACCACCACCACCACCACCACCACCACCACCACCACCACCACCACCACCACCACCACCACCACCACCACCACCACCACCACCACCACCACCACCACCACCACCACCACCACCACCACCACCACCACCACCACCACCACCACCACCACCACCACCACCACCACCACCACCACCACCACCACCACCACCACCACCACCACCACCACCACCACCACCACCACCACCACCACCACCACCACCACCACCACCACCACCACCACCACCACCACCACCACCACCACCACCACCACCACCACCACCACCACCACCACCACCACCACCACCACCACCACCACCACCACCACCACCACCACCACCACCACCACCACCACCACCACCACCACCACCACCACCACCACCACCACCACCACCACCACCACCACCACCACCACCACCACCACCACCACCACCACCACCACCACCACCACCACCATCACCACCACCACCACCACCACCGCCGCCACCACCACCACCACCACCATCACCACCACCACCACTACCACCACCGCCACCGCCGCCGCCGCCACCGCCGCCACCTCCACCACCACCACCACCACCACCACCATCACCACCACCACTTCCTCCTCCTCCACCTCCTTTAAGTTTCTTACGAATACGTCTAAATAATTATAAGATTAGAATAATAAGTTGTATTTAAATATTTGAAGTTAAGAGTGGTTTATTGAAATTCTTCTATCCGAAGCATTGGAAGAATAAAACCTCATCTGACAAACATTCGGATTTTTCGGATCGTTTTACTGCCTTAAGCTGGTGTTTATAACTTAGATCATATGTATTACAAAATATGTTATATAAATACTATACGTTTCAAGAGATTTGCATTGCCAATATTTGGTATTGTTGATTATGAGATACTATAAGCGATTCTAAAAGCCAGGTTTTCTATTAGCATTCTATTACTAAATTTCTGTTCCATTCCATTACTACACATCCAAATTTATCCAATGTGGATGTGTTCAAGAAACAAAACCAAGATGCACCTGAATACATGACAGAAGCATAACCATAGTTATTTAGGAAACTGGAGTACAAATGGCGGTTTTTATATGAATACTACAATTTTCAATTAGGTATAATACGTTGAACAAATAAGTCAATATATTTATTTAGCTTTCAAAATCAATATGCTGCTTATACTAAAATATACTATACTCAAGTTTGCACTCTAAATAAAAAATATTATCCAGCTCTCTATGTTATATTTAAATGTCTTCCCAAAGTGTTCTTTAACTCTAGGGTTTACATTCTTCTAATAATTCCCAACGCTCATATAAAAAATAATTTTAGAATACACCTGATTCCAAAAGACCCACAAGTCCACGCCTTCAGCTCTGACTGTACCCTTGTAACTTATTTCAGGGGGAATTAATGCAACTCTACAAACATCGTGCGTCCCTCTTGGGCTGGACTTATTCAGAACGCACCCAACACAAAAGAAAAACTATAATTCCGGATGTAGGAACGTTTCAGGAGAACGTTACCTTTTCCATGCTTGAGCCAATGGCCAGCTATTATACTCAACATTCGGACAAAGGTTGGTGCTGCATAACAAAAAAGTCTACCTTCCACCATGAATACCCTTACGAAAATGCTCCGCTGTGCTGGAAAAACGAAGCGAATTAAAAGTTAATGCCTTATATTACGGACTCCATCGTCCGAAATCCTCTCGTGTTCCTCGAGGCATTAACGTTACCTGTGCTGTAATGCATTTATACTATACCAAATATTTTTTTAGCCATTGGATTTAATTTTCAAGTGCCGCAAACAACCTACGCCAGGGTATTACTGCCGCCAGAGACCCCTGTTGAGTTTCAAATGACTGCTCGTTCGAAAAACAAAAGAAAGAATAGGTATTATAAGGGATGAAGCCATGGTAACGGCGGCAGTAGTAGGTAAACCGAATCTAAGTGCTTCAAAAGCCGATTAAAGGCATTTTGCGTGTATACCATTTACACGGAGAGACATAAGCGTCATTGTGTTTCGCTAAAATAATAATAATTCCTGTGCACTGTTCGCGATGTTCATTGTTGGGAAAGATTTACGTTCTCCATGGATTTAGTTTTCTCCTTGGAGGCCGAATTTGCCGGATTAAAATTAATTAAATGCTATAAAACCCTCGTAAACAGGCATAGAACCTGCAACTAATTCAGATTTTTAAAATGACGTCCTGCAAATGGACGATTTCGTGCAAGCAGAAACGAACTCTCTCGAGTAAAGCTTTTCCCCCTAGCGGATTTTAGAAAGAGATTCGTTCTCTATATCCAGGATTATAATGTGAGACAGGAGCGTTTTTCGATGTGGCGGCTACTAGCAGCTCCTAGGTTTTATTTCATTTTATTTCAAATCACAAACGTTTCCAAGTTATTACAATGTTCTTGTTACAATGAAAGTGGTCCATGGCGCATATTTTTGGAATAGGTTTTTTCTAACAGTTACGAATCTAATACTTCGGAAGACAGAATGATGATGTTATGAATGCATCAGACACTTATTGCGAATATTCATACGTTTCTTCAATGTTAAGTAATAATTACAGCTGTTTTAAAATCTTGCTATAAAGAACAGATGCACTGAATAAGAACCGATCTATACTTTACATTCTATAATTATTGCAAAATTTAGCGGTAAAATCAATTTATTTTCTATCGCTATTCATTAATATTTTCCAAAACTCTTCTGTGTGAATTTTATTCTTATATAGCAACTACACCTTGCATTATGGTCAAATATTTCAAAATAAGTTCCTTATGACTACGTTGGACTAGGTACCTTTTAACTATTTACATGGCATTAACAGAAACAAAATTATGGACACATCGTTTGGAATTGTGTAGTTATAAGTATAAGAAACTTTTGAAAAATTAACTATATGATAAAGGACTAAAACCACAGAAAGAGATTAGTAAATTTTAAGCAAACTACCTATAGCGGACGAATAAAGTACTGTATTCTACCAAACATTTCAATGTTAGATTTCATATATTTGTCAGCCCTGAATTCATTCAAAGAGGCATGTCTACGTCCGCCTGTATTAATAAACACCATAACTAAAAAACGAAAACTTGGTATTTAAATTCAACATTTTCAAAAGATGTCATACAAAGCATTTTAAATTTTTCCTTTTCTTAAAAAAAAAAGAAAATAAACGTCGTTCAGTGTTAAGTCATATCGGACGATGAATGAAATGGGTGAAATGATGCTCAAATGAGTCCATAATCAACAGAACTTAATAGTTAGCTGACAGTCATCTTTCAGGATAAGGGAAAACACCGGAAATAACCTTATCAAGATAACTCACACTGACCGATATTTGAACTCGGCACCTCCGAACGTGAGGTAAACCCACTACCATCTACGCTACCGAGGCGGGCAAAGAAAATCTTCTGAGGTGACGTTTCCAAAATTTTTGTTTTTATGAAACATGAAAATCAAATGTGAGGTAATGAAACATCACATATTTAAGTAATTTATACTCATATGAGAAATAAAATTAATACGAATCAAGGCTTCGCGGGTGATCAGTCGTGTCAAATTAATAAATGAGTTTTGGCCATTGCAAACTCCATGGCCTTCTTCAGGATCCTGGACTCATTTTAGCATAATTTCACCCAATTCATTCTCCGTCCGATATGACCTAACGTTGGAGGACGTAAATTACACACACACAAACAAAAGCCTGACAATAATTTACTATAAAAACAAGTAAACAGGTAATTTATTTCAAATACTTTTTTGTAATTTACGTCCTCCAAAGTTAAGTCATATCGGACGATGAATGGAATGGGTGAAATGATGCTCAAATGAGCCCGGGGTCCACAGATCATTCGTCTTTCAGAATAAGGGAAGACCCCGAAGAAAACCTTATCCAGATAACTCGCCCTGACCGAGATTCGAACTCGGGAGGTCTTGAACGTACGGCAGACACGCTACCATCTACGCTACGGAGGCGGGCTTCAAATACTTGATTATGGTTTCAGCCATTTATTGAGATTTTCGTTTCTGTTAGTATGAATTTATCAAAACTTTGTAATTGATCTTTAAAGCTTTGTTGCCACTTGTCTTTCTAGACGTCAAGAAACAGTAACAGAACCTCAAGGCCAGCATGCCAGTGAATCAATTTCAAACAGCGAACTACCGCAACTACTGTATCCTCTATGTGCCTGCATAGAAACGAGTAATAGAAATATTTCTTCAAAATTTATTATAGATTGAACTCAAGAAATAGAAAAATAAAATTTTGTAACTGTAGAATGCTGATATAAATTATGTTGAGTAGCCAAAGTTCATGTGCACGTAACACATCAAATAAATTTCTAGTCACACAATAAGCATGAAGTTTAGTGCCGTAGTAGGGATATGATTTTTAAAAATCTCTGTATAGCTCAACGAAATTTATAAATGTACAATGAATGTTTAAATGTAAACGTTTTTGCCCTCATTCATACATCTCCTTCCTCACTCTCGTGGGAGGCTTAGGCCGATTGCCCATCCTGGCCACCCGCTGAACCAGAGTTTGTCTGCTCCCAATAGGCATCTGATCCCAAGTGCCCATTTGTAGATTCCTCATACGAGAAGAGTAAACAGAGAATGAAGCAGAGCCGGAAAAGGTCATGTTAATCCAGTACATAGATTTGTATAATCTCGCTACTCAATAATTTTTCATGAAAAGTGTATGACATTTCTACACTAGTACAGTTATATCTATCTGCTTATGAACACATTAATGATCACTTCTCTGTTCTTCTGTACCTCTCAAACCTACAACATGTGCAATGAGACTTGCAATTTTGAGAAGGTTTACCTCATTTAAAATTAAGGGGCAGTAAATGAGCTTTTCTAAGAATAGTTGCTAAAAACTATACAAACAAATTATAATTGATACAAAGTCACGTGAAAGTTACACCTCAGATTTTTATGTATCAGCAACCTACAATTAGGCACCCCAAAAGAGGAATTTTATCATTCCCAAAAGTTGAATTTTGAGATTTCATTGGAAATACATGCCTTGAGGTCCTCTGAGCTAAATAAATAGATTTTCAGCTTCTCTGCCACTTACGTATTCCACCCAACGATTCCATATTTATAAGTCGCTCTAAATGTCTTGTGTTCAGACACTGAAACCATTGAAACCCAAAAAGGTGTTTTTAGAAAGAAGTCCGTGTGTCTGTGTTCCTTAGCGTAAGCGTTTCTGTTTTGCGCGTGCTTGCATTTGTATCTTAAAGCAGCATAACTAGTAAACAATTTTAAGTTTAATATCAAACTTGATATTAAAGTTAAGAATTTTTTGAAGTTCCGACACTAACACTTTCAAGAAAATTCTGCTCTCCAAAATACCCTACAGTAGAAAAGGCTTTGAACACCTTCAATTTCCCCTAAACTAGACCTAATTCTTTTTATTGAAATACGACATGTTTAAAAAAGTCATATGACAAATTTTATATATATATATGAGTTTTATGAAATAGTCTTTAAAGCTCTATTCATTCCGAGTGAATTTGAACCAAACCATAAGGAATACAAAATGTACAGCTCTATATCCTCAAAACTTATTCCAAATACATTTTAGTGGAAACATTTTAGTATACTTAGTGCCACTAAGTATATTCTCTTGTAATGAATTTGATTTTAAAATTTTGTTTTCAAGTGGTAAGTCGTTATTCGTGATCATGGAAAGAGGGTGGAATTTCAAAGTACCACATATCCGCTTTTTAAAACTCTGACTCTTTAGCCAGATACAGCTTGAGAGGAGCTCAAGACGTGCCACTGGCCAGGGTGACAGTTTGTAGTGACAACAAAATCTTAAAAAACGAACAAAATTGTGAAATAGAACGGACTTACAAATTATGTTTAAATTCTACCTAGTTTCTGAAAGTTTTAGGTTTTCCAAATGCTGAAAACTGAAGTACAGGGTTGAGGACTTTGAATACAACTCTCATTGGCAATTATTGTATAAGTATTTCTTACTGGGCAGCTGTCCAATACTAAACACCACATTTATAAACAAGAGGAGTGGATAATGTGCTAAAATATTACAAAACTAAAGGTAAAACAAGTTTCTGATAAATGGTACTCAGTGACGAAAAATGAAGATTTGTTCTTAGCTTTTTTGCTACAGAATATATACGTATATTTAACATAAGAAATTTCTTCCGGGCTTTGGAGCCGTGGTCTAATGGAGTTAAGCTGTCCATACGTTTCGTCCAACCCTGCGGTGAACATCATCAGTGGCGTGGTCTCAGTCTTCTAGGTGAAGGTTCATATATACGTATATTTAATATTTTATTTATTTATCTATGTATATATCTATCTATTTACCTATTTATCTATTTATTCGTATATTTATTTATTCATTTATTCCTTCCTTCGCATAATGAAGTGCTCCAGTCACACTGTAACTGATTATATTATCACATCAGATCATGTTCATTCGAAGATAGATTGAGTCCCTCTGAGTGCATCGAACTGCTGTTCAAATAATTTCAGTATTCGACACTGCAGTATTTAGTGATTCCTGAGTCAGCGCTACAAAACATATTTTCCCAGTTTTTTCCTTCACAGACACAAGCATTAAAAAATTGGAGGCAATTTTAGAGCAAATTTTACAACTGTAGCATATTAGCACATGATCACCTGCAACTCTATGAATAGGAGTGTTTCAAGTCACAAACTTTAATTTAAGGATTAAAAGCACTATTAATCAAAAGCTTCACGGCTGATCACCCGAGAAGCTTTGATTAATTAAGCTTTAGTTTATTTGTTTATATTAAACAAATTGAACCTTTCAGATCAATCAAATCCTGGAAGTTAAGGTTGTTTGTTCATCAGTGACTCCTTGTCTTGTTAGCCCATTTTGTTAGTAAGTAACTGTTTGTAACACAAAAGAATCTTGATTGGATGACTTATAATGAAATGTAATAAGAAAACATACTACATAAGACTACTATACGCAAAACAAATATCCTACTACACGCAAACGTATATATTCACTTAAAAACAGGACCATCTTAGGGAAGCCTTAGTTCTTGTAACTCGGTCCTCCATTATGTTTTATTTGAATTGAGGACACAAAATTAGAGAAAAATTATACTCCAAGTATCTAATAATATAAACCATTGTTTTAAAGTTATATAAAAATAGGAATTTTAGATAAATAGCAAGGTTCACCGACATTTGGTTAAACGCCGGCCATACTGCGTCAAAAAAACTGGAATAAAACTGAAAGCTCTATGAAGTCAACCGCAGTTTTGTGGCTCATGATGTAGCATCTCATTTGTTAAGGTCATCTACTGCTCCTCCGTTCGATATCTGTGAATTACCGAGAAGACATTAACAGTGGTCTTTAAGTGTATTTTCAAAAATGGTTTAAGGATCAGTTCCTTCTTAATATCTCGTTTTGTAACATATCACAGGCTCCAAATGGATAAGTCCATACTAAATACAAATGGTAGAGTGGTTCACTGGCCATAATGAGACTTGTAATATTAAAATGAGAAAGGCGGACGTTCTAATTCGTTTTACTCATAAAAAATCAAGCCTAGGGCCAATTATGTTGTGGAATGAGCTAGCTAAAGAACACGGTCATAAAACCATCAGACTGCCTCCATCATTATCATGTCAACCATGGAACCAACCGGGGCAAAAGAAGGGTGTATGACTCAACACGCAAAATTATTGTAAGAAAGTGAGTAGTTCATGTGAAGCAGGTAATCAAATGTTTAGGAGGGAAAAAAGCACAGACAATGCGTGCGTGCGTGTGCCTGCGCCCATGTATGTATGGATGCGTGATAAGACAATGTTCGCTTCCAACATGTTCTATAGTCTTAAAACTGATTCTAATGATTTGGATTAAAATTACCTTTATTTAAGATATTTACGTAACAGATAAAATATATACTTTATTTTCTTGGAAATAGCCCGTTAAGTACCTATTCTTCATTCAGATGTGATTTTATAGGTTGTAATTACAAGTAGTAAAGGATAAAGGTTTACTAAATGTTAAATACTACCTTAATACCTATTTTACTCCAAATACACTTCCCTGTACTGGTCGTTATTGTTATAGTTTTGAGTTTTAAAAACTTCATTCTTGAAGCAGATTATTTAAGTGTGCATTTCCTTATATGGTTGCCAATATCTTATATTTAATACTAAATGCAAACTATTTTATATGTTTCTATATTTCGATTTCTTGATTAACATAATTGTTATTAATGTTGATAAATATACGTAAAATATATCGATTTTATGTTGGTACGCTGTAGGTAAAGCTATCTTAAAATTGACATTAAATTACCATGACCACCTTTAACACACCAACGGCATGATGCAGAATGCCTGTATTTTCTTAGTGATACACCGGGAATCGGCATATAACAAATGTAGAATCAGAGTGAAAAGTTTATGCCATAGCCAGGAATTAAACCATAGATATTCAGATTTATGTCTGGTTACTTGAAACAACTACCTACCAGATCAGCACGTAAGCGTGTAACAAATTATTAAGCTGACTCACATTTCGGGAGGTCCAGGTTCGATTCCCGTGACCGACCTACCTGAACCATCCCTTTTTTAGAGGTTTTCCCGGGTCACCAGGTAAATGCATCCCCCAAGTTTCCGGTTTCTCCATTTCATCTCCATTATTATTTCACATCATCCCTAATCTGTTGGTTTCTACCCTGAACGGTAGAAGTGTCGGCTGCTGTCTCGTCGTTGCATTGCAGTATGATATGCTCTTGGTAAAATGTCTCCGGTCTCGGAACCCAGCCTGGTGGAGCCGTTTCCGGACCACAGTAGGTGGGACGCCGGTTGTTCTGGCCACGCAAGGGAGTTTCCAACTAATAAATTCCAGTGACCCTGCCCTCTGCACTTTCGTTGGTACTTTGGATGACTGCATTCTGTCTCCTCTCGTCTCATCCTTCCTCCCGGGGGTGCCCAACTTGAGACATAGTTACAATAGATTAAGTTTGGATTTCCGTGCCAAGTCTCCCCCGTAGAATAACCCAGTCCCATTTTTGCAGGTACATCTCAAGGAAATCTCCACTTAATTTTTGAGATGACATATTTCAAGGATAATTTAAATATTAAGTACTTTAGGTTCCGGGCTCCATAGTGTAACCGACAATTTCATATATCAGTGGTAATTGTTTCATACAAGCCTTTTATAGAATGAAGTTAGAAAGATGAGGGCAGACTGAAAATTTCGGAATATGGTATTTAATTTTTAGTCAAATTTTACCTCTCCAATCTTGTTCTACACACGGCTAGTTCCAAAAAAGCTATTAATTAGTATGTAGCCAAGTTAGTTACTGCGGTCTATGACGATGTAAGGAAAATTAATATTTATTGAACATTATCAGAACTTCCCTCTAGACCTCGAGGTAGATGTGTAGCGATACATTTAGCTAAGGTTCTAGTAGAAAAGAAGTAGTTGGATATGAAGATATATCAGTGCGAATACGAACTGTATATAGTGCGTTCGTTACATAGCTGGGCTCCAGATCTCACGTACTCGTTCTCCATGCACTCCGGAGGGAGTTCAGTACTAAACTTCCGTGTTACTTATTTTTGAGTAATAGTAGCATGCATATAATGATTACAAACCTTGTTATAAGTTTCTTTGTGGGATCCGCAATGACAAATTGGACATCTCACGATATTTTAGTTGTAGTTACTCTGCAGGATTTCAATTTTAAAACTTAGCAACGGTATGAAAACATACACTTTATGTGCGGTACATCTTATACACTTTTTTTTACCTTCTCTGAAACACGTCTTCATCGCTGAGAGAAAAATTTCTTGTAGCGTCCCCGGAAGTTTATTCCATGCCACTATATATAACGAATTCTCGTATTTAAATGTGTCTCTTTTTTTTCCTTTATATTCATAATCACTTTCATATTATACTACAAAAACATTTAACACTTTTCAAATTTCAAACATTTCAGAATCTATAATCAACCATAAATGGGGCTAACCATCGATAACGTATTCAACTGGAACTTGAATCCCAGAAAAGTTTCTTCTAATTTTGTCAATAAAGTTTCCCTCAAAGATTCGGTTTTTCTGTTCATATCATATATATATTTATCCTTTGTTAAACTTTGAATTTTTCGCTAATGACAATCTAATGTAATTCACACACAAACAGTCTAGATGTATGGAGAAAACTTTATTTTCAGAAACATAATGAACAGACTTTAGTCTTTTCAGGTCGAACTGAAGGAAACAAGCTAATAAATTAGCCTTGAGTTACGGAAAAATACTGTCGCGAATGCTTTGTTGTGGCGAGAAAGCGCGGCGAGGCATTCAAAGAGACGGGCAGTGCAGTGCGGAGACAAAAGCTCGCCAAAACGGTGGGGGGAATGAGACGGATTTCTTGAGAGTTCGTCTTTGTTCTAGTGCCGTCTTGGTTATTTGAGAACTTTCCGGATAGTGAGTAAGCTATAAATAAGGAAGCCATAATTGATAAAAAGGGAGCTACCGCCCGCCAGAGTAGTCATTCGGTAATTGGACGCGTGCTCGTGAACAGCTGTGTGAGCTGTGTTTGTGGTCAATGACCTAGCAAGTTTTATTGTGTATATGACGTAATTCTGAACTTTTAGATTCATTTATATGGAAATAAAGAGCAATGTTTAGTGTTTGTAACCTGGAGTTTTAATATCACGAACCCACAAGGTCACAATACTTTCACTGCGGTGAAGGTAACTACTCATAAGCGTGGCTATAAATGGATAGTATAGTATCAATCTATTAGGGAAATAACTGATAGAATTGTTATGTATACTGTTGAAAGTATCAATACATTGAAATTTCTAACAAGTGCTTAATGTATTGCTTTGTTCAAATGTTATGGAAATTATTACAATAGCGTTAATGTTACCATCACATACGATCATTCTCACTCATATGGAAAATAATACCAAATAGTTCCCTGAAACTGGTAGTTAAAAAGCCTGATGTTTTAGTTTCACAGGAATTTTTCTAGCAAATATTACATCTTTATAATGCTTCTGCGAGGTATTCTTAGTGTACACTAAAACGTTCTTTATGTATCTATTTCATTTAAGGATACTTATGGCTGAAGATTTGAAATCCTGAGCTAATAACACTAGCTTTTTAGGATTTATACCACAGATTTAACTCAGTGTAAATATAATACAGCCCATTTTTTGATAGTTTGGAAAATAAGGCCAAATTTATTTATTTTTGGTTACGTCACCCAAAACGTCCCTTGCGACAAAATAATATTTTAACAAGGTTCCAGATACATCCATTTTTGTTAATTTGCCCTAGGTTTCTCTGTGTCTAAAAAACTTTAGGCTCCAGAAATTTTTTAGGCTATGAATATGGCTTTTTTGCCCAAAGTATGAAAACTGTGTGTTTTGAAGTAAAGAAAGTGAGCTTAAATGTATCTCGCAATAAAACCCAGGGGAATTTCTATACACTGTTTCTCTATGAAGTATGTAGCAATTTTCATTAGTCTAACACTAAAACTGTGACGCAAGGACCATCTTAAATGATAAAAAATGCTGAAATTTTCAATAGCCAGAAAACAAGGATAAAGAATTTGAATTCATATCGAACACTAGCATTACGTAACTTTCAAACTAGATAAGAGCATTTAAAATGATTTGCGGATGCATTCTAAGCATTCTGTGGATTCAGGAAGGCACACATTATTTTATAGACGACAAAGAGGAAAAGGTGATTTTTTGAAAATGTTCATGAAATTTCAGTCATACATATACTTAACATAAGTTACAAAGAAGATAGCTATTGTCAAATGTTTAAAAACAGTTGCCGTATATGGCGTTATAATTCCATGCTATTTTTATGAGCATCGCAATAAACAACTGAAGAGCATACTCTAAGCTATGACAAACTATGAGCAAAATAAGATGTGTGGAGTCACATGACTTTCTTTACTCTTGTATTTACAAGGTATTCTTAGTAACGATTTTCTACTTCATGTTAATTGAGATAAATATTTGCAGAAAGTGTGCTGCCGTTAATTTTCTTTTAGGTGCAAGACCATATATGAATATAGTAGAATTAAGCGCTAGCTGGTCGCCAGGTGATGGCTTTGAAATTTCGTTTACTTAGACGACGAAGAAATGAAAAACTAAAAAGAAAAACCACTTTGCATTTGAGAAAAAATTTATTTAAAAATTCCGACAAATAATGAGGAATATCTCCGAAATTGTTCATATCACCAAAAGAGAGAAAGTTGTCATACATAAATTGTGCAATTTAACGAGATCTACATTTTTGTGTAATATGATTTTTGTCTATTACGGATTCCGAGTCATGCAAAATCCATCCTGAATGACGGGTATTTCTGACAATATTCATACAAAATCGGTGTGTATATTTAATTTTTCATAAAAATATCTTAAACATGTGACATCTTAGACGAACTCGTCAGACCCATTTTTGAGAAAATACAGTTTTCTAAAACTGTTCCATTTAAAGCGTAGTCTGCAGAGAGGGATATTCCTGAAAATCGTGTTGTAACCTTGGGACACGCTGAAATAAAATACGAAGTTTGGTATTTAATGAACTATTCGTTTTTACTGTTCAGAGAAAGACAGGTGGACACAAACATAAAAACCTACATCTTCTTTTTTAATAAAAATGTTTTCGTTTTATAGATAGAATCAGATTTAAAAAATTCAATGTCACGACCGGGATTTAAACCACGAATATCCCGGTCTCCGTCTGATCGGGTCGCTCTTAACCATTGAGCTACCATGGCCAACGTGCCGTCATGAATTAAATTCTCCAACTGACTCGTATGTTTCCCGGTAGACCAATAGGGGCTCTCATATACAATGAGATATGTGCCTCTTATGATGACGTACTAACTTTGTAAGTTCTTAGGTCCCAGTCTTTATAGTTACCACTATTATCCTAGGCAACTAGGACGGATATCTGGAGATCCGTGGTTCAAATCCCTGTCGGGGCATGGAATTTTTAATTCTAACTCTATCCACATTTTAGCTTGCACACGGCTAGTATGGAAAAAATAAACAATTAAATTTCCATCAATTAACCAAATAGTGGTAACTATAAAACCTGGGACGTAAGTACTTACAGAGTTAGTAATTCACCACAAGAGGCGCATATCTCATTGTATATGTGAGCCCATATTGGTTTACCGGAAAACATACAGGTCAGTTGGAGAATTTAATGTGATGATGGCACGTTGGCCATGGTAGCTCAATGGTTAAGAGCGACCGGACGGTGACAGGAGATCCAAGGTTCAAATCCTGGCCATAACATTGCATTTTTCAGTCTGATTCTGTCTCTCCAAATCTTAGCCTACATACGACTAGTGTGGAAAAACAATTACATTTCCATAAATGCTTTTCTTATTTTATTTATTTATTAATTTACTTACTTACTTACTTACTTACCTACCTACCTACCTACCTAACTACCTATCTATCTACCTACCTACCTACCTGCCTGCCTGCCTGCCTCTTATTTATTTATTTATTTATTTAAGTTTGAGATTCAATGGGTCGGAAAACGTGTATTTGTAATGAAACCTCCTTAACAAATTTTGGAGTGGAATGCATTAATTTCCACGGTCACTGTAAGTAGTAGAGAAAGTAATAAACCGGTAGCAAGAAACATTAAAGAAACGAGTGATGCTGCAAAGTAGTTTAAATTCCAAATTTTTCTGTTTTAAGGATTAGACAAAGTGATATCATTCTATTCATTTATTAATCATACCATTACTTCCGAATAAAGAGTATATCATAAATAGTTCGAAAATTTAAAATTTACAGTATGTCATGCGAATACCTTCGATGCATAGTATTTTAATCAAAGTAGTTAATGTAGTTCTCTAGGAAATAAGAACTTTTATAAATATACTATATAAAGAATTGTAAAGATTCCGTGGAAAATACGTAAATACCAACGTTTAGCTTTTGAGCTATCGCGTTCATAGACTAATGCAGATCTGCACACTGATGCTTTTGTTTTTATTTCTGTGAGTATAAAGAGGATTTCCGGTAAGTTGTGGATATGGACATTTCGAGTAGAATACAATACTTTCTCTGCTTACCAAATACGTGTCAGAGTAAGTAAACATTTGTTACAAGATATAGTACGAGCCGTTCTTGTGGGCCATGGTCTAATTGGCTTCTTCTTCTTCTTCCTCTTCTTCTTCTTCTTCTTCTTCTTCTTCTTCTTCTTCTTCTTCTTCTTCTTCTTCTTCTTCTTCTTCTTCTTCTTCTTCTTCTTCTTCTTCTTCTTCTTCTTCTTCTTCTTCTTCTTCTTCTTCTTCTTCTTCTTCTTCTTCTTCTTCTTCTTCTTCTTCTTCTTCTTCTTCTTCTTCTTCTTCTTCTTCTTCTTCTTCTTCTTCTTCTTCTTCTTCTTCTTCTTCTTCTTCTTCTTCTTCTTCTTCTTCTTCTTCTTCTTCTTCTTCTTCTTCTTCTTCTTCTTCTTCTTCTTCTTCTTCTTCTTCTTCTTCTTCTTCTTCTTCTTCTTCTTCTTCTTCTTCTTCTTCTTCTTCTTCTTCTTCTTCTTCTTCTTCTTCTTCTTCTTCTTCTTCTTCTTCTTCTTCTTCTTCTTCTTCTTCTTCTTCTTCTTCTTCTTCTTCTTCTTCTTCTTCTTCTTCTTCTTCTTCTTCTTCTTCTTCTTCTTCTTCTTCTTCTTCTTCTTCTTCTTCTTCTTCTTCTTCTTCTTCTTCTTCTTCTTCTTCTTCTTCTTCTTCTTCTTCTTCTTCTTCTTCTTCTTCTTCTTCTTCTTCTTCTTCTTCTTCTTCTTCTTCTTCTTCTTCTTCTTCTTCTTCTTCTTCTTCTTCTTCTTCCCAAATCTTCAGTGTCAGCAGTGATGTCGAAGTACTCAAATTTCTTCATTACTACTGACGGGTACATTAAGTTAATTTGGTACACTATATTCTAAAGTTTTGAAAATACTCTTTTAGTATTGCACTGTGCACAATGTTAATTTAACACACTGTATTCTCAAATTGTGACTTTCTTTCCCCCCCCCCCTTCTTTTAATTTACGTCCTCCAACGTAAAGGTTGGAAACGAAGTGAAACGAAGCTCAAATGATCCCAGGTCCATAGAGCTTGTAGTTTCCGACATTCGTCATTCAGGATAAGGGAAAACTCTGGAAAAATTCTTATCCGGGTAACTCGCCTAACCTGTTGGGGCAATAAAAAACAATACTTTTCAGGAATAATGAATTGTTTATATATAAAAGAATCTCATATAACGTAATTTTTGTGTAACACATATACTGTAAAACTTATATTTTATGTGAATGTTTTTACAAATTAATTATGCAAGCGTTTATAATTAGGGAAATAAAAATGAAAATGAGTAACTAATGTTAAATAGACATGCAGCTATAACGTTTAAAGACGGCAAATAAGTTTATGTAATAATCATATGTTTATATGTACATATGATAACGTTAAGTTATCATTTGGAGATGACTCTTTGGGCTCAACTGGAGCACAATTTCAACTGCGCAACAATCAAACTTCAAGAGCTTGGCAGAATGACAGCTGGAGTTGGCAGTAACCACAAACAGTTTATCACATATTTACGAGCTGCCCCTTTAGTTTCCCCGCATTACACGTATGAGAGGGTGTCTACATTCCATTAGGAGCTTTCAAAACGTCCGTTGCTTTCCCTAAATTTTTGACACATTTCTCCCTTTCCTTTCCCAGTTTTTGGCAGGATACAAAGTTAAAGGTCTCCTGAGGGCTGCTCCCTCGCAACTTTCTCTACCGGAAAAATGCTAACTCGTTTTAACGAAAGACGTTTTATATTATATACGTGATGGCCCTGCATGTGGATGAATAAATAAGCGAGTAAGGTAACAGTAACGCTTTTCTAAGATGATATCTTAGGGAATAAACTAAACGCTGTGGGTTGCATCGGCTTTTAAATAATACACACCGTCACGAATTGGGGATGTGTCGTGTCTTGGGAAAATGTAAAAAAGCGGCACACTTTACGAGAATCGTCTTAGAAAACGCAGAAGACGTGACAGAGAGAGAATAAGATGGGTTTCGTCATCAGCACAAGGTGTTTGAAAGTAATTCGGAAATATACTTATCTACAACTACTACTAGCCGTAGTAGTAGTAGTAGTAGTAGTAGTAGTAGTAGTAATAGTAGTAGTAGTAGTAGTAGTAGTAGTAGTAGTAGTAGTAGCAGTAGTAGTAGTAGTAGTAGTAGTTGTTGTTGCTGTTGTTTTAGTAAGAAGAAGAAGACTGCTACTGCTACAGTAGTAGTAATTCTCTTATTGTATAAACAAGTTTAAAATGCAAAACCAAAATGTTCAAACTCTTATCCTCTACCTCTACTCTTCTCTATCCTCCCAATCAATTTTCTCTAGACCTAATTCCTCATTCCTCTTTCAATGTTCACCATACATTTACGTCTGGGTCGATCAAGTCTTCCTTTTTCAGGTGGGTTCCATGCTAAAACTGTTGTTCCGTGCTGCTTTTTTTGGAACTTAATCCATTACATTTGGTAACTCATTTAACAGGAATTAATGCCAATTACAAATAACAATACACTATTGTCACCGCGTGGCATTGTTGTGCTGGTGCCACAAGCCAGATCTGGGTGCGTGGGCAGGAGAGAAAGAGACAGAGGCTCCAGATCGTTCTGCCCTTTGTTGTTGCCGCGAAAGTTCCTGGAAGGTCTGCGGCTTTCTAGAAACAACGGCTGGGGGGGATATAAATACTCCACAAGATGTTAGAGCGACAGTTGTTTGTTGGTTATTGCGATAGTCGACGATTCAAGTGTACCGCAGTGATTTCTATCATTTGTTTTCGTTCAGCAAAACATCGTGTCAGTCTTGAAGACAACTGATTGTCAATTTCACGTCTTTTTACTGCAGTAAAAGTTGTTTTAGATTTCTGAAAACTAGATTTTCGATTCTACGTAAGCCATGCAGTCACCATATAATATAACATGTGAACATGGGGGAACAAATAAACAAATAGGCAAATAACAAATAAACAAATACAAATAAAATTTACACTGTCAGTTTTAAAATATCTCTGGCTTTCCAGTATAGATTACATATATCACCGTTTCAAGAGAGCTTCGTTTAAGCCTGGGCACACCAGAAAGAGGAAGAAATTTATGACACCAGCTCTGCAGATGGGACATTCACTTGTTAGTAGTATACCTATCCCATTTAGATGTTCATTCAAGCTATCATGTCCGGTTGTTAACCAAAATTTGGCTACTGCTTCTTTCCTTGGTTTATAATTGCATACTTTCCAGATTTATTGAACGTTTTCTATGTTTTCCCTGTTGCTTTTTCTTTGAAGTTCTCCTTCCATATTTCAGTTATTTTTTTCTGTACTACTTTCTTAATGTATTTGATGGGAATGGTATTTGTCCAGACTGTAGTTTTGTTCCCCTTTTTGGTAAGATATTCTGCTGTTTCATTGCTAATAATACCTGCATGAGAAGGTATCCATTGAAAAACTATCAACTTATTCTCTGTCATTAGAGATTTTATTATTTGTTTTATTTTAGATATTATTTCTGCTTCATGTGGGTGATTGATTGTGATAGCTTGGATAGCTGCTCTAGAGTCAAGTAAAATTATTGCCTTGGTTGCTCCGATCAGAGAGATTGGTTACTGCTAGTCTGATGGCTAGTATTTCCGCATAAAAGTTGCTTATTAGGTTTCCAGCAGGTACGTATTGGGAACACAATTATTTGTAGTGAACTTCAAACTTCAGTTTGAGGCCCGTCAGTACATACATTCCGGTTCAGGGTAATTTTTCTCTTGATCTATGCTGATAATCCAATACGTTACGAAACGCAAAAACGATTATATTCACTGGCACCCTACACCATTGAGCGGACTGCAAACAGTTCTTTGAACTTTACTATGCTTCAAACTTGTCTAAGATTCCTAGAATTTCATTTTTTATCGGATGGAAAATATTCTCATATTCTCACTTTACTTGGTTGTGCCAACAAATGCCCTTTAAAAGTTAAGCAATTTTTAAAACACGATCAGCAATCTTCTGAACTAAATCAAATAGCTCGGGTATTTCTGTCAAATGTTTAGTACCGTTAACACTTGTTTTGTTTTGGATTGGTTTGGATTGGTACCAAAGGGATTTGACACTGCGATGAGTCTTGATCTACTGTACCTAAGCCCTAAGTGCGACATCCCAGGGAGGAAGGATGAGGCGAGAGAAGAAAAGAGCGGCCTAAACAAGGAGCCACGACAGTGCAGCGGGTACGCTCCGTACTATTTACAGCTTGGAAACTCCCAGGCAGGCCAACACAACCGGCATCTCACCCTCCATGATCCGGTAACGGCCCACCAGATCGGTTCGGAGACCGGAAGCCCATCTACTGAAGGAGAAAGTGTTTACCACGAGCATATCATCCTGTCTTGCGGCGCCGAGAGACACCCGCGAAACTTCTACCTTGAAAGAGACCACCCCATGAGAGATGATGTGGAATGATAATGGAGATGAAACGGAGGGACAGGAAATTCGGGAGATGTAATTTTTGTTCCCAGTAATCGTTTGACGATCCGGGAAACCCCCGGTAAAACCATGGGTCAGGAAGGCTTCCGATGCGGGCCGGAAACGAAACCACCTGAGCCATCTTATCTCTTCCAAAGACAAAGGTTTAAATACTTTGTTCAACTTTTCCCAGAATCTTCTCCATTTACCTTTTTGGTGTCAATCCGTTTTAAGTAAATAAAAAACCAAAAGGAAATGTTTTACAGTCTATACGTTTCCTAATAAATATCTCGCTAAGTGTGATCAGTCACGTTTTGACAGATTTACAAGAAAAACTATAAATATTAAAGAAAACCTTAAGAAAATCCTTGCTCCTTCATTGAAGCGCCGCATTCAAAAACATTTCAGTTTTAAAGCAAGTAACATTTCAAGTCTGCTTTAACTAAGACACATAATAGCTGGCGATCTTCACCGTAGAGGACGCGCAAAGCTAGGCGTTCCCTGCAGCTGCCGTTAGATGGCTCTAGCTGAGATCAGTTCCCTCCCCAATCATACTGGACACTCAGGTACACCTGAAGCCGGCTAGCGACCTCTATTGGATTCCCTCACAATAAGTAAGAATAATTAGGTTGGTTATTCACAGAAATCTGTGGCGCACATCTAACGTCACCGCGTGAGAGCTCATGTGCGGCCTGCTTGGCGTTTATCTTTGATATACATTGTGATTGCTTTTTTACGTTTATGTGACTTTAGTTCACCAAAGCGTTTCTCTTCATCCTAAATCAATACATTTAATTAGATGTGTTTAATGAGTAATAATTTATGTATATATTTTGTATTTGCGTACTTCTGAGTGTATCTTTTCGGTGACAATGAATAATCTTAGCAATTGAATGACGTCGATCTGCAAAACCAGTGGTCAGATCAATAAACAAATGTCATTTCCTTCGTTTCATAAGAATGAGAAACAGTAAGTAGGAAAATAACATGAAAATTAAACAATATAACCATTAGAGCTGGAAGAGTCTCTACACTCCATTTGCTCTCAGACAATTGAGAAAGGAATCGAAATAGTGAACTTTTGGACTTGTCAAAAAGAGGAAGTTGGAATCAGATGGAAGTGCCTGTGAAGAAGCAGCATATGCACCTGAGGAACAGGATAATCTGAGATAAGTCAGGATAGGATTAAAGCTAATATGGACCAGAAATAACAAGCCTAAGCAAATTACCTCGCATTATTGTATTGGACCTATAGGATGCATTAACGGGGAGGGAGTTCATAGAGTTCAGAGACGAGTTCAGAGTTACTCGACGAGAGCCAGAGTTACTCGACGAGAGCCAGAGGGGTCCGTGCAAGTGATATGAAATAATGATTAAGTTTTGGAAGTCTGGTGACACGAGCGGGATGGCTCAGGCGTTTTCGTCTGTGGTCCGCATTCGGAATGTTCGGGTTCGATTCCCCTGACCGCCCTACCTGACCCATAAGTGTTCCCGGGTCACCAGGTGAATGCTGGGTAAGTTAATTACATTTTTCGAAGAAGAGGGACCTCCTCGGAAGAGAAACACATTCTCCTCCGGTGGGACCGTCTCTGGACTGTCCTGGTGGGCCGTTTCAGGACCACGGTGGGTGGGATGCCGGTTGTACTGGACTGCCGGGGAGTTTCAGACTGGTCAATTGTAGGGATCCTGCCCTCGGCACTGTCGTGGCTCCTTGGGAAGGCCGTCCTATATCTCCTTTCACCTCATTCTTCCTCCAGGGGGTGCCCCACTTGGGGCATAGGTACAATAGGCTAAGTTTGAACCTCCGTGCCGGATCTCCTTCGCAGCATAATCCAGTCAGTCCTAGTGGCCGGCTAAAATGAAGCCGTTTATATTTACTTAACATAGACTCTCTCTAGTAAGAATAAGTGGCCAAAGACTTCATACAAAGCACCTAGACTTACTTTATCAGTTTTAGTTTATCTTGACGCATTGAGTTAAAATTATAATTTGGCGTGAATATCTATGGAACGGCTGTTTATCTGGTAAGCACCAAGGCAAATAAGTCAAAGTATTTTAATACCTAATGAACGATGAATCGGCGTAATATTACTCTCGATTGGTGATCTGAATTTCTTTTTCTAAATTTGTGAGAAATGTGGCAATCTAAGGCTTGTTGTGAGTCGCTGCAGTGAGTGGCTGCACCTCCCTTATGGCCGAAAATTCCTACCCCGGAAACTTTAAAAAAGTAAAAATAGAAAAGAAAAAGGAAAGGCAAAGAAAATGGGGTGCACTCTCCAGATCGCTCTGCTGAGAGGAATGTTTCCAGTCTTAATTTTGGACTGCATATCAAATGGTAGGAATACCAGAAATACCGCCAGGATGACTAAGAGAAACAGAAAAAGGAGCTCCGTTCGGTAACACAACTTGCATTTGAGACACCAGCAGAATAGCAGTAAAATATGCATACCATCCTAACAATCAGGGAGAACATGGGGTGATCTAATTCGCTAGCTGGTTTGTACAATGAGAACAGAAGGTATTTGTGCACTACAGAACTTTCGATGAGGGTTGATGTTCCGAAGAGTTTTAAGGGATATAAATATTGGATTACAAGCTGACAGCTCCAATAAGAAGGTACTTATTTAAAGAAAATAGAAATAAGTTTTAAATAAGATGTCATTTCAATAAAAACAGGGCTAATTTGTTAATATCTGAGGCCCAAAATGCATTCTTGCACCAAAGACAACTTCATTAAAACAGTGTTTACGTCACGTGCTATCCGTTCTTTCTGAGAAGCCTGCATTCTTTTTTTTTTATTTTATTCAATGATCGATCAGCAGTACATGCTTTACAGATTCTTGTTGGCTAATTGAATCTCTATGAACCATATAATAACATGTAAGAAAAACCAAGTTGGCTCCTATTATCTTCTTAACACTGTGAAACAGGAGAAGAATAAGTTAATTAAAACAAACAAGTAATCAAAGAGATAAGAACAACAGTCATTGTGAAACAATATTAATATTTTTTTCAATCAGAGTCACTAAGGAGGAGATCCTGTGGGAGTCGTCTCTTCAGGCGCGTGGGCAGGCGGGTTCGTACGCCGATGTCGTACATAACAGCTCCTGGAACATCTGGCAGGTTTGAGAAGAAGCGAGAGGTGATCTGACGTATGTACTGGTGAAGAGGAAGGTGACCAAGTTCTTTATGCAGTTGTTGATTTCTTACGTACCAAGGGGTATCCGTGGCGATGCGCAGAAATCGATTTTGCACGACCTGTAGCCTTCGGAGATGAGTGTTGCTAGCCGTACCCCATACCTGGGAAGCGTATGTGATAAGTGGCCGGACAAGAGATTTGTAGAGAAGCAGAGAGCATTCAATCCCAAGAGGAGTGTGTCTGTGAAGTAGCGGACCGAGTTTTGAAAGTCGTCCTGATGCCAACGAGATAAGTCGATCAATATGGGCTCGCCACGTAAGTTTAGTGTCCAGCATTACTCCAAGGTATTTGACGGAGGTGGTAGGAGGTAGCCAGGGAATTGATTCATGCTTAATATGCAATTCGGGAGAGTTGGAAATGCGACGTGAGCTGAAAATCTTAGCTGCGGTCTTTTGAGTGTTTAGACGTATGCGCCAAGAATCGAACCATTCAACGAGGCAGTCAAGAGAGGTTTGCAGCGTGTGAATAGTTGTAGGGAGATCTGTGCTGGAATGATATAAAACAGTACCATCAGCGTATAAGGCTATGGAGGTAGGGGCCAAGTCAGGCCAATATGGATCCCTGAGGAACTCCTGCTGTAATATGGCTCTGAGATGACTCCATACCACCAATGCGAACAGTAAATGTGCGAACTGATAGAAAACTACAAATGGTAGTGAGCAGATACTGTGGAAGTCCAATGCTATACAGTTTGAAGGTTAACCCCTCATGCCAAACTTTATCAAAGGCCTGTGCTACGTCGAGGAACAGGGTGGTTGTGTGCTTTCGTTGCTCAAAACCATGAATTACTGTTTGTGTTAAACGTAGTATTTGGTGAGAGGTAGAATGTCTAGAACGAAATCCAAATTGTAAAGGTGGAATGATATAGTTTTCAGAGGTATATTTAAGGAGACGGTGAAGGAGAACATTTTCAAAGAGTTTGGACAAGGTAGGCAGCAAACTTATCGGACGATAGCTGTCGGGGAGATTTTTAGGTTTATTAGGTTTGTGAAACACAATGATTTGAGCCAATTTCCGGGTGTGAGGAAAAAAGCCAAGTCGAAGACAAGCGTTCAGGATTGAAGACAAATGTGTCAGGGCCTTCTTTGTCAGCTTTTTCAACACAATATTGGGAATCAAGTCGTGTCCCGGTGATTTCTTAAGAGGAAGAGAGCGAATTAAATGCCTAAGTTCAGCAGGACTAGTGAAGGAGATTCTGCAGGGAACAGTTGGTTGTTGTCGAAAAGCGTCAAGCCGCTGTTCTATACTTGGGGTGGTGGCATGAGGTGCGTTTGGTGTGAACGTGCCTTCAAAGTGGTCTGCAAGAACTTCACATTTAGCTTTGATGTCCGTAACAAGAGTGTCAGTGGTACGCAGAGCTGGTATAATAGTTGGCTCTTGCAGAAGTCGTCGAATGGCATCCCAGAGCGTGTGGTCATGCGGAGAGATGCTCGCCAGTTGTCGTTTGTAGGTCTCAAGGCGATGACGGTTCAATTCGACTTTTACTAGCCAGTTCAATCCATTAAGCTTCCTACGCAGCCAAGGTCGGCGTTCCCTTTGCCACTGACGTCGAATCCTGTGTTTTTCAGGTATAAGCTGAAGAATGGGCGCAGGTAAGGAAGAAGCAATAGGAGTCCGCTTGGAGCAGGTAGTTGAATTTCGCACACAGTGGCATATAGTGTCTGTAAAGTGCTTAATGGCAGCCTCTATGTCAGCTTCAGAGCTAAGTAAGTAAGTGTGGAGCGCTGAATCCAACTGAGCATGGAACTTATCCCATTGTACATAGCCATTAATAAGTCGTGGTGCTGAGGGAAATATGTTCGGAGCGAGTTGAAAGGTAAGTAAGACCGGGCAGTGGTCAGAGTCAAATTCCGCTAGTGTAGACATATACGCTGGAAGAGGGAGATTCTTGTGAATGCCAATGTCGAGAATGTCAGGAGTATTAAGAGGATTGGTAGGATAATACGTGGGATCTGTAGGCGCCAAGACGGATAAGCCGCAGGTGTTCAATATGTGATAAAGGTGTCGGCCATTGGGATTAGTAGAGTGGCAGCCCCATGACGAGTGTTTGCAGTTTAGATCTCCAAGAACAAGGGTGCTGCTGTCGGCAGGAAAAAGCAAGGAGAAATAAGTAGTATTTAGTTTCCGGTTAGGAGACTTACAGACGCTGATAACTGTGAGATCATTACCATCGGTTGTAGGTAGTTTAATTCCTACAAGGTCAGGAACGCCAGGTAAAAATATAGAGTGGTGAGTAATGTTACGTCGGATCATAATAGCTACACCTCCAGATGCTGTTGGAGCAATCCGATCCTGTCGATGGACTGTGTATCTAGGAACAGTAAAGGTTTCGTTAGGAAGTAAGTGAGTCTCACTGATACAGGCGATGTCAATATTATGCATCGTAAGAAAATGAATGAAAGAAGCGCGCTTAGCGCGTAGTCCATTAGAATTCCAATTTAGAAGAGTGAGCCGTCTAAGAGTTAGCAGATTACAGGCTGCCATCATGAAGTACTTGAGAGAAGAGCTGGCGAGCATATTCGGTTAATTGTGACAGAAACGGGGTAACAAAAACGCGGAATAGCGAACAAAATTTGCCAAAGAGGTCAGTGAGAAACGACCAGAAGGATGACGATGCGCTAGATTCCTGATTTAGTGAGGGGGGAGAAGACAAAGATCAAGGTTGATGACGAGGAAAGGAAGAAGAAGAAGAAGAAGAAGAAGAAGAAGAAGAAGAAGAAGAAGAAGAAGAAGAAGAAGAAGAAGAAGAAGAAGCTGCAGCAGAGGACCTCACTGCCTGTGAATAGGAACGCTGTTCCGAGTTAGGAGGTGCTTCTTGTTGCAGAGACTGTTGCGGGCGAGGTTGCCGGGATTGGGAGTGTTGTGATGACTGCTGCGTGTGTATTGGTTGGGGTTGCTGACCTGGTCGCATCAGTGAAGCTGCTGCTAGACTGAGAGCACCTTATCCTTGAGGTCGCTGGGAGATGCGTTGTTTCAATTCTAGATAATGTAGGCAACCTCGATAATTGGCCGGGTAATCTTGACCACAGTTGACACATTGAGCAGGCGTAGTAGGTAACTTGCTGCACTTAGAGAAATGGTGATCACCAGTAGATCGTACACAGCGAGGAGTCAGCTGACAGTAATTTTTGGTGTGGCCATATTGCTGACATCGAGTGCACTGCGGCAGGTCGGTGTTACGACGTCTGTGTTCAAATGACACAACACTGTACATCAAACGTGAGAGGTTAAGTATTTCCCTACCTCCATCGGTATTTTCTAGCTCAATGGCACATATCGGAATAGGTTGTTTGTTTCTTCCTAGCAGACGTGTAACCTTTTTGACAGGAAAGTTAAAGGCGATGAGTTCATCATAAATTTCCTTATCGCTGAGGGAACAAGGCAGATTGCGGATAATCACTGAGAAAAGTTTGTCAGCTGGGTTCCTGAAAGTGTAAAACTCTTGATTTATTGAAGTAAAGTAGGGAGTCAGACGGCGGAAATCGGTTGAAGTAGGGGCAAACACTTTGATAAGAGCACCTCGGAGCTCAGTATGAAAATCTGAGAGTGCACACTTTTTAATATCCTGAAGGAACAGTTGGTAATTCTGAACATTGCGCACACAAATTGGTGGAACTTTCTCCTTGGGTGTGGTATTAGGAGCAGAATCTGTCTGGTCAGAGCTTTCAGATAAAGCATGGAATCGGTTAGATGTTGGAATAGCGTAAGCATAACGGGAGGTATTAGACTGCTCAGAAGATGGTGCCATACAAAGGCGTTTACTTTGAGTTTCGCAGTGAGAAGGCGGCGAGCGCTGATCTCGACTGTTGCGATTGCCCAATTTGACTATGTCAATGTCCATGGTAGCATCATGCGGTACACTAGAATCGAGAGAGTGAGTAGGCTGTGTCAGCTGAAGCTGAGTTGGCCGAAGAATTTATTTACTTACACTGTGAACAGTAGTTATACCAGAGCTCGTAGAAGGTGATGAAGCTTGATGAAACGAAGTCTGTGGATTTTGTGGAGGATAAGAAGACGTAATTTCTAGTGTGGACCTGCTCTCCATCTGTTCTGATGATGAAGACTGTAATGTTGATGATTCAGAGGTAATATCCATATTGTTAACCACATTTAAAGATGTGCGAACTAACTGGCCAGTATCATGTGCCGCGTAGGCCATGACAGCTGGTGAAATTACTAATAAAAACTAATAGAAATATGTAAGATAGTCACTCGCAAAACAGCACTATTTGACTGTAAACAGAACACAAATAACAAACACGCACGGTGCTATGTGAAAACGACACGGCAGCAGGCGGACAGGTAAAACACGACCGTCCTCTCCGACGTGCAACACGAGACTCCCCAAGCCTGCATTCGTTTGTCTCACAGAGAGTGTTCAACATGCATAGACTCATGAAGCACAGTGGTTTGCGGAAGTGAAGTAAAATGGGCTGAAGAGGGAATGAAATTACTGAAGTGAGGAAAACTATAATTATACTGCACAATAATCTCAAAACCTCCCAGATATCACAGATAGTAGACGATCAACCTACAGAGCATCATAGACAGGTTAGGTCAGGAAATGTGTTCTAAGCTAACGTAGAAGTGGTCGGCCTAGAATCCACACGGCTAGATATGAGAGCATATTCTTCGCTGCGTAAACAAACTGGGAATGGCAGCTCCCCAGATTGTTACTCAAGTGCAGCAGGAAGGCATTGTTTCCGTAAGGAGCATAAGTTGTGTTTGCAATAACTCACACTAGTGAAGCACCAAGGAAAGGACCCTCTGTCAGCTCACAGAACAGGAAAAAAGCGCATAAAATTCTGTTGTAAGACCGTGAGGAGAACAAGACTTCTGGGTGAGAGCCCGTTTAAAGCTCTTGGCTCGGACTTAAGCCACAAAATGTGTAAAAAATAGATTATGTCTTCCTACAGTTAAATATGATGGAGTATTCGACCTTGTTTAGGGTTGCATCAGCGTTTCAGGTGTCGGAAATATCCATATTATCAACATAATAATGGATCACAGGAAGTAAATGGACACTCTGAAGCCAGAGTGGAGTGCCATTTTGGAGAAAATGTGCTTCCAGTAGGAATGGATGTTTATGGTCCAAAGCATACTACGCTTAATCCACAATTACGGTTCTTATATAGCGTTCCTAATCAGCTCATATCCCTCTCCAGTTGCCAGATATTAACCCTATCGAGCACGTGTGCAGCATCCTGCAAAAATTCACAAAGAAAAGGACAATTATCAACAAAGAAAGATCGAAAGTGGCTCTTGTTAAAGAATGGAACAAAATATCAAGCACAAAGATTAAAAAACTTATAAATTATCTATCAAGGAGATTAAAGGCTATAATTAAAGCTAAATATTACCCGACGAAACACAAAATGCGAACATTTTTGTAATAATATCCACTACTTTAGGAGTGTACGATTACTTTTTGTGTCTCAGAAATGTGCAATTTGGTATTTTTCCTTCAAGTTTAGTTTTCTCCTGTCCTTCAAAATCAGCGTATCTCACCAGGTAACGCCATGCATTTCTTCGTCATTTCCATTATATTTAATAATTATTATGTGATATAATATATCCACGCAGTCGATATCCTCATTTCCATACTCAGCACGTCGCTACTTTATATTTGGACCACATTCATGACATCACTATAGACAGTTAATTCAGTAACGCACATGGAGGCACTCCAAGAGACACATACGTATTGCAGCTATACGATCCATGTAATTCCAGTTATAACATGCAACTGTATAACAAAACTAGCAGACAAATGCGGAGTTTTGTATGGAAATGTCACAGAGCACTATTGTTTGTAAATTCGCTTTTTATTCTAAGCATGTTTTCGTGCGATTCCAAGCATTCGAATTACAAAGAGAACTTTATATGTAAAACTAAGTTTCTGTTTAACCCAGCGAGTTTTGCGACCCAGTCAACTGCGTTGGAAGGCTCTCTCTGAGTTGGCTGAGTCAGGCTTGGCGAGTTTCAATTTTGTCGTAAATACCAATATACTGGCTTTCTGGCCATTTTGCTTCATTTGTTCGGCTAAGTTGTTGTAAGTTCGTGGCTCTGGTAAGTATTCTGAGACATTCTAATGTTTACGCAGTCACAGACTTGTCTGAATTATTGGGGTGTCTTGCTACGAGACGTATTCCAAAAGATACCTATGAAGTAGACAAAGTATCTTTTATTCAGTGGCACTTTATATTTGTATGTAATGCAAATTGTCACATACATCATATTATTTTTCAACATTGTCACCAAGTCTCTGTGAACAGACTGAACGTCCTACTAACTGTTCAATTCCCTGACGATCGAAATCGCTCTTTGGTCATGGAGACCTCAGAAAACCACTGTTTGGATTGGTTCATTATTGGCAAATCTGTTTTCTCCCATACACTCTTTCACCTTGCCGAACAGACGGAAATATCATGGTGCCAGAACCGTAAGGTATGCTGGATGTTTCCATACCTCCCATGGAAAACATTGAAGCAATGCACTGATTAGAGGGCTGTTTGCGGTGTTGCATTGTTGTGAATGAGAATAATGCCTCTGCTTAACTGCTCACGTTTATTATTCTTTACAGCTTACACAGCGAAGTTAATGTTTGACAGTATGTCCTTCCGCATATACTCTGTGTAAACAACTCCTTGACAGTCGAAGAAAACAGTTGGCATAACCTTCCTGTTGATAGCATAAATTTGAATTTTTTGTCACAACTGAGGATGTATATCTTCCGTTCACAGACGCGGTTTGTGTTTCAGGTGTGATATGCTGTACCCATGTCTTTAGGAAGTCATTGCGTTCAACAGAGTATACCGCTGAAATAAGTCCAGAGAAGCCATAATCCTTGCTTTTTTGTGTGCTGGTGTCGGTGTTTGCAGATCCCAATGTGAGCACAATTTCGCATAGTGCAGATGGCCTCGCATAATAGCATGAACACTGCATAACATTGCTAAATCACTGCGCAATTTGTAGGATTCTCACTCTAGATTGCTGCGAATCATTTTATTAAACCTTTTAATATTGTCTTCGTAGCCCAGTTGATGGCCTTCTTTTTTGATCAGCATCACCCATAACTGTACAGCCTTGCATAAGCGTAAAATGTCAGCCTAAAATACATTACCTTCTGACTGTGGTTTCACTTGAGTCAAAAGTAGCTGTTGCAAGTTCTTGCACTTTTTTTGACCTCAGATGTGCCACTGCTTTTCAGTGCTGCTCAAGTTGAAATTTGTTATCACATTTTACATCCTTCTCACACACTTGACAAAACACCACATCGCCACTGTACATCGCCTTGCTGACACCATTTTGCAATTGCTAGACTCGAAGTACACCGCCACAATTTTACGGTGAATCTGTGAAATTCAGGTGCACTGCCCAGAAAAATTGCTCTGTTCTGCATACTTAAACTTTGAAGTATATTTCCACTTTATTCACCATTTTACTCTCCTTCGATGCACCATTTATTTATCAGTACCGTAGCACGTCTGCGGAAAGCAGTGCACATGAACTCTATTCTGGCATTGCGCCTTGTCGCCTTCCGATATGTGTATTTTGCTTTGTGAATAATCATTATCATATTTAGAGTTTATTCAAGTTACTCATTTTAGAGTTATTACATTAGTATATTGTTGTTACTGTTTTTTTTTTTCAGTGTGTAGAGAGAGATGTTTCACGAAGTTATTTTCAGAGTTCATAAAACTGTTAGTCCCGCATCTTATTAAGTAATATCACGGTGTCTCTGCTTGACTGTTACAGCATATTCGAACTTGAATAAGTAGTGCGGACGTTCTTGTCATAGGAAAGCTTCGTATACTTACATAAAGGTTGAGGTGGCGCAACAATTATGATTTATTTGTGTGTCCAACGTATCATTCATTCCATATGAAATGATCGTGAATAGGTATTACTTATAAAAAGAATAAAGTTTTAGTGAAGGAACTTTAAAGAACAATGAAGTTTGTCTATATTCTCCATTTATTTTCATACATGACGTAATGTAACCCATTGTTATTCTGGATTAGTATTAAAGCATGCGTTTTCGATTGTTTAATTTTTAGTGTTTGCTTTCAGAAGGGACGCATCCTACCTTGTAGTGAGGCGGTGTTTCTACCGTCTTTCGATCCTTACTCTTACATGGTAGGCTAATTTCCTTCAGTTCAGTGAGTAATAAATTGTGCACCATTTAGAGATAAAGTTCATATTTCGCATACTTTTTTTCTGACTTATGCTATTCATAGACATGTGGTACCCACGTCCATTATCTTCTAAATAGGCTTTTCGAATTCAGTTAACTTCAAAATGCGTATTTTCAATGAAATCGCTCTATGGAATCTTTAGTGGAAGCAATAGTTCTTCCATACTAAAGACTAATAATGATATATAACTCATCGTATATAAAACAATACAACAGAACTTATTAGCACTATAAAATTTTTTAATTAATGCAATATTAATTGCGTATTTTAATAATACTTAGAATTTTGTTCACCAAAATGTTGTCTAAAATAAAATAAAAGTTATGCTTTTCAGTTTCCAGGAATATATCAGTGCCTCCGATTTTCCGGAATATCGTCCCGCAGGAGTTATTTGACATGCATGGAATAAAGACTGTCACTTCTAACCACACATAAAGATCATCAGTCTGAATCGGATTAAAATCTGCGATCTTGGGATGAGGCATTAACTGTCGTCTATCTCTTAGGATTTAGCAATTATACTGCCCTCAGAAAAGACTTGTAGATTATTATTGTAAAATCCGGGTAATATTACAACATTATTGTAATTTGAGGGATTAGTAGTACATCCTTGGAAGATGCTGAAAACATTTCCGGGTTTCCTATTTAACAAAATTTTCGTTTTAGTGTTATTCTGTTCACGAACACACACACACACAAACACACACACACACACACACACACACACACACACACACACACAATATTCTTGAAAAACGATTGTTTGGATTCAAGGTCCCTCAAAAACGTGACATCCTCAGTTGAAATTTTCAGCACTACTTCATCTGCCGACTTCATCGAAGTAGCACAGGAAAAAAAAAAAAAAAATGAATTAAACCCACTATGAGTCAAAATCCTATATTGCATTTATAATATTTATTGTAAATATATCATAACTGTGTTTCTTCTCCAGCGTAACAAGCCAAATTACAAATCATTATACCACACTACCATTAACTCATTGTCAGCATTTTCGATTCTATTCCACAAATCTTTATTACCCTCTGTTTCTAATGAAGTTAAAATTAAATAAAGCTAAAAGAGTGGTGTTTATTTCACCATCGGTTTGCAGTCATTTATATACATATGTCATTCGTAAGATTTCTTCTAGTTTTTAGAATATTAAAGCAACCTTTTACGGTAGTGGTGCATGTTCAGCTACAAACTTCATTTGAAATACTTTTACGCTTAGTTTTAAAAAGGTTTTAAAGAAATTTGAATGCTTCGATAAATGTTCAAAAATTATGCATACAATTTTAAATAATCGTTTCGGATAAAAATGGAGAACATTTATAGACATTACGAGTGATAAATAATTGCCCTTTGTGTCTTTTAGGGTTTCAAACACATTAGATTTGAAATATTTGGCAATTATTCTTCAAGTCATGGACATCAAATGTTAAATGTACTTATATTTGTCGCAGTTGGTGCGTTATTTTGCGAGCACGTCAGAAGGAAAGACAGGCAGCGAAGTTACATTAATAGATGCTCCTTAGAAGTGTACACCTAAAGTGGGAAACTGCTCAGTAAAGGTTAGTGAATTACTGTACAGACGATCCTGAAACATTTTCCCCGATGCAAAATAAAAATATTTTAAGGAAGATGTACTTGAAGGACAGCACATTACCAAATGTTTAAACCAAATTTAAAACTAATTCATTATTTGCGCATCTAGAGCTTTTTAAACGATTAAAGTTAACATGTTTAGCTTTTGTGACAGTTTCTGTATAACTCTACAAGTTTATTGAAAACCAGCCTAAGGTACTGATACTAAAGATGTTAGGAATGGAATTGATGTTTCATAGGGCAAACTTAATGTACGGAAACGTTAACTTAAGACAGTTCACAAAAGCTGCGTTTGTCGTTTCTTATGTCATTTCGAAGTAAAGATTTCACGTATCGCCCTTAAGGCATGCTTAGGGGAACACAATTTGCCTATTAACGTAGCGTTATAATCATAGTATAAAACATAACCTATTACAGAAATTGAACATTTAATTGTGTTATACAAATAAAGCAAAACTGAAAGATTTTGCGTAGCATTAATCTGTTTATAACTGCGTAACGCACAAGGCAGGCTTTTGTACATGCATGTATGTATCGATTACATGAACTTAAAAATTAAAAGGCGTCAATATGACGTCGGATAGATGCAGTGTTTTATTTTATGCTGGAGACCAACAAAGAATAAATGTTTACAGGCTCCTTTATCGCTTGCCCTCAGTTTAAAACGAAGCATGTCAGGTGTGACGCAATGACAGGTGCCCCGCTGTTAAAGTCATTTGGGACTCGTGAACGAAGAAGGAAAGAAAAAGGCGGGAGAAAACTGTTGGGACGACCTGCCAGTATATATTTTCAACTGAAAATATGGCCATCCATATTAAATCGGTGATCATTTCTATTGAAGATAACAAGTGAAATCATGTCGCATCTAAAATATTGTGTAAAAATATGCAGCTGTTTGTCTCTGAATCTTAAACAAGTATGACCTATTCTATGATTATCACACATGCAAAATAGGTAAAGTTCCATTTTCACATGTTTTTTCTTTTAATCGCTGCTTTATTGTTAGCTGTTTAAGTGTTTCATTTATGCGAAATAATTGTGGCAAATATATCCTATAGGTATTTTGTTTGAACAATGGCTCACGTGGAGTACTGGCAAATTTATTTGACCAATGAGATGAATCAGTAGTAATAGAGGTTTCCATCCAGCATAAACTAATATTTAAATAAGTTTCAGATTGCAGGTTATGCAATTCTAGCTTTCCTCAAAGTCCAATACACAAATAAAAAGTTACGCCAGTTTCTGTTAGGTATAAACGTACTGCTCATACAAAGTACATTGGAATAAGAGACTATGCGGTATGATTAAATAGGTAAAGCAACAGTAAATAAGCAGCCTAAATACATTTAGGACAATTGCACTTCATCATCCCTTCTCTATTTGGATCCACCTTTTGTCTCACAATGGTTTGCATAATTCTATTGAACTTAAATTCCAATACAAATTCTACGAAAAGAGAATTAGGATTACTACGGAGAGGCTTCGACACTGCGACCAGTCTTCATCTATTGTACCTAAGTGGAGATGAAGTGGTGGGACAGGAAATTCTAGGCATGTAATTAATTTTACCTATGGACCCCAAATGCTCCGATAGAAGATACAGGAGGGTCGTGCCAAGGAGTCATGATAGTGTAGAGGGCAGGGTTTCTACATTTGATTAAGATGAAAACCTCCCCCAGTAGGAGAAGATAAAGCTCATTCCACCCTGCTGTGGTTTGGAAGTGGTCCCAGCAGTCGGTTCGGAGACTGGCAACCAACCTACAGGAGGAGGAAATTGTTCACTCATAGCATATCATCCTTCCATGCACCGCCGAGACACCCGCCGACACTTCTGCCCTAAAAGAGACTCCATATAAAAGATGATGCGAGATGATAATGAAGATGAATTGGAGGGACAAGAAATTCGGTAGATGAAATTGATCTACCCAGCATTCGCCTGGCAACCCTGGAAAACCCCCGAGAAGATCCTTGGATCAGATAGGTCGGCCACGGGAATTGAACCCGAGACTCCAGAATGCGGGCCACAGATGACACCACCTGAGCCATCCCGCTGGGTCCAAGCTATAGGGTTGTACAAGGTAAACAATCTGAACTGATTAAATGTTACATTTATCGTATGTATATGGTAATTTATAAGTAGCATTGTCCTAAATTTTTCGGCTGAAAGAACATATCATTAACTCACTGTAAGGCATTGATCTCTCTCCTCAAAGTTGTGTGACGATATTCTTAAAATTTGTCCGCTTTTTTGCTCTTTCTGTGTGCACTATTTATAATGAAATGTAGTTATTGTTGTTATTATTATTATTAATTATTATTATTATTATTATTATTATTATTATTATTATTATTATTATTATTATTATTATTATTATTATTATTATTATTATTATTATTATTATTATTATTATTATTATTATTATTATTATTATTATTATTATTATTATTATTATTATTATTATTATTATTATTATTATTATTATTATTATTATTATTATTATTATTATTATTATTATTATTATTATTATTATTATTATTATTATTATTATTATTATTATTATTATTATTATTATTATTATTATTATTATTATTATTATTATTGTTATTGTTATTATTATTATTATTATTATTATTATTATTATTATTATTATTATTATTATTATTATTATTATTATTATTATTATTATTATTATTATTATCATTATCATCATCATCATCATCATCATTATCATTATCATTATCATTATTATTATTATTATTATTATTATTATTATTATTATTATTATTATTATTATTATTATTATTATTATTATTATTATTATTATTATTATTATTATTATTATTATTATTATTATTATTATTATTATTATTATTATTATTATTATTATTATTATTATTATTATTATTATTATTATTATTATTATTATTATTATTATTATTATTATTATTATTATTATTATTATTATTATTATTATTATTATTATTATTATTATTATTATTATTATTATTATTATTATTATTGTTATTATTATCATCATCATCATTATCATTATCATCATCATCATCATTATTATTATTATTATTATTATTATTATTATTATTATTATTATTATTATTATTATTATTATTATTATTATTATTATTATTATTATTATTATTTAAAGATATTTTGTATTAGAAGGCTTTACTACATCCTCATGCCGCATGTTGAGAAGATGCTAAACTTAAATTCCATGTGAGGCACTTAACCAACTTTTCGTCTTTGAAATATGCGTATCTCTCACACAAACACTCACGTATACATACAAGCGCGCGAGCTTTTCTCTAATAGCGATTTTTCTTTATTCAGTAGGTTTTAAAACGTGCATTTCTGGCGCATTAGAACTTTTTTTTAACTGACACACTACATTCATTATTTTCTAGAAAAAGTGGAAACTTTATTGCAGTGATATGATCTCCGTTTTCTTTCTTACGTGTATATCTTTAATATTTTACCCATGACTATCTTTTTATTTGATTGATATGCATGCCAATCTTACACACTCTATTACTTTCCTATATTATATATATGTATATACATACATATATACTTACGTTCTGAACAAAATCTATCCTGCAGTGTGTGATATATACAACAAAAATAATCATAATTCACATTATTGTCATCTGTCCAAAATTTGAAGATCAGTGCAGACAACCCGGCATCTCCAAGTCTTCCTTCAGCACTGAATGAGGCATCTCTCATTTACAGTTTTATTAAATTTTTAAAACGTTGTAATCTTTACCATTGTATTTAACTGATTTTTAAAATTTATAAGTATTCGTGTGAACTGTATACATTTTGTTCTGTCCAAAATGTTAATTATTATGTACATTTATTAACCAATTAATTCACAATGTTAATGGTCATGGTTAAACGTTTAAAGTTAAAGCCCTTAAATAAAGCTTTACTAAAAACAAAATACTAGTTAGAGGAGAATGCAACATTTAATTGAAATGCTGAATATGACGCTCTTATCGGAAACAAACATTTTGATATTCAATGAACACACGAAATGTATTATTACTAACACCTGCACGTACGCACGCGCGCATCTTACTGGTGTTTGTGTGTGCTTTGGGGGGCTGGAGGGTCTTAAGCGATTTCAAATTTGTTCATATATATTATAGTAAATGCATGAGTTAAGGTAATGAAGTCAAAGCAGCCTGATTAATAGCTGGCTTTGTCTATTAAATTCATTTATCGTCTACAAGTAAGAATTAGCTGTTGAAGGGACGTCGATTTAAAATGCATAAATAACGAAGACGATTACAGAGTGCAACAGAAATATGAAAGGGACGCAAATGTCGCACTAGCGCATTTTACTGTCGTAGCTTAAGTGGAACACAAGCAACCTGATTTCCTGCTCGCCTCTCTCAGTGCTTCAAAGGACCCCGAACAAAGTGTACAGTGGTAATTAATATATTACAAGGTTCTTCAGGTTGCTACTTTTGAACATGACTTCCCAAGTAACTCATCCAGCTTTAAAAGCAATATGTTGATATTAAGCCATTTCTGTCACGGAGAAACGCTTATTCTGTTTATACAGAACAGTAACGGACACATCAAATGCCAAATGCCCCACCGATCCTGCTCGTGTATGTTACCCGCAAATGAATGTTGCTAGGTTGCTTATCTATGCAATAGTGGGGGAAGAGAAAAAGAATTGAACGATTTGCATAATGAACTATTACTAAGATATACAGTGAAAGTAGACAAGATAAATAAGAAAGGCAACAATAAGTATTAGTGTAAGTAGCGCTTTGTGTTAAATAGCCAGACTATATGGGTAAAACATGATGCACTTCCATTTTTCTCACTATTACAGTATCGCCAGTTTGCATAAATAGTGTTGCTATTTTTAACCAGAGCATGCTTTCATGTTGGCAACCCTCAGCCATGGTGTTATGCTCGTCCTATTGCTACGTCGTCTATTTGCAATTTTAACCATAGTATAAATGTATAAAGTTTAATCCAGATTGACTTGTGAATATTGATGTGTATTTAGATTTTGAATACAAGTATTCAAGAAAGCATCACTTCTCCGTTTTTTTTGCGTTTGCATAATTCGTATATACCTGTCTCACCAAAATAATATCAAAGTAATACTCCATTTATGAGAGTTTTATTAATATTATACAAAATGCCTAGAATAACACTGTGGATAGTATTAAGTATGACATGAAAAATTTTATAAGTGGAATGCATACTTCGTTTGCTAAGGTATTGTTATCTCAATGGCACTATTACAGTCACAGTTAAATAGAGATGAGTTACATAAAAGTTAGCAAAAGTGTTTTATCTGAATGGTGATGCAAAGGATTCTCCCGAGCCAGAAGATCCAGTTTGAGCAGTTGCACAACGTAGCGGAAAGCCGACAGCTCCTCATTCTCAGGATTTTTTTTTGTGTGTGTGGAACAAGATTCTCTGGAAGTGAAGCTGTACCTTTAGCCGAAACGGTAGCACTTTATGCACTTTAAATGGCAGAATATGTGGTAGGGAAGACCGATACTCATCATCACTATTCTCAAATTTGCTATTCTGGTACCGTCTTGGCCACAGTTAAGAAGTACTGAAGAATGTGGTTGCCACTTTAATCGTCCAGACAAAGTCGTCCTGATTGTATATGGTGTGAAGTGTCCCAATCAGTACATATGAGGATTGATTCTTTGATGAGCATCCTTTGACTGGTTGGGGATGCAAAGAACCTGTAAATAGCCATTTTAAAGGAGCAGTTGGTTTGGTATAACAATAACAAATATCAGAACATTCTTCAACTCCTTCTATTATAGTTGGGTCTTTCTCGTGCTAGGTTTTGATCATTTCATTTACAAAGGCAATAATCTCCACGGATCTTTGGTAATCATCCGTATGATCCGAGAGATGACAGCCACTAATCTTGTGTCTTTACATCAAAACACCTGCAAAACTCAAGATAAGTCTACAACCTTTTTGTACTCATTCCCTTGCAGCCGTTGGTGCTCTTGATATGCTACAGTAATCTCTTTGGATAGCGCACTCAATAAGAGACAATAGAATTTTTTGATTGATCACTTTTAGTCGCCGCTAAAAAAGAACTTCTTAAAACATTTCTGTAGGTGCTTCTTTTCATGAATCGCAGCTACAGAAAATTTAGAGCAAGACAAGCAGAAACGTTATCATCTAGTATTTCTCTTTTATATCTTTCACCTTACTTTGCTTTGTTGTCATCGACACACCAGTCTTAAGACTACAGCCTTCCCCTTTCTCTTCTTCTGGTCCTGAAGTCCAAAACGTGGAAAGAATTTCATCATGTATATGGAATGTTGAAACAAGCTCATACAGCACTGCAGGTCACAACACCAGAACGACCACTAGCTATACCACGAGTATTAAGTCGTCTAGGGTTATTCCTTCATCTAATATTAGCAGATCAGATGATAGTGTATTCGGAAGTTCAAGAAGATACTCTAGTACTACTCCAAAAAACCTTTCCTGAGTTTCAGCATCACTTAAACACATTTTCTTTTTCACTTTGTTAATGAACTATCTATATTCAACTGTTTACAAAGATGATATATATCACAGAATGAAACAAAAGAAAAAGAGAAATTTATTAGTCACTGATTTCTCTTTGTATATAATCCTTGGCTTCGCTAATAAATAACCTTAACAACACTTTTAAAATATCTTAAGACTTCTCATTTACAGCTCTTTGATGAAAGCTATTCAAATATACCATATTTGTCATAAAGTTTCAAAAGTAGTCCAAGATATCCATATTTAACGAAACGGAATTGAAATATGATGACATAAATGTAAAAAAAAGAGCCTGACACCAGTTTTAAAAAAATTTAAAACTGAAAAACGATAGAGCTTTTGTTTATCTGAAATGGTGAGTCGTTTAAGTGCTCAAAGAACTATCTTACTCCATTCAGTAGTCCTTAAACCACCCATAAATGTACACACGCACATGCCACATTTTTTTTCTCTCTTTATATTATGCGCATAGTCGCCAAACAATAATATAACGTCTTAAATTCAGCCCTTATGTTACTCATGAGAGAACTACGATTAGGGATATTTTACTGCATAGTTAAAACTTGCATTTGGTAAACGAATACCTCAACTACATCGGCTGTTTTGTTATGTTACTGCAGTGATAGCTTGCGTTCCAACACATCTGTTCCTTTCACCACCCTGCTTTAATTTCCAATCTATTCTACGCTTTGCGTAGAAAATCTATATATTTTAATTATCTATCCAAAACTTAGCCTACACACGCTAACGAGACATTCTTCCACAGTGGCTAGTGTGGTAGAACGATTAAAGTTTCATCAATGAACCTTATAGTGGTAACTACGAAGTCTGGGTTTAAGTACTTACAGCATAGTAAATCGCCACTACAAATGTGTATCTCATTATATATGAGAACCCCTAGTTTTTTACCGGGAAAAATACGAGTCAAATGGAGTATTTAATGTCATGACGGCCAGTTGGCCACGGTGGCTCAATGTTTAAGAGCAACCGGACGCAGACCGGGAGACGGTGGTTCAAATCCCGGACGTGAAATTGAACTTTTCAGTCAGACTCTACCTATCCACAATATAATTCCTTTGCCGATATTTCATTTAGAGTGATAGATTCTTGCACTCCTGCTAGAGATGTCTTCCGCACACTGAACAACTATTCCAATTTAGTAAATATCGATTGCGTTTTCTTTATGTTTGTTATCACCAACTTTACTGTGGGCTATTTCTTCTTAGAGACTTGCACTCTACTTATTAATCCTAGTGTGTCGAGTTGGTCATTGGGGGTTACTGAGTGTCAGTACTTTTGATGTTGGACTACTCTGGTGAAAAACACTTCGTACAGATGGCTGTAACAGTAATATATACTCATACTGAAAATAAAAGGTACAGCATTCTGTATAAATAAAAAGGTGGGCATGTCACAATACTAACCGAAATATTTCTTGTTTTGAAGAGTTGAGAATTGACTTTATATGTCAAGATTAACTTATTTATCTACTCAGAAGAGCTTTATAGCGGAATCACCAATGCGGTAGGCTTACATACGAGTCATTGGGTTCATATACAGTGTACTGGGCCTAATGGTAGAAGTTTTTTTATGATTTTGCTCATTTGCCAGGTAATTACGAATTGCACATTCAATACCAGATCCAGGGTTCCTGTACTTTGAAATGTGATGGATTACACTCAAACATGGAATACAAAAAAATATATCTTATTTTTAAATCAAAGCGGTATTACCGTCGCGCCATGGCTGAGAGTTTAAACCACTTGGTTCTCACAAAGGGGGCCCGGGTTCGATCCAAGCGATCGCAAAGTGCGATTTGTGGTGGACAACATGGTGCTTTGGCGGGTTCTTTCCGGGTCCTCCGGTTCCTCCCGCCAGCATTCCACTTGTTGCTACATCATCTTTCCTTCACGTTATCTCTCTTGTACTTTCATTTTCGGTGTTGTGAGCTGATCCTTCATCCAGGAATCTCTCTGATCAAGAAACCTCTCATCCTCAACCCATTGCCTACAGGTCTCGAAGTTGCGCGGCTCAGAGGGCCCTATAATCCACTTAAAGAAATACAGGAATTCATTCATTCATTCATTCATTCATTCATTCATTCACGTGGCATCACACTTATTCTGCGTGTTTCTCGAAACAGCAGTGACACAATTTATACAAGTCAAACTTTTGCAAATCTTGATGTAATAAAATCACAGATTATCAACTTAAACATCTCACAAATATACGCCACTAAGGCTATCAGCCACATACTCAGTCACTTATCTATATTAAAGACAGAAAACCCCCGCGGTGCGACAAGCTACTGAAGCGATGTTAAACAGCAGTAAAAGAATGTGGTGTTACATACACGTAACTTTCTCGAACAGTTCTTTAAACGAATATTCTTGCAAAACCCCATAATGCTATATGTTTTGTCCTACTCGTGATATTTGTAGAAATGTTATTATTACATAATTTCTTACAGTCAAACATTGTAGTAGTCGGTCAGTCCGTGATTCATGGACATTTCTCCTTGCATGGCCAGAAGGAGGTGGGTGAAATTGATGCGTACACTCATTTCATTTTCTCTACTCACTCTTGAAAATATTTTATAAGTACCGCATACACTTTTACTTACTTCATGTAAACTGAGATAACGTTTTATAAAAATTATTTTATTACAATGTGCTTATGGATACAATAAAAATAGCAGAACATTTGTTGGCATATAGACCATATATATAATCATGTGGTAGGCTCAGATTTTCTCTTTTTAGGAAGGACTTACTATGAAAACAAATGTAGATGTGTTTAATTTATATCAAATAAACCTTTTGTGGAGATCACGAATTTTGAGGTATAGATATCTTAAACGTTAGGCAATTTTATCTAAATCGTGAGTCTTTTTATAAAATAAAAGATTACAAATAGTTTTAATTTAACGATATTTCGTTTTGGAAGGCTTTACAGCATCTTCATGCCGCATGCTGAGAAGATGCTAAACTTTAATTCCATTTTGGGCACTTAACCAAATTTTCGTCTTTGAAATATGCGTCTCTCACACAAACACTTATATTTACATGCTGGCAACCTCCAGCCATGGTGTTACGCCCGTCCTATTACTACGTCATCTATTTGCAATTTTAACCATAGTGTACTGTATAAAGTTTAGTCAAGATTGATCAGTGCATATTAATGTGTGTTTAGATTTTGACTATAAAGATTGAAGAAAGCATGACTTCTAAGCTTTTTTTTTTTTTTTGAGTTTTTAGAATTCGTATATAGCTGCTTTATCAAAATAATATCAAAAGGAATACGTGATATGCGAGTTTTATAAACATTATACAAATTGCCTAGAATAACACTGTGGATATTATTAAGTATGACATGAAAAATTGTATAAGTGAGATGCATACTTCATTTATTAAAGTAGTGTTATCTCCATGGTACTATTACAGTCACACTTAAATAGAGATATGTTTCATAAAAGTTACCAAAAGTGTTATATCTGAATGGTGATGCAAAGAATTCTCCCCAGTCAGAAGTTCTAGATTGAGCAGTTGCACAACGCAGCGGAAAGGCGACAGCTCCTCATTCTCAGGATTTGTTTGTGGTACAAGATTCTGTGCAATTGAAGCTGTGTCTGTAGCCGCAACGGTATCACTTTATGAACCTTAGGTTGGCAGAAAAGGTGGTAGGGAAGGCCGATACTGATCAACACTATTCTCCAATTTGCTTACTCTGGTACTCTCTTCGCCACAATTAAGAAGTACTGAAGAATGTGGCTGCCATTTTTAATCGTCAAGAAAAAGGCAGAGCCTGACTGGTGTGAAGCGTCACATACAGTATATATGAGGATTGATTCTTTGATGAGCAACCTTTGACATATTAGAGATGCAATGATCCTGTCAATAGCCATTTTCAAGGAGCATTTGTTTTGGTATAACTAACATCAGAACATTCTTCAACTCTTTTGTACAGTTGCGTTGTTTGCATGACAGGATTTGATCATTTCATTTACAAAGGCAATAAACTCCACGGATCTTTGGTAATTATCCGTATGATCCGAGAGCTGATATCCACTAGTCTGTGCGTCTTTCCTTCAAAACATCAGCAGAGCTCAAGATAAGTCTACAAGCTTTTTGTACTCATTCTCTTGCAGCCGTTTGTACTCTTGATATGCTACAGTAATCTCTTTGGATAACGCACACAGCAAGAGACAGCAATCATTTTTAGTGACCATGTCTAGTCATCACTATAAAAAGAACTTCTTAAAACATTTCTATAGGTGTATCCTTTTATGGATGACAGCTAGAGAAAATTTAGAGCAAGACATGCCCAAACTTTATCATCTAGTATATCTCTTTTATATACTTCAAATTTCTTTGCTTGGTTGTCATCTCCACAACGGTCTTAGGGTTACAGACCTTCCCCTTTGTTTTCTTCTGGTCCTGAAGTCCATGCAGTGGAAAGTATTTCATCAAGGATATAGAATGCAGAAACACATCCATACAGTATTGCAGGTCACAACAGGACGACCCCTAGCTGTACCACCAGTATTATGTCATCTAGGGTGGTTCCTTCCTCTAATATTAGCAGATCAGATGATAGTGTATTCGGAAGATCAAGACGGCGTAGTAATACTACTCCAAGAAGACCTTTCCTGCATTTCAGCATCACTTCAACACATTTTCTTTCTCAGTTTCTTAATAAACTATCTATATTCAACTTACTCTCAGCAGCACGAAGGTGTCGTTGAAGGTGAACCCTGATCCATGGAGCAGGGGCCTTCGACATGTTGCCATCCCAGGACACTGTCCCTTGCTGGCAATATGTGGGGATTAAGTCATCGGGCGGTGGGTAGATTGTTAGATTTTGTTCTGAGGTGATTTTTTTATGTTTGATGAGAAAGAGAAGAGATAGAAAGATAGAAATGGTATATGATGGTGATTTTGGAATTTATGGTAAGCCTAGAGTGCTAAGATTAAACTTTTTACAAAGTTGAATAAAGCAAAAGAAATAGAGAAATTTATTATTCACTGATTTCCCTTTGTAACTTATATCATGTGCACTAGGGGAGCCTTCAAGTGCAATGCATACTTCATTTGTTATACTGTTGTCATCTCCATGTATAAATATATATGTTGCCGTATATAAGTTTATTACAGAAGATATAGTTCTCGGTTTCACTAAAAATAACCTTAACATTTCTTTTAAAATGTCTTACGACTTCTCATTTACAACTCTGTGATGCAAGTTATTCAAATATACCATATTTGTTATAAAGTTTCAAAAGTAGTCCAAGATATCAATTTTCAACGAAACGGGATTGAAATATGATGACATAAATGTGAAAAAGAGTCTGACACCAGTTTTTAAAAAGTTTTAAAAATTAAAAAATATAGAGCTTATGTTTATCTGAAATGGTGAGTGTTTTTAGTGCTCAAAGAACTATCATACCCGATTCAGTAGTTCTTAAAACACACTCAAACATGCACACACGTGCCGCACTTATTTTCTCTCCTTATATTATTAGTGTAGTCGGCAAAAAATAAAATAAAGTGTTAAATTCAGCCGTTATGTTACTCATGAGAGAACTACGATTAGGAATATTTTACTGTATAATTAAAGCTTGTATTTGGTAAATGAATACCTCAACTACATCAGCTGTTTTGTTATGTTACTGCAGTAATAACTTGCGTTCCAACACATCTGCTCTTCTCAACAACCTGCTTTCATTTCCATCTATTCTACGCTTTGCGTAGAAAATCTTTATGATATAATTTAATTATCTATCCAAATCTTAACCTACACACGCTAACGATACATTCTTCCACAGTGGCTAGTGTGGTAGAACGATTAAAGTTTCATCAATGAACTTTATAGTAGTAATTACGAAGTCTGGGAGTTAAGTACTTACAGCATAGTAAATCGCCACTACAAATGGGTATCTTATTATATATGAGAACCCCTAGTTTTTTACCGGGAAACATACGAGTCAGTTGGAGAATTTAATGTCATGACGGCACGTTGGCCACGGTAGCTCAATGGTTATGAGCAACCGGACGTGGACCGGGAGATTGTGGCTCAAATCCCGGACGTGACATTGAACTATTCAGTCTGACTCTACCTATCCATAATTGAATTCCCTTGCCGATATTTCATTTAGAGAGCTCGATTCTTCCACTCCTGCTAGAGAGGTCTTCCGCACACCGAACAACTATTCCATTCAGTAAATTTCGATTGTGTCTTTTAGTACATTTCGATTGCGTCGTCTTTATGTTTGTTGTCATCAACTTTACTTTGGGCTATTCCTTCTTAGAGACTTGCACCCTACTTATTAATCTTAGTGTGTTAAGTTGGTCATTCGGTGTTACTGAATGTCAGTATTTTTTTATTTTGGACTACTTCGTACTACTACAGATGGCTGTAACAGTAATATATACTCATACTTAAAATAGAAGCCTTGACAGATCAACTGACAAGTTTTGGTTTAATTTATGAGCCTTTACTGTGATTTTTATTACATATTACAATGATATGAACTGTTTAACCTCCTTTGTTTATCCTCGTGATAAAATCACCGCTTATATAAATTATCATTTCATAGGGGTATATGCAATGAGGGAAGGTCCACAAATTATAAGTCATCCATGAATAAAAGCAATTTTATAAAATATCCAATCTGGGACCAGTAACTTGGTACCTAATTTTTTAAACATAATATATTTGGCTAGTTATGAAGCATTAATTATGGTTTTCTTTTAAAAAAAAACCGGTTGTAGCAAACTTACATTTCTTCTTGGCACTTCATAATCAAACGCCACATTTCAGTCATAGCGTTCTGCCCTTGATTGAAAAACGTAATTAAGCAAATATAAATGGCTTCATTTAAATACCACAGCATACAAGATGGAGAGGTTTTAACCTTTCTTTACATGTGCAATTCGCAGCAAATATATTTATGTACGGCATTTGTAACATCTATAGTAAGTACGGCAAGAATCATTAGTAATACTTCAACTTGAATAGAGATAGGACACACACTGTCTAAACCGCAATATAATTAGCAAATGGTATTCAATAACGCATATTGTAGGACAAAACCATTATGGAATTGTACTTGTAGTTAGCTACATGACATGTGCGAACAGCGTTTGCAATAATGGTTTGGACATCGAGTCAAAATGCATAACCCAAAAGAATTGTTGTATTTACTGTTTGCTTTACAGTTTGTTACTTTCCTCTGGTAATGCTTTAACGAAAAGCGTTAGCAAAGTCAAATGCTCCCTAATTCAGCATGTTTCTGAACTTTTATAGCTAACCACCTACGCATATAGTATGGCGTGTACTTTCCGATATATGTTTAACATGGTTTGTTTACTAGAATTATGTTCGTTAAAACATGTTGCAATGTGGTCGCATAAAATATTGCATTGCTTGCAATTATAAAACAATCCACGAGGCGCTAACAGCAGCATTAAAGATGGAGGCGGCCAAGGTAACAGCTATACCGAAGTCGAGAACGAGGAGTTTCCGCTACACCGGAGACAGTAGACCAGGCGAGGGTTGCCGGCGAACACCTAGTGGCCTGTGTTGGGGGTTTGAACAGCCCGGACACCTGCAGAGAGACTGTCCACACCAGGAAGAGCAGCCGGAAGACGAGTAAGGGCCGTCGTGCAGAGGAACACGTCTGTGCCATCACCACCATCCCCTGGAGTGACATTGCGCGCCGTCAGTCGGCGTATGGATGACCGCCTCATCGCGGACGGTTGGGTGAGAGGGAAGCCGTGCCGCGTGCTGGTGGAAACTGGGGCAGCAGTGACCATCATCAGACCTGACGTGGCGAAGGGTTTGCCGACATGGAAGCCGAGCCGACCATACCAGCTTGTCACGGCATCGGGCGACACCTTGCCTGTGGAGAAGGAGGACCTGTTGAGGTTGACCTTGGGACGGAGTGTCTTACGTCTTTGGGTGTTCGTCGCGAAGGTGGCCGAGGAGGTGATTCTGGGACTGGATGCCCTCAGGAGCCACGAGGCGACGGTCCATGTCGGCAGGTAGGTCCTGCGGCTCAACGGAGAAGAGTTTATACTCCGTCAACCCGAAGAGCGCCTTCAAATCTGCAGGGCCATCTTGAACGAAGACGTGGTTGTCCCCGGGAGGAGCGAGGTGGTGGTGAGGGTGCGACTGTAAGGCCAGAGAACCAGGAACATGATGCTGGACCAGAAGACGCCTGTACACGGACTATGTGTAGCCACCGCATTGCTGCCGTGCCAATAGGAGGTGCCAGTGAGACTGCTAATTCCAACGGACGCCGATCACGACCTCCAGGCCGGGTCGGAGTTGGGAACGTGCGAGCCCGTGGTAAGCGTGACAGCAATCGACAAGACACAGGAGCAAGTGCCGACGCAACACCTGGGGCCCTGGCTAGAAGGCTTACTGGAGAGGGCGGCCGACCACCTGACCGCAGAAAAACTGGAGAAAGTTCGACAACTACGAGGCATTACCAGCGCGTCTTCAGCCAAGGCGACAGTGACTATGGCCGCACGGTCAGAGTGCTTCACCGCATCGACACTGTGGACGCCCAACCTATTCGGCAACCACCTAGACGCGTTGCGCTGGCGAAGCAAGGGGCGGTACGAGACATGTTGGAGGACATGAGATCCCGGGGAGTGATTGAAGTGTCTGACAGCCCTTGTTGTTCCACTGTAGTCTTGGTGACTTATTTCTTGTAAAAATTAACTAATGGAATATTATTTGAGATTTTGCCTGAAGTAAGGTTTTGAGTTTTAGTTTATTTTAGCAGAAGATAAAAATTTTTTGTTTTAATTGCGGGAGATCCGTTTCTGGTTTTTTGAATTATGTTTAATTTAATTAGAGAGTGTTTTTAGATTTGAACTTAAATTGTTGAAGGAAAAAATTATTAATTTAGTGATCCAAATGTATATTATTAAATGAAATCTCACACAATATTCTTAGTTAATTTATAAAATAAACAAAACGTATAAAAAATTGTAAAACTTTGTAATTACCAACCTGGTTTAAAATAATTAGATACCAGGTTTAAAAATAAAGGTGAGCCGAGGACTCTGCCGTTGGGCAGGGCCTCGGCTTTTTTTTTTTTTTTTTTTTTTTTTTTTTGTGGTCTTGGTGACAAAGAAGAACGGCGAGCTACGCTTCTGCGTAGACTACAGGAAATTGAACGCTGACACCCGGAAGGACTGTTTCCCCTTACCCCGGATTGATGACACCCTGGACACGCTAGCTGGTGGACAGTGGTTCTCCGCCCTGGACCTGAATTCGGGCTACTGGCAGGTAGCTCTAGATCCGAGAGACAAGTAGAAGACCGCATTCTCGACAGTCCAAGGGCTGTGGCAGTTCACAGTTACACCCTTTAGCCTCTGAAACGCACCAGCTACGTTCCAACGTCTCATGGAGTCAGTGATGAGAGGACTGACTTAAGACGCCTACCTTCTATACTTGGACGACATCATTATCGACGTTAAAAGTTTGACCATCTCGAGAATCTGAGTAAGGTGCTACAGAGACTGCAGGCGAACAACCTGAAGCTGAACGCGAAGAAGTGCTAGCCCTTCCGCAAGGAACTGACCTACTTGTTTCACATAGTCTCAGCAACTGGCGTGGCCACAGACCCGGAGAAGACACAGGCTGTGAGAGATTGGCCTCGCCCAAAGGATAAGAAAGAGTTTCGCAGTTTCCTGGGGCTGTGCAGTTATTAGCGACGCTTCATAAAGGGATTCTCTAACATCGCCAAACCCCTCACCCGCCTGACAGAGGAACACCGGCCTTATGTTTGGACGGAGGACGCCTAAGACACTTTCCAGCACCTGAAGAAGACCCTGTGCAGTGCTCCAATTTTGGGTTTCCCACAACCGGGGGAAGAGGAAAAGATTTGAACGATTTGCATAATAAACTATAATTAAGATATACAGTGAAAGCAGAGAAGACAAATAAGAAAGGCAACAATAACTATTAGTGTAGGTAGCGCTTTGTGTTAAATAGCTAGATGGGTAAACCATGATGCACTTCCATTTTTCTCACTATTACGGTATCGCCAGTTTTCCTAAATAGTATTGCTATTTTTAACGAAAGCATGCTTTGATGTTGGCAACCCTCAGCCATGGTGTTATGCTCGTCCGATTGCTACGTCGTCTATTTGCAGTTTTAACCATAGTATAAATGTATATAGTTTAATCCAGATTGATCTGTGATTATTGATGTGTATTTAGACTTTGAATATAATTATTGAAGAAAGCATCACTTCTCAGTTTTTAGCGTTTGCAAAATTCGTATATACCTGTCTTATCAAAATAATATCAAAAGCAATATTCCATTTATGAGAGTTTTATTAATATTATACAAACTGCCTAGAATGACACTGTGGATAGTATTAAGTATGACATGAACAATTTTATAAGTGGAATGCATACTTCGTTTGCTAAGGTATTGTTGTCTCAATGACACTATTACAGTCACAGTTATACAGAGATGAGTTACATAAAAGTTACCAAAAGTGTTTTATCTGAATGGTGATGCAAAGGGTTCTCCCGAGACAGAAGTTCCAGTTTGAGCAGTTGCACAATGTAGCGGAAAGCTGACAGCACCTCATTCTCAGGATTTGTTTGTGGTACAAGATTCTGTGGAATTGAAGCTGTATCTGTAGCCGCAACAGTACCACTTTATGCACTTTAAATGGCAGAATATGTGGTAGGGAAGACCGATACTGATCATCATTATTCTCAAATTTGTTATTCTGGTACCGTCTTGGCCACAGTTAAGAAGTACTGAAGAATGTGGTTGCCACTTTAATCGTCCAGACAAAGTCGTCCTGATTGTATATGGTGTGAAGTGTCCCAATCAGTACATATGAGGATTGATACTCTGATAAGCATCCATTTACACGTTGGGGATGCAAAGAACCTGTCAATAACCATTTTAAAAGAGCTGTTGGTTTGGTATAGCAAATATCAGAATATTCTTCAATTCCTTTTATTATAGTTGGGTCCTTCTCGTGCCAGGTTTTGATCATTTCATTTACAAAGGCAATAATCTCCACGGATTTTTGGTAATCATCCGTATGATCCGAGAGATGATATCCACTAATCTTGTGTCTTTACATCAAAACATCTGCAAAACTCAAGATAAGTCTACAACCTTTTTGTACTCATTCTCTTGCAGCCGTTTGTACTCTTGATATGCTACAGTAATCTCTTTGGATAACGCACTCAATAAGAGACAATAGATTTTTTTGATTTCCCACTTTTAGCCGACGCTAAAAAGGAACTTCTTAAAACATTTCTGTAGGTGCTCCTTTTCTAGAATCGCAACTAAAGTGAATTTAGATCAAGACAAGCAGAAACGTTATCATCTAGTATTTCTCTTTTATATCTTTCACCTTACTTTGCTTTGTTGTCGTCGACACACCAGTCTTAAGACTACAGCCTTCCCCTTTCTCTTCTTCTGGTCCCGAAGTCCAAACGGGTGAAAGAATTTCATCATGTATATGGAATGTTGAAACAAGCTCATACAGCACTGCAGGTCACAACACCAGAACGACCACTAGCTATACCACCAGTATTAAGTTATCTAGGGTTATTCCTTCATCTAATATTAGCAGATCAGATGATAGTGTATTCGGAAGTTCAAGAAGAGACTCTAGTACTACTCCAAAAAGACCTTTCCTGCGTTTCAGCATCACATTAACACATTTTCTTTTTCACTTTGTTAATAAACTATCTATATTCAACTTTTTACAAAGATGATATATATCACAGAATGAAACAAAAGAAATAGAGACATTTATTAGTCACTGATTTCTCTTTGTCTATAATGCTTGGTTTCACAAATAAATAACCTTAAAAACACATTTAAAATGTTTTAAGACTCCTCATTTACAGCTCTGTGATGAAATTTATCAAATATGCTATATTTGTTATAAAGTTTCAAAAGTAGCCCATAATATCCATATTTAACGAAACGGGATTGAAATATGATGACATAAATGTGAAAAAAGAGCCTAAACCCAGTTTTTAAAAAATTATAAAAATGAAAAAATATAGAGCTTTTATTTATCTGAAATAGGGATTCGTTTTAGTGTTGAAAGAACTATCATACTCGATTCAGTAATTCTTAAAACACCCAAAAACCTACACGCACATGCTATATTTTTTTCTCTCTTTATATTATTAGTGTAGTCACCAAACAATAATATAACGTCTTAAATTCAGCCCTTATGTTACTCCTGAGAGAACTACGATTAGGAATATTTTACTGTATAATTAAAGCTTGTATTTGGTAAATGAGTACCTTAACTACATCAGCTGTTTTGTTTTCTTACTGCAGTGATAGCTTGCGTTCCAACACATCTGTTCCTTTCACCACCATCCTTTTATTTCCAATCTATTTTACGCTTTGTGCAGAAAATCAATATGATATAATTTAACTATCTAACCAAAGCTTAACCTACACACGCTAACGATACATTCTTTCACAGTGGCTAGTGTGGTAGAACGATTAAAATTTCATCAATGAACCTTATAATGGTAACTATGAAGTCTGGGAGTTAAGTACTTACAGCATAGTAAGTCGCCACTACAAATGTGTATCTTATTATATATGAGAAACCCTAGTTTTTTACCGGGAAACATACGAGTCAGTTGGGGAATTTAATGTAATGACGGCACTTTGGCCACTGTAGCTCAATGGTTATGAGCAACCGGACGTAGACTGGGAGATTGTGGCTCAAATCCCAGACGTGACATTGAACTATTCAGTCTGACTCTACCTATCCATAATTGAATTCCTTTGCCGATATTTCATTTAGAGAGCTCGATTCTTCCACTCCTGCTAGAGAGGTCTTCCGCATACCGAACAACTATTCCATTCAGTAAATTTCGATTGTGTCTTTTAGTACATTTCGATTGCGTCGTCTTTATGTTTGTTATCATCAACTTTACTTTGGGCTATTCCTTCTTAGAGACTTGCACCCTACTTATTAATCTTAGTGTGTTAAGTTGGTCATTCGGTGTTACTGAATGTCAGTATTTTTTTATTTTGGACTACTTCGTACTACTACACATGGCTGTAACAGTAATATATACTCATACTTAAAATAGAAGTCTTGACACATCAACTGATAAGTTTTGGTTTAATTTATGAGCCCTTACTGTGATTGTTATTACATATTACAATGATATGAACTGTTTAACCTCCTTTGTTTATCCTCGTGAGAAAATCACCTCTTATATAAATTATCATTTCATAGGGGTATATGCAATGAGGGAAGGTCCACAAATTATAAGTCATCCATGAATAAAAGCAATTTTATAAAATATCCATTCTGGGACCAGTAACTTGGTACCTAATTTTTTAAACATAATATATTTGGCTAGTTATGAAGCAATAATTATGTTTTTCTTTAAAAAAAACCGGTTGTAGCAAACTTACATTTCTTCTTGGCACTTCATAATCAAACGCCACATTTCAGTCATAGCGTTCTGCCCTTGATTGAAAAACGTAATTAAACAAATATAAATGGCTTCATTTAAATACCACACGATACAAGATGGAGAGGTTTTAACCTTTCTTTACATGTGCAATTCGCAGCAAATATATTTATGTACGGCATTTGTAACATCTATAGTAAGTACGGCAAGAATCATTAGTAATACTTCAACTTGAATAGAGATAGGACACACACTGTCTAAACCGCAATATAATTAGCAAATGGTATTCAATAACGCATATTGTAGGACAAAACCATTATGGAATTGTACTTGTAGTTAGCTACATGACATGTGTGAACAGCGTTTGCAATAATGGTTTGGACATCGATTCAAATTGCAAAACCTAAAAGAATTGTTGTATTTACTGTTTGCTTTACAGTTTGTTACTTTCCTCTGGTAATGCTTTAACGAAAAGCGTTAGCAAAGTCGAATGCTCCCTACTTCAGCATGTTTCTGAACTTTTATAGCTAACCACCTACGCATATAGTATGGCGTGTACTTTCCGATATATGTTTAACATGGTTTGTTTATTAGAATTATGTTCGTTAAAACATGTTGCAATGTGGTGGCATAAAATATTGCATTGCTTGCAATTATAAAACAATCCACGAGGCGCTAACGGCAGCATTAAGGATGGAGGCGGCCAAGGTAACAGCTATCCCGAAGTCGAGAACGAGGAGTTTCCGCTACACCGGAGACAGAAGACCAGGCGAGGGTTGCCGGCGAACACCTAGTGGCCTGTGTTGGGGGTTTGGACAGCCCGGACACCTGCCGAGAGACTGTCCACACCAGGAAGAGCAGCCGGAAAACGAGTAAGGGCCGTCGTGCAGAGGAACACATCGGTGCCATCACCACCATCCCCTGGAGTGACATTGCGCGCCGTCAGCCGGCGTATGGATGACCGCCTCATCGCGGACGGTTGGGTGAGAGGGAAGCCGTGCCGCGTTCTGGTGGAAACTGGGGCAGCAGTGAGCATCATCAGACCTGACGTGGCGAAGGGTTTGCCGACATGGAAGCCGAGCCGACCATACCAGCTTGTCACGGCATCGGGCGACACCTTGCCTGTGGAGAAGGAGGACCTGTTGAGGTTGACCTTGGGACGGAGTGTCTTACGTCTTTGGGTGTTCGTCGCGAAGGTGGCCGAGGAGGTGATTCTGGGACTGGATGCCCTCAGGAGCCACGAGGCGACGGTCCATGTTGGCAGGTAGGTCCTGCGGCTCAACGGAGAAGAGTTTATACTCCGTCAACCCGAAGAGCGCCTTCAAATCTGCAGGGCCATCTTGAACGAAGACGTGGTTGTCCCCGGGAGGAGCGAGGTGGTGGTGACGGTGCGACTGTAAGGCCAGAGAACCAGGAACATGATGCTGGACCAGAAGACGCCTGTACACGGACTATGTGTAGCCACCGCATTGCTGCCGTGCCAATAGGAGGTGCCAGTGAGACTGCTAATTCCAACGGATGCCGATCACGACGTCCAGGCCGGGTCGGAGTTGGGAACGTGCGAGCCCGTGGTAAGCGTGACAGCAATCGACAAGACACAGGAGCAAGTGCCGACGCAACACCTGGGGCCTTGGCTAGAAGGCTTACTGGAGAGGGCGGCCGACCACCTGAGCGCAGAAAAACTGGAGAAAGTCGACAACTACGAGGCATTACCAGCGCGTCTTCAGCCAAGGCGACAGTGACTACGGCCGCACGGTCAGAGTGCTTCACCGCATGGACACTGAGGACGCCCAACCTATTCGGCAACCACCTAGACGCGTTGCGCTGGCGAAGCAAGGGGCGGTACGAGACATGTTGGAGGACATGAGATCCCGGGGAGTGATTGAAGTGTCTGACAGCCCGTGTTGTTCCACTGTAGTCTTGGTGACCGGGGTGGTATGTAGAGCAGTTTCCCCTGCTGCTGGATTTTGGCTTGTGTGTACGAGCGTTTATTAAGTGTTTACAGAGGGATACTGCTTGAGCTCCCGGGTTCTCGTCCCCCACCCTGAGCGACATTTGTCGGCTAAGAGGAGCTTATACTAGATAGGGAAGAAGGAATCTTGTTGATCTGTAAGATTCTGCACCTTATATTGTTTTTGTTTAATCTTGTTTATTGTTACTGTGACAAAGAGTTTCTGGTGACTGGAAATGATAGGCAGATCACCCCCTCGGCCCTCCCAGGGGGGCAGGAGAGAGGAGGACAGTAAAGATCAAGGAGTGTCCAAAGAGGAAACTACAAAAACTGGTATGATGGAAGAGACATTACCTAAAATACCAGTGATAGTGGATATGTCCATAATTAATATGGAATTGAATGAAATTGGAACTGCTGGTGATAGGCTGTCCAAGGCTAAATTAGACCAATACAAGGAGAAGTTTTTCCAACTAACTTCCAGATTAAGTTACTATTATGGGATGATTGACCAATTAAAAGAGGAAAGAGATAGTTTGAAAAAAGAAAGAGATGAACTTAGAAAAGAAAATGAAAATTTAAAAAGAGTACCCCAACCTACTTTTGCCAGTATTGTAAGTGGTCCAACAACGTCCAAAAGAGAGATGAAAATACAACATGCACAAGCTGTAAAGAGTAGTACAATTTTTTGTTCGTCAAAACAAGGGAAATCTGTTGAGGAAACAAGGAAGATTTTGACATCCAAGATAGATCCTGTTAAAGAGAAAATCCATATAAAAGGAATAAGGAATGCAGGAAAATTTGTAGTCATAGAAACCGACACAGATGATGATGCTAACAAAATACTAAATAATGAAAATATTAAAAGTGAATTACAAGTAGAAAAGCAGAAAAAGCTGAATCCAAAGATGATTTTGTATGACGTTCCTAAATGGATTGAACAGGATCAATTGATAAAATTTGTATATAATCAGAATTTCAGTGAATTAAATGAAGAAAGTTTTAAAGAAGGATTTAAATTCAAATTCTTTACTGGACCAAGGAATGACAATACTGTGCATCAGGTTTTCGAAGTGTCTCCCGAAATAAGGAAATTACTATTGCAAAAAGGAAGGGTGTACATTGACTTCTCATCGGTGACCGTGAAAGACTTTCTAGCAGTGGCTATGTGCAATAAATGCCAGGATTTAGGACATACTGTAAAATTTTGTGCCAAGGACAAAATGGTGTGTGGACACTGTGGTGTTCAAGATCACGTAAGAAAGGATTGTCCTCTTAATCAGCAACCACCTACTTGTATAGCCTGTACAAATAGAAAAAAGAAAATCAAATGTAAAAATCCAAACTCTACTGATTGTGAAACTTACAAAATGATGTTAACTAGGTTAATAAATAGAACAAACCTTTAATGAAAATTTTAAGGTTAATGCAATTGAATACAGCTAGAAGTAGACTAGTTTTACAAGAATGTAGACAATTGCTAGAAGATAGAAACCTAGACATTGTATGTGTACAGGAACCTTATAGTCAAGATGGTAATATCTTATATTTGCCAAAAGATGTCAAAATTGTAACTACCAGTGAACAGCCAATGGCAGCAATATTTATTGTAAACAATAATATAAGATATATGCCAATAACTCAGTATTGCACTTCACATGTCAACTGCATAGAATGTTGTTATTATCAATTTAGTTTTAGGATAATAAACGTATATTGTCAATATTCACATTCTATAGATGTGTACCTGAGGTTAATTAGAGAGATAATTGATAAATTTAGAAATAAAAGAAGTATCATAACTCTAGACGCTAATGCAAAATCACATCTATGGCATAGTCAGGTTACGGATGATAGAGGTGAATTAATGGAAAATTTAATATTCGAAAAAGGACTAGTTTTAATTAATAAAGAAAATAACCCCCCAACATATATTGGAAGGGTGGGTGTACATAGTAATATTGATATTACATTATGTACAGATAGACTTAGTGATTATTTAATAAATTGGAAAGTTATAGAAAATCTAACAACTAGTGATCACAATGTTATAGAATTTGAATTGGAAATTGATGTAGAAGGTTCTGATAAAGTAAATTGGAGATACAATATTAGAAATACAAATTGGGACAGATTAAGAAATAATTTTGTAATTCCTGATTTTGACATTATAGACAAAGACATGGATGAGGCCGCAAAGAAATTATACATATCCATAAGAAGGGCAATGGATAGTTCTATCCCGAAAACCTCTGGGAAGCGTATCGCGCAACCTTTCTGGAACGATAAACTCCAAAGATTTAGGAGAAACATGAGGAAAACTAGAAAGTTGTACCAGAAATCTAAATCCCTTAATGAGAGAGAAGTTAGATTACAAATATATAGGAGAAGGAAAAAAGCCTTTGAAGATCTACTGCAAAAGACTAGGACAAACAGCTGGAGACAATTTGTAGAGGATAGTTTGCAGAAAAATGCTTGGGGTATACCGTACAAACTGGTCATGAACAAATATAAGAGGGATAATATACCTTCCATTCTAAAAGAAGATGGCTCTTATACGACTGATAGAAACGAGACCATCAGGTATCTAATGAACGTACTCATACCAGATGACGATAACACCTATGAAACGGTATACCATGACCAAATGAGAATAGAGCATAATAGAGAATATTTGAACAGTAATCTGCTAAATGAGATAACTAAAGAGGAAATTGAAAAAGCCATTTGGCATTTAAAAAGGAGAAAAGCTCCAGGAATTGATAAGATACCGGCAGAAATTATACAAGCTCTATGTGGTAAACTACAACCCTTTTTACACAAGTTGTTTAATAAATGTTTAATAAAAGGGAGAATACCAAGCATTTGGAAGCAGGCAAAATTAGTAATTTTAAAGAAAAATGAGGATAAAGATCCTGTGCAAATAAATTCTTATAGACCAGTCTGTCTCCTATCTTCACTCGCTAAAGTTCAGGAAAAGGTATTAGTAGACAAAATTAATGAATTGAGAGAAATTATTCCTCCAAATAGGAGTCAATTTGGCTTTAGATCTGGCAGTTCAGCAGAAGATGCTATTAATCATTTTGTTGAGGTTGCACGAGCCGCTGATCAAAAATATATGGTGGCTATCTTTTTAGATATCAAAGGCGCCTTTAATAACTTATGGTGGCCATGGCTCTTTAAATGTCTAAGAAATTTGGGATGTCCTAGCTTATTGTATTACATTTTAAAGGATTATTGTAAAAACAGATATGTAAATTATGTAGACATTGAGCAAATAATGTCAAAAAGAGTCAGTAAAGGATGCCCACAAGGTTCTGTATGCGGTCCTTTGTTTTGGGATATAGCTTTTGATGAAGCTTTAAACGAATTAGAAAACTGGCAAGAAATTACATGGAAAATAGCATATGCAGATGATTTAGTAATGGCCATAAAAGGTAATTCCAGACTTGAGATAGAGAATAAATCAAATATTGTTTTGAATAAACTGTTAGAATTATTTTTACAAATGAAATTAGAAATATCCCCAAACAAAAGAGAATACATGTTAATTAAAGGGAAATTAGACAGAGACCCTATATTAAAGTATAATAACGTTAATATTAAAAGAGTAACAACTAAAAAATATCTGGGTGTAGTACTAGATGAAAAATTGCTCTTTAATTCACATGTTGAAGAAATTTACAACAGGTCTTTGGTTTTTATGAACAAAATTTTAAGATTAAATTCATATGGAGCAAAAATACCAAGTAAAATAATTAAAATTTATAATAATAGTATACTCGCCTCTATAACAGGTTATGCTGCAAGTGTTTGGGCCAATAGATTGTCTTTAGTAGTTCCAAAAAGAAAAATCTTATCTTTACAAAGAAAAATTTTAATTAGGATATCTGGGGCGTTTTCTACGACACCTGGTGATGGCTTATGTGTCTTGCTAGGAGTTCTGCCTTTAGATTTGGAAATACGCCGAAGAGCAGCGAGATATTGGCTTAAGAAAGGCAATTTAGAGAATGTAGGTAGACTCCTAGAAGGAGAATATAATGAAAATTCTGAAATATCAGAAAGAATATTTAACATATGGCAAGACAGATGGAACATTTCAGACAAGGGTAGAAGAATATTTGAAATTTTCCCATCAATAGATGAAAGACTTAGACTGAGATACTTAGAAATCAATAGAGGCATGATCCATTATATTTCAGGACATGGCCCTTATGGCGTTTACTTATACCGGATGGGACTTAGAGATTTTGACACTTGCACATGTGGAGAAAGAGAAACTCCAGAACATGTAGTTTTTGAATGCTCAGAAAGGAGTCCGAAAATATTACATGAACACAGGTTCTTACAAAACAGATTTATTTTTTATATAGTCCGAAATAGGAGACTTATACGTCATTTTAGTATTATAGTCAATATAGTCTCAGAAGAAAAGAGACTAGAGTATATTCAGAGAAATAGAGAGAATATATGAGCTATAATTTAGGATTCATACTTTACTCATAAATAAACAAGTGTTTAAACTTTATATTTATTTTATTTTGAAGAGAATGTTTAAATTTTTATTTCTTGTAAAAATTAACTAATGAATATTATTTGAGATTTTGCCTGAAGTAAGGTTTTGAGTTTTAGTTTATTTTAGTAGAAGATAAAATTTTTTCTTTTAATTGCGGGAGATCCGTTTTTGGTTTTTTTGAATTATGTTTAATTTATGTTTATGTTTTTAGATCTGAACTTAATTTGTGAAGGAAAAATTATTAATTTAGTGATTCAAATGTATATTATTAACTGAAATCGTACACAATATTCTTAGTTAATTTATAAAATAAACAAAACTTTGTATAAAAAATTGTAAAACTTTGTAATTACCAACCTGGTTTAAAATAATTAGATACCAGGTTTAAAAATAAAGGTGAGCCGAGGACTCTGCCGTTGGGCAGGGCCTCGGTTTTTTTTTTTTTTTTTTTTTTTTTTTTTTTTTTTTTTTTTGTAGTCTTGGTGACAAAGAAGAACGGCGAGCTACGCTTCTGCGTAGACTACAGGAAATTGAACGCTGACACCCGGAAGGACTGTTTCCCCTTACCCCGGATTGATGACACCCTGGACACGCTAGCTGGTGGACAGTGGTTCTCCGCCCTGGACCTGAAGTCGGGCTACTGGCAGGTAGCTCTAGATCCGAGAGACAAGTAGAAGACCGCATTCTCGACAGGCCAAGGGCTGTGGCAGTTCACAGTTACACCCTTTAGCCTCTGAAACGCACCAGCTACGTTCCAACGCCTCATGGAGTCAGTGATGAGAGGACTGACTTACGACGCCTACCTTCTATACTTGGACGACATCATTATCGACGTTAAAAGTTTGACCATCTCGAGAATCTGAGTAAGGTGCTACAGAGACTGCAGGCGAACAACCTGAAGCTGAACGCGAAGAAGTGCTAGCCCTTCCGCAAGGAACTGACCTACTTGTTTCACATAGTCTCAGCAACTGGCGTGGCCACAGAGCCGGAGAAGACACAGGCGGTGAGAGATTGGCCTCGCCCAAAGGATAAGAAAGAGTTGCGCAGTTTCCTGGGGCTGTGCAGTTATTAGCGACGCTTCATAAAGGGATTCTCTAACATCGCCAAACCCCTCACCCGCCTGACAGAGGAACACCGGCCTTATGTTTGGACGGAGGACGCCAAAGACACTTTCCAGCACCAGAAGAAGACCCTGTGCAGTGCTCCAATTTTGGGTTTCCCACAACCGGGGGAAGAGGAAAAGATTTGAACGATTTGCATAATAAACTATAATTAAGATATACAGTGAAAGCAGAGAAGACAAATAAGAAAGGCAACAATAACTATTAGTGTAGGTAGCGCTTTGTGTTAAATAGCTAGATGGGTAAACCATGATGCATTTTCATTTTTCTCACTATTACGGTATCGCCAGTTTTCCTAAATAGTATTGCTATTTTTAACGAATGCATGCTTTCATGTTGGCAACCCTCAGCAATGGTGTTATGCTCGTCCGATTGCTACGTCGTCTACTTGCAGTTTTAACCATAGTATAAATGTATATAGTTTAATCCAGATTGATCTGTGATTATTGATGTGTATTTAGACTTTGAATATAATTATTGAAGAAAGCATCACTTCTCAGTTTTTTTTTGCGTTTGCAAAATTCGTATATACCTGTCTTATCAAAAAATATCAAAAGTAATATTCCATTTATGAGAGTTTTATTAATATTATACAAACTGCCTAGAATGACACTGTGGATAGTATTAAGTATGACATGAACAATTTTATAAGTGGAATGCATACTTCGTTTGCTAAGGTATTGTTATCTCAATAACACTATTACAGTCACAGTTAAATAGAGATGAGTTACATAAAAGTTACCAAAAGTGTTTTATCTGAATGGTGATGCAAAGGATTCTCCCGAGCCAGAAGATCCAGTTTGAGCAGTTGCACAACGTAGCGGAAAGACGACAGCTCCTCATTCTCAGGATTTGTTTGTGGTACAAGATTCTGTGGAATTGAAGCTGTATCTGTAGCCGCAACAGTACCACTTTATGCACTTTAAATGGCAGAATATGTGGTAGGGAAGACCGATACTGATCATCACTATTCTCAAATTTGTTATTCTGGTACCGTCTTGGCCACAGTTAAGAAGTACTGGAGAATGTGGTTGCCACTTTAATCGTCCAGACAAAGTCGTCCTGATTGTATATGGTGTGAGGTGTCCCAATCACTACATATGAGGATTGATACTCTGATAAGCATCCTTTTACACGTTGGGGATGCAAAGAACCTGTCAATAACAATTTTAAAAGAGCAGTTGGTTTGGTATAACAAATATCAGAATATTCTTCAATTCCTTTTATTATAGTTGGGTCCTTCTCGTGCCAGGTTTTGATCATTTCATTTACAAAGGCAATAATCTCCACGGATTTTTGGTAATCATCCGTATGATCCGAGAGATGATATCCACTAATCTTGTGCCTTTACATCAAAACATCTGCAAAACTCAAGATAAGTCTACAACCTTTTTGTACTCATTCTCTTGCAGCCGTTTGTACTCTTGATATGCTACAGTAATCTCTTTGGAGAACGCACTCAATAAGAGACAATAGATTTTTTTTGATTGCCCACTTTTAGTCGACGCTAAAAAGGAACTTCTTAAAACATTTCTGTAGGTGCTTCTTTTCTAGAATCGCAGCTACAGAGAATTTACTGCAAGACAAGCAGAAACGTTATCATCTAGTATTTCTCTTTTATATCCTTCAGCTTACTTTGCTTTGTTGTGGTCGACACACCAGTCTTAAGACTACAGCCTTCCCCTTTCTCTTCTTCTGGTCCCGAAGTCCAAACGGGTGAAAGACATTCATCATGTATATGGAATGTTGAAACAAGCTCATACAGCACTGCAGGTCACAACACGAGAACGACCACTAGCTATACCACCAGTATTAAGTTATCTAGGGTTATTCCTTCATCTAATATTAGCAGATCAGATGATAGTGTATTCGGAAGTTCAAGAAGATACTCTAGTACTACTCCAAAAAGACCTTTCCTGCGTTTCAGCATCACATTAACACATTTTCTTTTTCACTTTGTTAATAAACTATCTATATTCAACTTTTTACAAAGATGATATATATCACAGAATGAAACAAAAGAAATAGAGACATTTATTAGTCACTGATTTCTCTTTGTCTATAATGTTTGGTTTCACAAATAAATAACCTTAAAAACACATTTAAAATGTTTTAAGACTCCTCATTTACAGCCTTGTGATGAAATTTATTCAAATATGCCATATTTGTTATAAAGTTTCAGAAGTAGCCCAAAATATCCATATTTAACGAAACGGGATTGAAATATGATGACATAAATGTGAAAAAAGAGCCTAAACCCAGTTTTTAAAAAATTATAAAAATGAAAAGATATAGAGCTTTTATTTATCTGAAATAGGGATTCGTTTTAGTGTTGAAGGAACTATCATACTCGATTCAGTAATTCTTAAAACACCCACAAACGTACACGCACCTGCTATATTTTTTTTCTCTCTTTATATTATTAGTGTAGTCACCAAACAATAATATAACGTCTTAAATTCAGCCCTTATGTTACTCCTGAGAGAACTACGATTAGGAATATTTTACCGTATAATTAAAGCTTGTATTTGGTAAATGAATACCTTAACTACATCAGTTGTTTTGTTTTCTTACTGCAGTGATAGCTTGCGTTCCAACATATCTGTTCCTTTCACCACCATCCTTTCATTTCCAATCTATTTTACGCTTTGTGCAGAAAATCTATATGATATAATTTAATTATCTAACCAAAGCTTAACCTACACACGCTAACGATACATTCTTCCACAGTGGCTAGTGTGGTAGAACGATTAAAATTTCATCAATGAACCTTATAATGGTAACTATGAAGTCTGGGAGTCAAGTACTTACAGCATAGTAAGTCGCCACTACAAATGTGTATCTCATTATCTATGAGAACCCCTAGTTTTTTACCGGGAATCATACGAGTCAGAAGGAGAATTTAATGTCATGACGGCAAGTTGGCTACGGTAGCTCAATGGTTAAGAGCAGCCGAACGGAGACGGGAGACGTTGGTTCAAATCCCGTACGTGAAATTGAACTTTTCAGTCAGACTCTACCTATCCACAATTTAATTCCTTTGCCGATATTTCATTTAGAGGGATAGATTCTTGCACTCCTGCTAGAGATGTCTTCCGCACACTGAACAACTATTCCAATTTAGTAAATATCGATTGCGTCTTCTTTATGTTTGTTATCACCAACTTTACTGTGGGCTATTTCTTCTTAGAGACTTGCACTCTACTTATTAATCTTATCGTGTTAAGTTGGATATTGGGGTTTACCGAATATCAGTACTTTTTATGTTGGAGTACTCTGTTGAAAAGCACTTCGTATTACTACGGATGGCTATAACAGTAATATATACTCATACTGAAAATATAAGCCTTGACACATCAACTGTCAAGTTTTGGTTTAATTTATGAGCCTTACTGCGATTGTTATTACATATTACAGTGATATGAACTGCTTTAACCTTCTTATTTACAAGTCTGATTTGTAAGACACGACATGTGCATGTGTGAACAAAGTTATGTTCAGTTTATTTATTTTCATGAAGCTGAAGCAACGTTGCAGCGATCAATAATTTTTACCCAATTATGCACATAAGTATGAGTGTAGGTAGAGCTTTGTGCTAAATAGCCAGACTAGGGTACTATATTACGATCTCCGGTTACTAGCCGAAGTTTGTTACCTTTCAGTTATCAATAACTATTGGTTAGGTTCAGTGCCTCGTACTACGAACTCGATTTACCTGTAGGTTTGTTACCCTGTGAATTATGGTGGAATGTGAACGGTTGGCAATATTTTCCACTACGATTCGATCTGTTTTGCAACGCTATAATGTGTAATTAGCTGGAAAACCAAACACATATAGTAGCATCAGGCGTCTTGTTTTAACCTTTTATTAGCCGTTTTCTGCATATTTTCGTGATATTTTCATTAATAGTTCATTCCTAATAAGGTCTAGCATAGTTCTGTATAGTTATTATTATAGTTCGATTATATTTTAGAGTTTTCCATAAAGTTAGGTTAGTGTTATAGGTTATATAAGCTGCGTTAGGTTAGTGTTATTATAGATTAGGTGAGATATAAGGAGAATATATGGAATGTCTTGTTAATTTATGAGCACCAAGAGATTAACAGTCAAAAATTTTTAAAATAAGGTCATATAACTGTTATTAATTCGGGTAATAGTATTGCACAGATATAATTTGCCTAAAATCATTTGTTTAGTTGTTTATCCTAATGATAAAATCAGCTCTTATATAAATTATCATTTCCCAGGGGTATATGAAATGAGGGAAGGTCCACAAATTATAAGTCATCCATGAATAAAAGCCATTTTATAAAGTATCCATTCTGGGACCAGAAACTTGATACCTGATTTTTAAGCATAATATATTTGGCCAGTTATGAAGCAACAACTATGGTTTTCTTTTAAAAAACAGGTTGTAGCAAACTTACATTTCTTCTTGACACTTCATAATCATACGCCACATTTCAGGCACAGCATTCAGCCCTTGATTACAAAACGTAATTAAACAAATAAATGACTTCATTTAAATACCACAGGATACAAGATGGTCAGGGATTAACATTTCTTTACATGTGCAATTCGCAGCAAATATATTTATATACTGCATTTTTAGCATCTATAGTAAATACGGCAAGAATCATAAGTAATAATTCAACTTGAATTGAGATAGCGCACACACGGCCTAAACCGCAATATAATTAGCAAATGGTATTCATTAAGGCATATTGTAGGACAAAACCATTATGGTATTGTACTTGTAGTTAGCTTTATTACATGTGTGAACAAGTTTGCAATAATGGTTTGGACATCGTTTCAAATTGCATAACCTAAAAAGAATTGTTCTATTTACTGTTTGCTTTACAGATTGTTACTTTCCTCTGGTAATGCTTCAATGAAAAGCATTAGCAAAGTCGAATGTTTCCTACTTCAGCATGTTTCTGAACATTTTTACCTACCCACCTACACATATAGTATTGCGTGTACTTTTCGATATAGTTTTAACATGCTTTTTTTGTTACATTTATATTCGTTAAATCATGTTGCGCTGTGGTCGCATAAAATATTCCATTGCTTACAACAAGTCACTGACACAATAGGACACTAGAAATTATCATTCCATAACCTATTACGTCAAGATACCTAATACTCATGTGGTTTATTTTATTTCATTTTTAACATGTCACAAATATATGTAAGTAATCTTCCCGCATTGTAATTCTTTTAGCTCTTCTTCTATTAAATAAATACTGTACCAACATTTCATCCTCAGAATCGCTGTCAACATTCAATCTAGCCTGGAGGTACGCCATTTTAACTTTTGTGTGTGAAGGTAAACTCCAACTTATCGCACTAACCAGTACTCGAGGTGAGGGTCAGTTTACCTCCAGAAATGACTCTCAGTTAGCCCTTAACCTGGTTAGGGCCTGTATTACGATCTCCGGTTACTAGCGGATGTTTGTTACCTTTCAGTTATCAATAACTATTGGTTAGATTCAGTGCCTCGTATTACGAGCTCAATTTACCTGTCGGTTTATTACCCTATGCATTATGGTGGAATGTGAACGGTTGGCAATATTTTCCACTAGGATTTTACCTTACTTGCAACGCTCTCGTGTGTTTAGAATGTGAATTAGCGCGAATACAAAACATATGTAGTAGCATCAGGCGTCTTGTTTTAACTTTTTATTAGCTGTTCTCTCTATATTTTCGTGATATTTGCATTAATAGTTTATTCGTAATAAGATCTAGGATAGTTCGTTTACAGTTTAGATTTTTCCATAGCGTTATATTATTGTTCATAGCGTTAGGTCAGTGTTATAGGTTATATAGGTTGCGTTTGGTTAGTGTTATTATAGATTAGGTGAGATATATGGAGAATATATTAAATGCCTTGTTAATTTATAAACACCAAGAGATTTGTAGTCAAAATATTTTTAACATAAGGCCACATAACTTATTAATTCTAATAATAGTATTGCACAAATATAATTTGGCTAAAGGAATTTGGTTAGTAGTTTATCCTCATGAATAAATCACCTCTTCTTATATAAATTATCATTTCACAGAGGTATATGCAAAGAGGGAAGGTCCACAAATTACGAGTCATCCATGAATAAAAGCAAGGTTATAAAATATGCATTCTGGGACCAGTAACTAAGTACCTGATTTTTTTAAACATAGTATATTTGGCTAGTTATGAAGCAATACGTATGCTTTTTCCTATAAGGAAACAGGTTACAGCACACTTATATTTCTTCTTGGCACTTCATAAACGCCACATTTCAGTCACAGCATTGTGTCCTTGATTGAAAAACGCAATTGAACAAATAAATGGCTTCATTTAAATACCACGGGATACAAGATGGGAAGGATTTAACATTTCTTTACGTGTGCAATTCGCAGCAAATATATTTATGTACTGCATTTGCACAATCTATAGTACGTACGGCAAGAATCATAAGTAATACTTTAACTTGTATTGAGACAGCGCACACAGTGCATAAATCGCAATATAGTTAGCAAATTTTATTCTTTATGGCACATTGTAGGACAAAACCATTATGATATTGTACATGTAATTAGCTACATTACATGTGTGAACAGCGTTTGCAATAACGGTTTGGATATCGATACAAATTGCATAACCTAAAAAATTTGTTTTATTCAACATGTCACTGACACCATGGGGCACTAGAAATTATCATTCCATAACCTATTACGTCAAGACACCTAATTATCATATGTATATATGAAATTATCGTTCCACATTCTAAATCTTTTAGCTCTTCTTTTATTAAATAAATACTGTGCCAACATTTTATCCTCAGAATCGCTGTCAACATTCAATCTGGCCTGGAGGTACGCCATTTTCTTTTTTGTGTATGAAGGTAAACTCCGAGTTATCTCACTAACCGCTACTCGAGGTGAGGGTTAGTTAACTCCAGAAATAACTCTCAGTTAGCCCTTAACCGAAGGTCGTAATACGGACCACTGCGTGTAACTCCAAGTTAACTGTTAACCAGCACCTTAACCGGAGACCGTAATACAGGCCCTTAGTCGTAATACGAACATCTGCGTGTAACTCCAAGTTAATTCTTAACCAACACCTTAACCGGAGATCGTAAAACAGGCCCTAGATCGTGTAAACAATGATACACTCTCAGTTTTCTTACTTTTACAGTATCGCTAGTTTTCTTAAACAGTGTTAGTATTTTAAGCGAAAACATGCAGTTTAACCATTAGTATAAACGTACAAGGTTCAATTAAGTTTGGTCAATGATTATTGATGTATATTTACAGTTTGAACAAAAGTACAGTACTGAACAAAAGTATGGCTTATCAATGTTGTTAAGTTTATAGAATCCGAATATACCCGCTTGTTTGCCCACCACGGTAGCGTACATGGTAGCATGTCTGCCTCACGTTCAAGAGGTTCCGAGTTGGAATCCCGGTCAGGGTATGTTACCTGGATAAGCTTTTTCCGGGGTTTTCCCTTTCTCTGAAAGAGGTATTACAGGTAACTCTAAGCTCCGTGGAACCCGAACGCATAGAGCATCATTTCATTAATTATACGATATGACGTAAATTACAGAAACAAAAACAAAAACAAAAAAAAAGCATTTATCAAAATAATATCAAAAGTAACACACGATGTATGAGAATTTTATGACTATAATACAAACTGCCTAGAGTAACCCTGTGGATAGTATTGTCACCCGAACGTCGGAACTCCCTATAGAACCGGCCGGCAGTAGGGCCAGTGCGGAAGCATTCAGACTACACCTACCCATTTGTCTCGTGTCACTAAATGAAGGGATAATTAGGGGAGCGGCGCAAGCCCTGTACCGTCTCTTTACCTTCCCACCAGACATCTCGACACCTCTGGATAATTGTGCGCGCCGCGAACCTTCCGGAAACGGCGATCTTCCCTATATAAGGCCTGTAGTTGGCGAGTCATTTCAGTTCTTGGCGAGCAGCCGTGAGGAGCGCCCAGTGTGAGAACGGACTGGAAGACTGTGTACATTCATCGGAGGGGTGTACGTAACTGCGAGTGCAGAGTGGAATTGTGACGGACGAACTGGTGAATTGTAATCGTGTGCGCTACGTAATTCTGTGTAATCGGCAAGTGTTCCAACTGTAATTCGGTGAAAATAAAGAACATTTTGAGTCTGTGCAATTGGAGTTTTAATTTCACGAACCCACAAACCCACTGGCGTCAGGAAGTGGGATAACGGCCATGAAATCGGCATTGGGCAAGATTATGGAGAAGATGAACGAATTAACAGCGAAGACGGAGGCGGCAAATAACAGCCTGACGGCGAAACTGGAGACTACAAATAACAAATTGGCAGCGGAACTGAAGGAAGTATAAACCGAATTGACCACGGAAATTGAAGCGACAAACGAGGTCCTCGCCGCAAAATTTGAGGAGCAGTTGGCCGACGCAAAGGAAGACGTCACGGAGCTCGGTGAGCGCGTCGAAAACCTGACGAGCCGCGATAACGACCTGGAAGGAAAGGCCGATAGCAGCGTCAAGTGCCTGAACGCCATGGTGAAGGACATCGTGGGCAGGAGTTCTAAGGATTTAAAGTCGACGCGCCACGACGCGACTCAACATCTGCGCGCGTCAAATCTCCTAAATACGACGGCGCGAACACTTTCGAAGTCTTCCGCCGCCAATTCGACGCAGTGGAAAAGCACAACAAATGGTCACCAGAGGAGGAGTACACACAGTTAATAGCCAGCCTCCAGGGACGGGCCGCGGAAGTCCTGAACGCGGTACAGACAACGGCGGCGCCCAAGGACTTTGGGAGGCCCTGGAGAATCGTTTTGGAAAACACCGCTTAGCCGCAGCGTACCGCAGCCAGCTCAAGGCAAGGTCGCAGCAGCCAGGGGAGATGCTGCAGGACTTCGCCCTGGCAATTGAACAACTGGCTACCAAGGCCCTAGTCGGCCTCCCACTAGGGTTCGTATCCCGGGAAGCTGCCTACACATTGTTTGACGGGGTATGGGACACGGAAATTCGTCAGCGCCTAATGCTCGGCGATTATAATAGAATCCACGAGGTACTAATGGCAGCATTAAGGATGGAGGCGGCCAAGGTAACAGCGATCCCGACGTCGAGAACGAGGGGTGTCCGGACACCGGAGAGAGAAGACCAGCCGAGGGATGCCGGCGAACACCTAGTAACCTGTGTTGGGGGTGTGAATAAATAAATAAATAAATAAATAAATAAATAAATAAATAAATAAATAAATAAATAAATAAATAAATAAATAAATAAATAAATAAATAAATAAATAAATAAATAAATAAATAAATAAATAAATAAATAAATAGATAAATAGATAAATAGATAAATAGATAAATAGATAAATAGATAAATAGATAAATAGATAAATAGATAAATAGATAAATAGATAAATAGATAAATAGATAAATAGATAAATAGATAAATAGATGAATAGATGAATAGATGAATAGATGAATAGATAAATAGATAAATACATAAATACATAAATAAATAAATAAATAAATAAATAAATAAATAAATAAATAAATAAATAAATAAATAAATAAATAAATAAATAAATAAATAAATAAATAAATAAATAAATAAATAAATAAATAAATAAATAAATAAATAAATAAATAAATAAATAAATAAATAAATAAATAAATAAATAAATAAATAAATAAATAAATAAATAAATAAATAAATAAATAAATAAATAAATAAATAAATAAATAAATAAATAAATAAATAAATAAATAAATAAATAAATAAATAAATAAATAAATAAATAAATAAATAAATAAATAAATAAATAAATAAATAAATAAATAAATAAATAAATAAATAAATAAATAAATAAATAAATAAATAAATAAATAAATAAATAAATAAATAAATAAATAAATAAATAAATAAATAAATAAATAAATAAATAAATAAATAAATAAATAAATAAATAAATAAATAAATAAATAAATAAATAAATAAATAAATAAATAAATAAATAAATAAATAAATAAATAAATAAATAAATAAATAAATAAATAAATAAATAAATAAATAAATAAATAAATAAATAAATAAATAAATAAATAAATAAATAAATAAATAAATAAATAAATAAATAAATAAATAAATAAATAAATAAATAAATAAATAAATAAATAAATAAATAAATAAATAAATAAATAAATAAATAAATAAATAAATAAATAAATAAATAAATAAATAAATAAATAAATAAATAAATAAATAAATAAATAAATAAATAAATAAATAAATAAATAAATAAATAAATAAATAAATAAATAAATAAATAAATAAATAAATAAATAAATAAATAAATAAATAAATAAATAAATAAATAAATAAATAAATAAATAAATAAATAAATAAATAAATAAATAAATAAATAAATAAATAAATAAATTCTACATTCTTATGTTCCGATTACTTGAATCTATATCGGAACCTAAATTAACATTCTAACATTTTGTCTTTATCCTTACATTTAATTTAACTTTGATTATAATTTTGTAGACAAATTATATCTAATTAACTGCTTAACTTTGCAGTTGCCTAACCTATCAGTCATCATTGCTTCTTGATGACTGAACCAACCTAAGTGTAGATTGAACATTTATGCGTTTGTTTATGTTTTGACATATTGCTGTCAAGTCTCATATTTATGCTCTTCTATAAGGAGTTCCTTCTATTGATGTTTCCAATCCTGTGATATTTTGTAGACCGATGCTTTCCTCAAGTTCCTCATCTATGTCATCTAAATCTGCCAATGTTTGCTCAAATATAGGATTTAGGTCTCTTTCCTGCTCCTGTCTTTCGATTAGCCTTATGGATCTTCTTACTGGTACCAATGTGGCAGTTCTCTCAGGTTTCCTATGTCTGCGATCCCTAGAGAGGGTGTACTCTTTCCATGCCTTTGTTGATATATAGTTCGTTAGTTCATCAAGTTTCTTAAAATCCACCTCGTTTCTTACAATTGTCCAAGTGTTTTTGCCTTGAAGCTCCAGTCTTAACTCGCCGACTTCATGTCATGTATTCCACACTCAAATGTTTGATTTTCTGGTGTGTCATCTATTTTACATATTGTTTCTCTTCTTCCTATTCTATGTAAATAGGTGGCATATGGTCCATGACCGGTTATAAATTGTATAATTCCTTTAGACTGGTTGAAATGCTTCATTTTCAATCTTTCATTTATATCTGGTAGTATTTCGTGTACTCTACGGCCCTCTTCTATATTATCCCATTCATGCTGCCAGTCCTTTAAAAGTTTCCTTCTTATCTGCCATCTAGTTTCATACTCCTCTCCTATTATTTCAGCTACTTTCTCTCTGTCCTTCTTCTTACGCCAATAGTCCGCTCCTCTAAATCATATTAATAGATCCATTGGCCATATTCCGAGTATTACAAATAGCGCCATGGTGGGGGTAGTCTTTGTAGCTCCTGCATATCTTAATAATATTTGTCGTTGAGTTCTCTAAATTAATATTACATTCCTTTTATTTGTTAATCTCTGCGCCCATGTACTGCTGCCATATGACATTATTCCTACTGCTATACTGGTGTGGTATATTTTAAACACATGTGAGATATTAATGGTTCTTTGTACTGTTGAAGTTAGCTTTCCCATAACACCTAGTGTTTTTTGTCTTATACACTCTATGTGTTTCTGAAAGGTTAAATTTTCGTCTATCATTATTCCCAGATATTTATAGTAGTTTTTTCTTGAGATCACTGCATTGTTTATTTTAATTGTTGGGTTTCTTTTTAGCTTGCCTTTTGTGATTACATAAGCACATTTTGAAGGTGCTATTTTTAGCTTAACTTCAAGACACCAGTTATGCAATGTGTCTGTTACCATCTTTGCTTTTTCCTCCAACTCTTTTCTATTGTTGCCATCTATAATGATCATTAAGTCATCTGCATAGGCTATTGTGTCTGATGTGGAATTAAGATTATTAAGTTGTTCTAACATTGGTTCGGTTAGTATGTCCCAAAATACAGGTCCCAATATGGAGCCCTGCGGGCATCCTTTTGTTATATCTCTGATAATTTTTCTATTTTGTCCTATAAGCGTAACTGTTCTGTCAGTGCAGTAATATTTAAATATGTTGTAAAGGCATCTAGGATAATCTTCGTTTCTCATTATCCTGAAGAGTTCCGGCCACCATAAATTGTCGAAGGCGGCGGAAATATAAAAAAATATGTTTATCACATATTATTTTAGATTTTTCTTTACGTTATCAATAGATTTATTGATCGCATCTTCAGTTGATTTGTATTTCCGGAACACATATTGCAGCTCCGTCATACCTTTCATGATTCTGTACTCGTTTATCCTTTTGTATAAATGTTTTTCATGTAGTTTACCAAGTGTATTTAGCAAACATACAGGTCTATATGACTTAGTATCTGTTGGATCTTTGTCTTTGGCTTTCTTTAATATTACAATGTTTGCAATTTTCCAGCAATAGGGAATTTTGCCTTCATAAATACATTCAATAAATAAGTTTGTTAGATATGGAGCCAAGGGTTCTTCTAGTGCCATTATAACCTCTGCGGGTATACCATCAAGGCCAGGAAATTTTCCCTTTTCACAGTCTCTGATAGTAAGTCTAGTTTCTGATATATCGAATGGATAAATTAACCTTTGGCCACTATACATAGATTCATACGCTTCTCTTTTACTTCTATGTTCATCATTTTCACCTTCTATTGAGTCTGACGGCAGTAGGCTCCTCATCAGATAATTTACAGACTCTAGCCAGGTTCTTGTCATCTCTCCATTTCCCTTATTAAGTGTCGATATTACTTCGGGTACTCTTACTTTCTCCATCGCTATTTTGTATGGTATACCCCATATATTATCAGATAGTTTGTCTTTTACAAACTTATTCCATGAGTTTTCTCTAGATTCCTCCATTGTTAGTCTATATTTTTCTTTTATTATTCTATAAATATCCAGATTTCTCTCTCTTTCTTGTGCAATTATTGTTCGTTGGTAAATTCTTCTAGCTTTCCGTAGTTTGCTCCTTAGCTTTTGTAGTCTACTATTCCACACATTGTAATCCTTACTTCCTGATCTTGTCTTCAACAATGTTTTCTTCTTTACTTCTTGTACACTTTCTGTAATCTTTTTTGCTTTGATATCTATACTGTCACCCTCCATTAATGCAGGTAGACTGTATTCATCCAAAATTTTATATTTATTCAAATTCTTAATAATGTATCTAGCCAGGCCAGTATTACATGTTAAATCATTTACTTTATTAACCTCATAATCAAATAAGATCAAATTATGGCCACTTGATGTCTGTTGTTGGGATACCTTCCAATTGGTTAATTTCTGACTTATATAACCTCTAGCCAGTGTTAGATCAATATTTTCCTCAGCACCAGCCCTCCCTTGAAATGTATAAGGATTATTGCTCTGATTTAGTACATCTAGTCTATATTCTTGTATTAGATCCTCCATTTTTTCGCCATTGTCATCTGGGTTCTTACTTCCCCAGCGAATAGATTTTGCATTTGCATCTAATGTCACAATGATGGTATCTGTGATATACTGATCTATTATTTCTCTAGTCTTGTTTATATGAATGTCTATATTATCCTTGTATTCATAATATTGGTTTATCAAGATGTTAGATTTGCCTCTATATGTCATCTCAATACAACAAAGACATTCATCGTTATAATGAGCAATTTTAACAATTTGTATTTCCTTATTGAAAACTATGATTGTTGCCTGTGGATTTAATCCAGTTATTATTACTCTACTTGTGACTGGCATATGTATGATTTTCCGTCGTAGAGTGTAAGGTTCTTGAACACAAAGTAAGTCAAGTTTATTTTCCTCTGCTAACTTCCTTAGCTCTAAAATTACTAATTTGCTTCGCATTGCATTTATTTGTCCAAATCTTAAAACTGCATTTCCATATTTATATTATTTCTTGTTTGGTATCTAGTGTTAGAGTTATTAACCATAGTTTGTTCTGGATATTATTCTATCTCTCAACATTGAATATGTAGGACACTGCCATTTCTCTTCCTTGCTTTCCGTACAAACTTTTTTCCTCAATGTACATGGTATACATTTTTTCTGTTGGTCTTTTTACTCACAGTCTTTTCTATCGTGTCCCTCTTCACCACAATGTGCACACTTACTGTGTTCAGTTTTACAGGACTTGGCCACATGTCCAAGGTCTTGACACTTTAAACATCTTGGAACTGTAATAAAGTCTTTCACACTTAATGATTGAAAGCCTATGTAGAGTCTTCCTCTCATAACCACCTGTCTTCTTAACATGGGATCAACCTCCATTACATGGTGCACAGTTGCCTTGTTTCTAGGTCCTGTTTTAAATCTTAGTTCAACCTTTTTGTCGAATTCCTCCCATGTCATCTCATCAAAGTTTTGCTAATACATATCTATTTTTATATCCTCTTCTTTTTGTCCTGCTAAGACATCATATATTATAACTAGAGGATTTCTTCTTCTAGGCTCTTCCATTTTTAAGTCCTTCTCTTTCAGGTTTTTGCTGTTAATTATTTTTTGTATATTCTCCTTCGTTTCTGTTTCTAGTATTAATGATCTATCTGTCGCGTTTATATAGCTGATTCTTATGTTTTCATCTGCAGGCTTTAAATTCTTGCTTACAATCTCCTGTACTTCTTTTGTTGTTTTCCCTTTCGATGATGAAATAAATAATGTGTATCTTTGTCTTTTCGCTGACTTCAGGTATTTTAGGTTTAGACAAGGCCTGTAAATAGCTCGCAGATATTGTATGTACTTGAGCTAGTTCTTTGCGAACTGACAGTTCTGTTTTTAATTTTATATTCTCTCTTTTAATCTATCAAATCTCTCTATCATATTTGTCAAATTATTGAACAATGCCTTCCTTCCATTTACTGACATCTTGTCAGCGCCTATTACTGAGTTCATTTCTTGTATTATTTGGGTTATATCATGCTCACTTGGATATCTAAAGATTGTATTATCAATAGGTATCTCTATTTGTTTGTCTTGTCCTGAGTAAGCATCTCCTTCGAAGTCGAGGCAGTATCCGGAGATCTTGCCAACGACTTTCTGGGAGTAAATATATCTTTTTCGCTACCATCTTGTAGCTTGGTCGCTGTCCCTCTGTCCATATTCAGCTCCTCTTCGCCTATAGAGAATTAAACACACTCTGTAGCCCAGGGTTGTGGGGCGTGGACCCGGGAGGAAGTCTTGACAGCCCCTACAGACGCGTACACACGCAAGTCGCAGTAGGTATAACCACTTCCCTTTATCCTTTGGCAGGGGGTTAACTGCCAAAACTTCCGACCCCTTGTGGGTGTGGACAGCCCGGACACCTGCAGAGAGACTGTTCACACCAGGAAGAGCAGCCGAAAAACGAGTAAGGGCCGTCGTGGAGAGGAACAAATCCGCGCCATCACCACCATCCCCTAGAGTGACATTGCGCGCCGTCAGCCGGCATATGGATGACCGCCTCAACACGGACGGTTGGGTGAGAGAGAAGCCGCGCCGCGTGCTGGTGGACACTGGGGCAGCTGTGACCATTATCAGATCTGACGTGGCGAAGTGTTTGCTGACAAGGAAGCCGAGCCGACCATACCAGCTTGTCACGGCATCGGACGACACCTTGCCTGTGTAGAAGGAGGACCTGTTGAAGTTGACCTTGCGACGGAGTGTCGTACGTCTTTGGGTGTTCGTCGCGAAGGTGGCTGAGGAGGTGATATTAGGACTGCATGCCATCAGGAGCCACGAGGCGATGGTCGACTCGGCAGGAAGGTCCTGCGGCTCAACGGAGAGGAGGTTATACTCCGTCAACCCAAAGAGCGCCTTCGAATCTGCAGGGTCATCTTGAACGAAGATGTGGTTGTCCCCGCGAGGAGCGAGGTGGTGGTGACGGCGCGACCTAAAGGCCAGAGAACCAGGAACATGATGCTGGACCAGAAGACGCCTGTACACGGACTATGTTTAGGCAGCGTATTGCTGCCGTGCCGATAGGAGGTGCCAGTGAGACTGCTAAATCCAGCGGACACCGATCACGACGTCCAGGCCGGGTCGGTGTTTGGAACGTGCGAGCCCGTGGTACCCGTGACAGCAATCGACAAAACAGAGGAGCCGGTTCCGACGCAACACCTGGGGCCCCGGCTAGAAGGCTTACTGGAGAGGGCGGGCGACCACCTGACCGCACAAAAACTGGAGAAAGTTCGACAACTACGAGGCGATACCGGCGCGTCTTCAGCCAAGGCGACAGTGACTACGGCCGCACGGACAGAGTGCTTCACTGCATCCACAACGAAGACGCCCGACCTATTCGGCAACCACCTAGACGCGTTCCGCTGGCGAAGCAAGGTTCGGTACGAGATATGCTGGAGGACATGAGATCCAGGGGAGTGACTGAAGAGTCTGACAGTCCTTGGTGTTCCACTGTATTCTTGGTGACAAAGAAGAAGGGCGAGCTACGCTTCTGCGTAGACTACAGGAAGTTGAACGCTGTCACCCGGAAGGACTGTTTCCCCTTACCCCGGATTGATGACACCCTGGACACGCTAGCTGGAGCACAGTGGTTCTCGACCCTGGACCTGAAGTCGGGCTACTGGCAGGTAGCTCTAGATCCGAGAGACAAGTAGAAGACCACATTCTCGACAGGCTAAAGGCTCTGGCAGTTCACACTTAGACCCTTTGGCCTCTGCAACGAACCAGCAACCTTTTAACGCCTCATGGAGTCAGTGATGAGAGGACTGACTTACGACGCCTGCCTGCTGTACTTGAACCACATCATTATCATCGGTGGGACTTTTGAAGACCATGTCGAGAATCTGAGTAAGGTGCTACAGCGTTTGCAGGCGACCAACTTGAAGCTGAACGCGAAGAATTGCCAGCCCTTCCGCAAGGAGCTGACCTTCTTGGGCCACATAGTCTCAGCAACTGGCGTGGCCACAGACCCGGAGAAGACACAGGCTGTAAGAGATTGGCCTCGCCCAAAGGATAAGGAAGAGTTGCGCAGGTTCCTGGGGCTGTGCAGTTATTATCGGCGCTTAATAAAGGGGTTCTCTAACATCACCAAATGCCTCACCCGCCTGACAGAGGAACAATGTTTGGATGGAGGACGCCGAATATACTTTCCAGCACCTGAAGTAGACCCTGTGCAGTGCTCCAATTTTGGATTTTCCACAACCGGGTGGCGCCTTCATTTTGGACACCGACGCCAGCGACCATTGCATTAGAGGTGTCCTATCGCAGATCCATGACAGCAATGAGCGGGTGATAGCCTATTACAGCAAGACGCTATCCAACGCAGAGAACAACTACTGCGTCACCCGGCGAGAGTTACTGGCGGTAGTAAAGACCTCGGAGCATTTCCACAAGTACCTGTACGGTCAGCCATTTCACATGAGGAATGACTATTCCGCCCTAACATGGCTATTGAGCTTTAGGAACCTGGAAGGCCAGACAGCACGTTGGGTCCAGAGGCTGCAGGAGTACGACTTCACCTCGGAACATCGTAGAGGGAGGGACTTCGGTAACGCTATGTCCCGAAGACCCTGTCCAGATGAATGAGGCTAGTGCACAAAAGTGGAAGAGAAGGAGCGTGCCGCAGCAGTCCAGGTAGTCATAGTTGTGGCCTGTGGATGGCTACGATAGCGCAGGCCTGTGCAGGGAGCAGCTGGCGGACGCAGACTTGGGGCCACTACTGAGGGAATTGGATGCAGGGTCGTGACAAACCTGGGAGGACATCGCACCGAGGAGCGCCACCTACAAATCGTACTGGGCCCAATGGGACTCGTTGAAGACCAGAGAGAGCGTGCGGTTCCGGGTATGTGTGTTAAACGATGGGAAGACGCAGAGGGAACAGTAACGCAGAGAGAACTTCCCCGGAGTAAGGTCCCGGATGTCTTGGAGGAACTGCACGCCGGTACATCATGAGGGCACCTGGGAGCAAACCGAAGGACTGACAAACTACGGCAGCTCTACTACTGGCTGAGAATCCGAGCAGATGCTGAATGATGGTGTCTTCAGTGTCACGTGTGCGCGGCGAGTCGCGGCCCCCGGACTAGGAGCCGGGGTCACATGCAGCAGTACAACTTCGGAACGCCATTCGAACGGATCGCCGTTGACTTTGTTGGACCGTTCCCAGGTTCCGACGGAGGAAACAGGTACCTAATGGTGGTCGTGGAATACTTCACCAAGTGGCCGGAGGTGTATGCCATCCAAAACCAAGAGGCAAAGACAATCACAGACTGCCTCGTTGAGCAAGTGTTCTGCCGATTTGGGGTGCCGGTAGAGCTACACAGTGACCAGGGCACCAACTTTGAGTCCAACCTAATGAAGGAGGCACTATAAAGGCTTGGGTTCAACAAGACGCGCACGACGCCTCTACATCCCCAGTCGGATGGCATGGTCGAAAGGTACATAAAGACCTTAGAGGAACACCTGAGGAAGGTCGTGGCCAGCCATCCGCGAGACTGAGACGTCAAGGTGCCTCTGTTCTCGCTTGCCTACCGCTCGTCTACACACGACACAACTGGGATGACGCCAGCCAGCTTAATGTTCGGCCGAGAGTTACGCCTCCCTTGTGACCTGGCTTTTGGAAGCCCTCCGGAAGCGAAACAGCTAGCGACCGAGTATGTGGAGAACTTGGTGGACCATCTCCACGACATGCACGAGATGGCTCGCCAGAACATCCAGAAGGCGAGCGACCGCATGAAGACCAGGTATGACAGGCAAGTCAACAGCCAAGGTTTCCAGCAAGGTGACCTGGTCTGGTTGTACCGCCCTACCCGAAACAAGGAATGCTGCCCGAATCTACAGCAGCCATGGCAAAACCCGTACCGGGTGGTGAAGAGGATTAACGTCGTGGTCTACCGCATTCAGAATGTTCCCAGGGTATGATGTTGTTGGTACACCTGGATCGCCTGGCACCCTACGATGGTACTGTTCGCGACGACCAGCTTTGAGGAGGGAGCAGGGTCACCCGAACGTCGGAACTCCCTATAGAACCGGTGGGCAGTAGGGCCAGGGGGGAAGCATTGAGCTACGCCTATCCATTTGTCTCGTGTCACTAACTGAAGGGATAATTTGGGGAGCGGCGCGAGCCCTGAACCGCCTCTTTACCCTCCCACCAGACGTCTCGAAACCTCTGGATAACTGTGCGCGCCGTGAACCTTCCGGAAACGGTGATCTTTGCTATATAAGGCCTGTAGCTGGCGAGTCAGTTCAGTTCTTGGCGAGCAGCCGTGAGGAGCACACTGTGAGGGAACGGACTGGAGGACTGTGTGCATGCATCGGAGGAGTGTACGTAACTGCGAGTGCAGAGTGGAATTGTGACGGACGAACTGGTGAATTGTAATTGTGTGCGTAATGTAATTCTGCGTAATCGGCAAGTGTTCCAAATGTAATTCCGTGGAAATAAAGCACATTTTGAGTCTGTGCAATTAGACTTTTAATTTTACAAACCCACAAGGTCATAGAATTAAGTATGCCATGAAAAATATTACAAGTGCAATGTATATTTCATTTTTTAAAGTATTGTTATCTCCATGGCACTATTCCAGTCATAGTTAAATAGAGATGTGTTACATCAAAGTCAGCAAAACTGTTATATGTGAATGGTGATGCAAAGGATTCTCCGCAGCCTGGAGTTCTAGATTGAGCAGTTGCACAACGCAGCGAAATGCCGACAGCTCCTCATTCTCAGGATTTGTTTGTGGTACAGCATTCTGTGGAAATGAAGGTGCATCTGTAGCGGCAAATTTGATGTACTTTGATGTACTTTGAATGGCAGAAAAGGAGGTAGGGAAGACCGATACTGATCAACACTATTCTCCAATTTGGCTACTCTGGTACTGGCTTCGCCACAAGAGGTACTGAAGAATGTGGTTGCCATTTTTAGTAGTTCAAACAAAGGCAGAGCCTAATTGTATATGGTGAGTGGCGTATGTACGTCATACATGAGGATTGAGTTTTTGATAAGTATCCTTTGACATGTTAGAGATCGCAAGGATCCTGTCAATAGCCTCTTTTAAAGGAGTATTTAGTTTGGATTAACTAACATCAGAACATTCTTTAACTATTTTATTATAAATGTTTTATCTAACACACTACCTCCCCTATTTCGTGGAGAAAGTGGAAACATTATTGCAGTGATACGATTACCGTTTTCTTTCTTACGTGTATATCTTTAATATTGTATCCATGACTACCTTTCTATTTGACTGAATTGTGTGCCAATTTTACACACCCGATCAATTTCAAATATTGTATACATACTTACGTTGTGAACAAAAGCTATCCTTCAATGTGTGATATTTATCAAACAAAAATAATTATACTTCACATTATTGTTATATGTAAAAAATTTGAAGACCAGCACAGTCAACACGGCACCTCGAAAAGTCTTTCTGCAGCACTGAATGATGCATCTCTCATTTTTGGTTTTACTAACTTTTTAAAATGTTGTAATCTTTATCATTGTACTTACTGATTTTTAAAATTTCTAAGTATTCTTGTCATCTGTGTACACTTTGTTCTGTTCAAAACGTGTTTTGCTATGTAATTTATTAACTAATTAATCCACAATGTTAATGGTCACGATTAAAACTTAAAATTAAAGCAAACCATTATAAAGCGCAAACGCGCATTGTAGTGGTATTTGTGCATGTGTGTGTGTGTGTGTGTTTTGGGGGGCTGGGGGGTTTCAAGCGGTACCAAATTCGTTCTTATATATTATAGTAAATGCATGAGTTAAAGTAATGTAGTCAAAACCGCACGATTAATAGCTGGCTTTGTCTATTAAATTCATTTATCCTCTACAAGATAGAATCAGTTGCTGAAGTGACGTCAATAAAAATTGCATAATCAAAAACAACACCGAGTGCAACAGAAATATGAAAGTGACGCAAATGTCGCACTAGCGCATTTAACTATCGTAGTATAAGTAGGAACACAAGCAACCTGATTTCCTGCTCGCCTCTCTCAGTGCTTCAAGGGACCCCGAACAAAGTGTACAGTGGTAATATTTAATGGTTCCTCAGGTTGCTCCTTTTAAACATTACTTCCCAAGTAACTCATCCAGCTTTAAACGCAATATGTTGATATTAACCCATTTCTGTCACGGAGAAACGCTTATTCTGTTTATACAGAACAGTAACGGACACATCAACTGCCATATGCCCCACCGATCCTGTTCCTGTATGTTACCCGCGAATGAATGTTGCTAGGTTGCTTATTTATGCAATAGCGGGGAAAGAGAAAAAGAATTGAAAGAGTTGCATAATGAACTATTATTAAGATATACAGTGAAAGTAGAGAAGACAAATAAGAAAGGCAACAATAACTATTAGTGTAGGTAGCGCTTTGTGTTAAATAGCCAGATGGGTAAACCATGATTCACCTCCATTTTTCTCACTATTACAGTGTCGCCAGTTTTCTTAAATAGTGTTGCTATTTTTAACGAAAGCATGCTTTCATGTTGGCAACCTCCAGCCATGGTGTTATGCTCGTCTTATTGCTACGTCGTCTATTTGCAATTTTAAACATAGTATAAATGTATAAAGTTTAATGCAGATTGATCTGTGAATATTGATGTGTATTTAGATTTTGAATATAAGTATTGAAGAAAACATCACTTCTCAGCTTTTTTGAGTTTGCATAATTCGTATATACATTTATTATCAAAATAATATCAAAAGCAATACTCCACTTATGAGTGTTTTATTAATATTATACAAACTGCCTAGAATAACAGTGGATAGTATTAAGTATGACATGAAAAATTTTATAAGTGGAATGCATACTTCGTTTGCTAAGGTATTGTTTTCTCAATGACACTATTACAATCACAGTTAAATAGAGATGTGTTACATAAGTTACCAAAAGTGTTTTATCTGAATGGTGATGCAAAGGAGTCTCCCCAGCCAGAAAGTCCAGTTTGAGCAGTTGCACAACGTAGCGGAAAGCTGACAGCTCCTCATTCTCAGGTTTTATTTGTGGTACAAGATTCTGTGGAATTGAAGCTGTATCTGTAGCCGCAACGGTAGCACTTTATGCACCTTAAATGGCAGAAAATGTGGTAGGGAAGACCGATACTGATCATCACTATTCTCAAATTTGCTTATTCTGGTACCGTCTTCGCCACAGTTAAGAAGTTGAAGAATGTGGTTGCCACTTTAATCGTCTAGAGAAAGTCTTCCTCATTGAATACGGTGTTAAGTGTCCCAATCAGTACATATGAGGATTGATACTCTGATAAGCATCCTTTTACACGTTGGGGTTGCAAAGAACCTGTAAATAGCCATTTTAAAAGAGCAGTTGGTTTGGTATGACAAATATCAGAACATTCTTCAACTACTTTTATTATAGTCGGGTCCTTTTCGTGCCAAGTTTTGATCATTTCATTTACAAAGGCAATAATCTCCACGGATCTTTGGTAATCCGTATGATCCGCGAGATGATATCCGCTAATCTTGTGTCTTTACATCAAAACATCTGCAAAGCTCAAGATAAGTCTACAACATTTTTGTACTCATTCTCTTGCAGCCGTTTGTACTCTGGATATGCTACAGTAATCTCTTTGGATAGCGCACTCAATAAGAGACAATCGATTTTTTGATTGACCACTTTTAGTCGCCGCTAAAAAGGAACTTCTTAAAACATTTCTGTAGGTGCTTCTTTTCTTGAATCGCAGCTACAGAGAATTTACTGCAAGACAAGCAGAAACGTTATCATCTAGTATTTCTCTTTTATATCCTTCAGCTTACTTTGCTTTGTTGTCATCGACACACCAGTCTTAAGACTACAGCCTTCCCCTTTCTCTTCTTCTGGTCCCGAAGTCCAAACGGGTGATAGAATTTCATCATGTAAATGGAATGTTGAAACAAGCTCATACAGCACTGCAGGTCACAACACCAGAACGACCACTAGCTGTACCACCAGTATTAAGTTATCTAGGGTTATTCCTTGATCTAATATTAACAGATCAGATGAAAGGTATTCGGAACTTCAAGAAGAGACTCTAGTACTAATCCAAAAAGAACTTTCCTGCGTTTCAGCATCACATTAACACATTTTCTTTTTCCCTTTGTTAATAAATTATCTATATTCAACTTTTTACAAAGATGATGTATATCAGAGAATGAAACAAAAGAAAAAGATAAATTTATTATTCACTGATTTCTCTTAGTAGATAATCCTTGGTTTCACTAATAAATAACCTTAACATCATTTTAAAATATCTTAAGACTTTTCATTTACAGCTCTGTGATGAAAGTTATTCAAATATGTCATATTTGTTATAAAGTTTCAAAAGTAGTCCAAGATATCCATATTTTACGAAACGGGATTGAAATATGATGACATAAATGTAAAAAAAGAGGCTGACGCCAGTTTTTAAACAAATTTAAAACTGAAAAACGATAGAGCTTTTGATCATCTGAAATGGTGAGTCGTTTTAGTGCTCAAAGAACTATCATAATCCATTCAGTAGTCCTTAAAACACCCACAAACATACGCACACATGCCACATTTATTTTCTCTCTTTATAATATTAGTGTAGTCGCCAAAAAATAATATAACGTCTTAAATTCAGGCCTTATGTTACTCCTGAGAGAACTACGTTTAGGAATATTTTACTGTATAATTAAAGCTTGTATTTGGTAAATGAATAACCTAACTACGTCAGCTGTTTTGTTTTGTTACTGCAGTGATAGCTTGCGTTCCAACACATCTGTTCTTTTCACCACCCTGCTTTCATTTCCATCTATTCTACGCTTTGCTTAGAAAATCTATATAATTTAATTATCTATCCAAATCTTAGCCTACACACGCTAACGAGACATTCTTCCACAGTGGCTAGTGTGGTAGAACGATTAAAGTTTCATCAATGAACCTTATAGGGGTAACTACGAAGCCTGGGAGTTAATTACTTACAGTATAGTAAGTCGCTACTACAAATGTGTATCTCATTATATATGAGAACCCCTGGTTTTTTTACCGGGAAACATACTAGTCAGTTGGAGATATTTAATGTCATGACGGCACGTTGGCCCCGGTGGCTCAATGGTTAAGAGCAACCGGACGGAGACCGGGAGACGGTGGTTCAAATCCCGGACGTGACATTGAACTTTTCAGTCTGACTCTACCTATCCACAATTTAATTCCTTTGCCGATATTTCATTTAGTGGGCTCGACTCTTCCACTCCTGCTGGTGAGGTCTTACGCACACTGAACAACTATTCCATTTTAGTAAATATCTATTGCGTCTTCTTTATGTTTGTTATCGCCAACTTTATGTTGGGCTATTTCTTCTTAGAGACTTGCAATCTACTTATTAATCTTAGTGTGTTGAGTTGGTCATTGGTTTTTACTGAATGTCAGTATTTTTTTTTGTGTTGGACTACTCTGGTGAAAAACACTTCGTACTACTATAGATGGCTGTAACAGTAATATATACTCATACTGAAAATAAAAGGTATAGCATTCTATATAAATAAAAAGGTAGGCCTGTCACAAAGCTAACCGAAATATTTCTTGTTTTGAAGAGTTGAGAATCGACTTTATACATCAAGATTAACTTATTTGTCTACTCAGAAGAGCTTTATAGCGGAATCACCAATGCGGTAGTCTTACATACGAGTCATTGGGTTCATATACAGTGTACTGTGCCTAATGGTAGAACTTTTGTTATGATTTTGCTCAGTTGCCAGGTAATTACGAATTGCACATTCAATAACAGATCCAGGGTTCCTGTACTTTTAAATGTGATGGATTGCACTCAAACATGGAATACACAAAAATATATCTTATTTTTAAATCTAAGCGGTATTACCGTCCGCGCCATGAATGAGAGGTTAGACCGCTAGGTTCTCACCAAGGCGGCCCGGTAGCGATCCCGGCGACCGCAAAGTGCGTTTTGTGGTGTACAACATGGCGCTTTGCCGGGTTTTCTCCGGGTCCTCCGGTTTCCCCCGCCAGCATTCCACTTGTTGCTACATCATCTTTCCTTCACGTTATCTCTCTTGTACTTTCATTTCCGGTGTTGAGATGATCCTTCATCCAGGAACCTCGCTGATCAAGAAACCTCTCATCGTCATCCCATTGCCTACGGGTCTCGAGGTTGTGCGGCTCAGAGGGCCCTATAATCCACTTAAGGAAATACAGGAATTCATTCATTCATTCATTCATTCACGTGGCATCACACTTATTCTGCGTGTTTCTCGAAACAGCAGTGACACCATTTATACAAGTCAAACTTTTGCAAATCTTGATGTAATAAAAACACAGATTATCAACTTAAACATCTCACAAATATACGCAACTAAGGCTATCAGCCACACACTCAGTCACTTATCTATACTAAAGACAGAAAACCCCCGCGGTGCGACAAGTTACTGAAGCGATGTTAAACAGCAGTAAAAGAATGTAGTGTTACATACACGTAACTTTCTCGAACAGTTCTTTAAACGAATATTCTTACAAAACCCCATTCTTCTATATGTTGTGTCTTACTCGTGAAATTTGTAGAAATGTTATTATTACATAATTTCTTACAGTCAAACATTGTAGTAGTCGGTCACTCCATGGTTCATGGGCATTTCTCCTTGCATGGTCAGAAGGAGGTGGGTGAAATTGATGCGTACACTCATTTCATTTTCACCACTCACTCTTGAAAATATTTTATAAGTACCGCATACGCTTTTACTTACTTCATGTAAACTGAGATAACGTTTTATAAAAATTATTTTATTACAATGTGCTTATGGATACAATAAAAATAGCAGAACATGGTAGATGTAAGTAAAAATAAAATCTTTGAAGAGCTGGTTGCTGTGTGATGGCTTCTACATCTCATTCTGTCTATATGGACAGGAAATAAAGAAAGAGTAACGCCTTTCCATTTAATAAATATATATTTGAAGATTCAATCCATAAATCTCGGAAGGTATATCTCGAAAATAGTGCTCTCCCTAAACGATTTATTTGATATAAATGGTGTCTTTAAAGCCATCTACATTTGTTGGCATATAGACCATATATATAATCATGTGGTAGCCTCAGATTTTCTCTTTTTAGGAAGGTCTTACTATGAAAACAAATGTAGATGTCGTTAATTTATATCAAAAAAACCTTTTGTGGAGATCACCAATTTTGAGGTATATATATATATATATACATATATCTTAAGCTTTAGGCAATTTTATCTAAATCGTGAGTCTTTTTATAAAATAAAAGATTACAAATAGTTTTCAGTTAAAGATATTTCGTTTTGGAAGGCTTTACAGCATCTTCATGCCGCATACTGAGAAGATGCTAAACTTTAATTCCATTTTGGGCACTTAACCAAATTTTCGTCTTTGAAATATGCGTCTCTCACACAAACACTTATATTTACATGCTGGCAACCTCCAGCCATGGTGTTACGCCCGTCCTATTACTACGTCATCTATTTGCAATTTAAACCATAGTGTAACTGTATAAAGTTTAGTCAAGATTGATCAGTGCATATTGATGTGTGTTTAGATTTTGACTATAAATATTGAAGAAAGCATGACTTCTAAGCTTCTTTGAGTTTTTAGAATTCGTATATAGCTGCTTTATCAAAATAATATCAAAAGGAATACGTGATATGCGAGTTTTATAAACATTATACAAATTGCCTAGATTGCACTGTAGATATTATTAAGTATGACATGAAAAATTGTATAAGTGAGATGCATACTTCATTTATTAAAGTATTGTTATCTCCATGGCACTATTACAGTCACACTTAAATAGAGATGTGTTACATAAAAGTTACCAAAAGTGTCATATCTGAATAGTGATGCAAAGGATTCTCCCCAGCCAGAAGTTCTAGATTGAGCAGTTGCACAACGCAGCGGAAAGGCGACAGCTCCTCATTCTCAGGATTTGTTTGTGGTACAAGATTCGGTGCAATTGAAGCTGTGTCTGTAGCCGCAACGGTATCACTTTATGAACCTTAGGTTGGCAGAAAAGGTGGTAGGGAAGGCCGATACTGATCAACACTATTCTCCAATTTGCTTACTCTGGTACTCTCTTCGCCACAATTAAAATGTACTGAAGAATATGGCTGCCATTTTTAATCGTCAAAAAAAAGGCAGAGCCTGACTGTATATGGTGTGAAGCGTCACACACAGTATATATGAGGATTGATTCTTTGATGAGCAACCTTTGACATATTAGAGATGCAATGATCCCGTCAATAGCCATTTTCAAGGAGAATTTGGTTTGGTATAACTAACATCAGAACATTCTTCAACTCTTTTGTACAGCTGCGTTCTTTGCATGACAGGATTTGATCATTTCACTTACAGAGGCAATAAACTCCACGGATCTTTGGTAATCATCCGTATGATCCGAGAGCTGATATCCACTAGTCTGTGTGTCTTTCCTTCAAAACATCAGCAGAGCTCAAGATAAGTTTACAACATTTTTGTACTCATTCTCTTGCAGCCGTTTGTACTCTTGATATGCTACAGTAATCTCTTTGGATAACGCACTCAATAAGAGACAATAGATTTTTTTGATTGACCACTTTTAGTCGCCGCTAAAAAAGAACTCCTTAAAACATTTCTATAGGTGTATCCTTTTATGGATGACAGCTAGAGAGAATTTAGAGCAAGACACGCACAAACTTTATCATCTAGTGTATCTCTTTTATATACTTCAAATTCCTTTGCTTGGTTGTCATCTCCACAACAGTCTAAGGGTTACAGACCTTCCCCTTTGTTTTCTTCTGGTCCTGAAGTCCATCCAGTGGAAAGAATTTCATCAAGTATATAGAATGCAGAAACACATCCATACAGCATTGCAGGTCACAACACCAGGACGACCACTAGGTATACCACCGGTATTATATCATCTAGGGTGGTTCCTTCATCTAATATAAGCAGATCAGATGATAGTGTATTCGGACGATCCAGAAGGCGCAGTAATACTACTCCAAGAAGACCTTTCCTGCATTTCAGCATCACTTCAACACATTTTCTTTCTCAGTTTCTTAATAAACTATCTATATTCAACTTACTCTCAGCAGCACGAAGGTGTCGTTGAAGGTGAACCCTGATCCATGGAGCAGGGGCCTTCGACATGTTGCCATCCCGGGACTGTCCCTTACTGGCATTATGTGGGGATTAAGTCATCGGGCGGTGGGTAGATTGTTAGATTTTGTTCTGAGGTGATTTTTTTATGTTTGATGAGAAAGAGAAGAGATAGAAAGATAGAAATGGTATATGATGGTGATGTTGGAATTTATGGTAAGCCTAGAGTGCTAAGATTAAACTTTTTACAAAGATTATATATATCAATCACAGAATAAAACAAAAGAAAAAGAGAAATTTATTATTCACTGATTTCCCTTTATATCTTATATCGTGTGCACTAGGGGAGCCTTCAAGTGCAATGCATACTTCATTTGTTATACTGTTGTCATCTCCATGTATAGATATATATGTTGCCGTATATAAGTTTATTACAGAAGATATAGTTCTTGGTTTCAATAAAAATAACCTTAACATTTCTTTTAAAATGTCTTACGACTTCTCATTTACAACTCTGTGATGAAAGTTATTCAAATATACCATATTTGTTATAAAGTTTCAAAAGTAGTCCAAGATATCCATATTCAACGAAACGGGATTGAAATATGATGACATAAATGTGAAAAAGAGCCTGACACCAGTTTTTAAAAAAATTTAAAAATTAAAAAAATATAGAGCTTATGTTTATCTGAAATGGTGAGTGGTTTTAGTGCTCAAAGAACATTAATACCCGATTCAGTAGTTCTTAAAACACACTCAAACATGCACACACGTGCCGCACTTATTTTCTCTCCTTATATTATTAGTGTTGTCGGCAAAAAATAAAATAAAGTGTTAAATTCAGCCCTTATGTTACTCATGAGAGAACAACGATTAGGAATATTTTACTGTATAATTAAAGCTTGTATTTGGTAAATGAATACCTTAACTACATCAGCTGTTTTGTTTTGTTACTGCAGTGATAGCTTGCGTTCCAACACATCTGTCCTTTTCACCACCCTGCTTTCATTTCCATCTATTCTACGCTTTGCGTAGAAACTCTATATGATATAATTTAGTTATCGATTCAAATCTTAACCTACACACGCTAACGATACATTCTTCCACAGTGGCTAGTGTGGTAGAACGATTAAAGTTTCATCAATGAACCTTATAGTGGTAACTACGAGTTCTGGGAGTTAAGTACTTACAGCATAGTAAGTCGCCACTACAAATGTGTATCTCATTATATATGAGAACCCCTAGTTTTTTACCGGGAAACATACGAGTCAGTTGAAGAATTTAATGCCATGACGGCAAGTTGGCCACGGTAGCTCAATGGTTATGAGCAACCGGACATGGACCGGGAGATTGTGGCTCAAATCCCGGACGTGACATTGAACTATTCAGTCTGACTCTACCTATCCATAACTGAATTCCTTTGCCGATATTTCATTTAGAGAGCTCGATTCTTCCACTCCTGCTAGAGAGGTCTTCCGCACACCGAACAACTATTCCATTCAGTAAATTTCGATTGTGTCTTTTAGTACATTTCGATTGCGTCGTCTTTATGTTTGTTATCATCAACTTTACTTTGGGCTATTTCTTCTTAGAGACTTGCACCCTACTTATTAATCTTAGTGTGTTAAGTTGGTCATTCGGGGTTACTGAATGTCAGTATTTTTTTATTTTGGACTACTTCGTACTACTACAGATGGCTGTAACAGTAATATATACTCATACTTAAAATAGAAGTCTTGACACATCAACTGATAAGTTTTGGTTTAATTTATGAGCCTTTACTGTGATTGTTATTACATATTACAATGATATGAACTGTTTTAACCTCCTTTGTTTATCCTCGTGATAAAATCACCTCTTATATAAATTATCATTTCATAGGGGTATATGCAATGAGGGAAGGTCCACAAATTATAAGTCATCCATGAATAAAAACAATTTTATAAAATATCCATTCTGGGACCAGTAACTTGGTACCTAATTTTTTTAAACATAATATATTTGGCTAGTTATGAAGCAATAATTATGGTTTTCTTTTAAAAAAACAGGTTGTAGCAAACTAACATCTCTTCTTGGCACTTCATAATCAAACGCCACATTTCAGTCACAGCATTCTACCCTTGATTGAGAAACGTATTTAAACAAATATAAATGGCTTCATTTAAATACCACAGGATACAAGATGGAGAGGTTTTAACCTTTCTTTACACGGGCAATTCGCAGCAAATATATTTATGTACGGCATTTTTAACATCTATAGTAAGTACGGCAAGAATCATAAGAATTACTTCAACTTGAATGGAGATAGGACACACACTGCCTAAACCGCAATATAATTAGCAAATGGTATTCATTAAGGCATATTGTAGGACAAAACCATTATGGAATTGTACTTGTAGTTAGCTACATGACATGTGTGAACAGCGTTTGCAATAATGGTTTGGACATCGATTCAAATTGCATAACCTAAAAAAATTGTTGTATTTACTGTTTGCTTTACAGTTTGTTACTTTCCTCTGGTAATGCTTTAACGAAAAGCATTAGCAAAGTCGAATGTTCCCTACTTCAGCATGTTTCTGAACTTTTATACCTAACCACCTACGCATATAGTATTGCGTGTACTTTCCGATATAGGTTTAACATGCTTTGTTTATTAGAATTATGTCCGTTAAAACATGTTGCAATGCGGTCGCATAAAATATTGCATTGCTTGCAATTATAAAACAATCCACGAGGCGCTAACGGCAGCATTAAGGATGGAGGCGGCCAAGGTAACAGCTATCCCGAAGTCGAGAACGAGGAGTTTCCGCTACACCGGAGACAGAAGACCAGCCGAGGGTTGCCGGCGAACACCTAGTGGCCTGTGTTGGGGGTTTGGACAGCCCGGACACCTGCAGAGAGACTGTCCACACTAGGAAGAGCAGCCGGAAAACGAGTAAGGGCCGTCGTGCAGAGGAACACGTCTGTGCCATCACCACCATCACCTGGAGTGACATTGCACGCCGTCAGCCGGCGTATGGATGACCGCATCATCGCGGACGGCTGGGTAAGAGGAAAGCCGTGCCGCGTGCTGTTGGACACTGGGGCGGCCGTGACCATCATCAGACCTGACGTAGCGAAGGGTTTGCCGACGAGGAAGCCAAGCCGGCCATACGAGTTGTGACGGCATCGGGCGACACCATGCCTGTGGAGAAGGAGGCCCTGCTGGAGCTGAACTTGGGACGGAGTGCCGTGCGTCTGTGGGTGTTCGTCGCGAAGGTGGCTGAGGAGGTGATTCTGGGACTGGATGCCCTCAGGAGCCACGAGGCGACGGTCGACGTCGGCACGAAGGTCCTGAGGCTCAACGGAGTAGAGGTTATACTCCGTCAACCAGTAGAGCGCCTTGGAATTGGCAGGGTCGTCTTGAGCGAAAACGTGGTTGTCCCCGCGAGGAGCGAAGTGATAGTGACGGCGCGACCGGAAGGCCAGACAGCACGTTGGGTCCAGAGGCAGCAGGAGTACGGCTTCACCTCGGAACATCGCAGAGGGAAGAGCCGTAACGCGGACGCTATGTCCCGAAGACCCTGTCCAGAAGAGTTCGGCCAATGCACAAGAGTGGAGGGGAAGGAGCGTGCCGCTACAGTTCGAGTAGTCACGGCAGTGCCTGCGGATGGCTGGGATAGCGCAGGCCTGAGGAGGGAGCAGCTGGCGGACGCAGACTTGGGGCCACTCTTGAGGGACGTGGAGAACCTGGTGGACCACCTCCACGACATGCACGAGATGGCTCGCCAGAACATCCAGAAGGTGCCCCGAGGAAAGATGGTGGTACACCTGGATCGCCTGGCCCGCTACGAAGGCGCTGTTCGGGACGACCAGCCTTGAGGAGGGAGCAGTGTCACCCTGGTGGTAGGCTCGCGAAGCCGATGAAAAATGATGGCCGATCGTTACCGGAAGTGAGAGACAGTTGAGTGAGAGTTTGAGAAAAATAAGCAGTTTTAGGTTAGCTAGCAAATTGTGATGTGATGAATGTATTTGCTAGGAAACTAAAGTGCAGTTTTTGTATTTGAAGCCTCGACTTTTGATTTTCACGAACCCACAAAGTCACATTATTATTATAGTTCGTTTATACTTCAGAGTTTTCCATAAAGTTAGGTTAGTGTTATAGGTTATATAGGCTGCGCTAGGTTAGTGTTATTGTAGATTAGGTGAGATATAAGGAGAATATATGGAATGTCTTGTTAATTTATGAATACCAAGAGATTAACAGTCAAAAGATTTTTAAAATAAGGTCATATAACTGTTATTAATTCTGATAATAGTATTGCAAAATATAATTTGCCTAAAATGATTTGTTTAGTTGTTTATCCTCATGATAAAATTACCTATTATATAAATTATCATTTCACAGGGGTATATGCAATGAGGGAAGATCCACAAACTATAAGTCATCCATGTATAAAAGCAATTTTATAAAGTATCCATTCTGGGACCAGTAACTTGGTACCTGATTTTTCAAACATATTATATTTGGCCAGTTATGAAGCAACAACTATGGTTTTCTGTAAAAAACAAAAGGTTGTAGCAAACTTCCATTTCTTCTTGACACTTCATAATGAAACGCCACATTTCAGTCACAGCATTTTGCCCTTGATTATAAAACGTAATTAAACAAATAAATGACTTCATTTAAATACCACAGGATAAAAGATGGGCAGGGATTAACATTTCTTTACATGTGCAATTCGCAGCAAATATATTTATGTACTGCATTTTTAGCATCTATAGTAAGAACGGCAAGAATCATAAGTAATACTTCAACTTGAACTGAGGTAGCACACACACTGCCTAAGCCGCAATATAATTAGCAAATGGTATTCATTAAGGCATATTGTAGGACAAAACCATTATGGTATTGTACTTGTGATTAGCTACATTACATGTGTGAACAGCGTTTACAATAATGGTTTGGACATCGATTCAAATTGCATAACAAAAAAAAAATGTTCTATTTACTGTTTGCTTTACAGTTTGTTACTTTCCTCTGGTAATGCTTTAAAGAAAAGCATTAGCAAAGTCGAATGTTTCCTACTTCAGCATGTTTCTGAACATTTATACCTACCCACCTACACGTAGAGTATTGCGTGTACCTTTCGATTTAGGTTTAATTGCTTTGTTTATTACAATTATGTTCGTTAAAACATGATGTAATGTGGTCGCATAAAATATTGCATTGCTTGCAACAAGTCACTGACACCATAGGAAACTAGAAATTATCATTCCATAATCTATTACGTCAAGATACCTATTACTCATGTGGTTTATTTTATTTCATTTTTAACATGTCACAAATGTATGCATGGAATCTTTCCGCATTCTAATTCTTTTAGCTCTTCTTCTATTAAATAAATACTGTGCCAACATTTCATTCTCAGAATCACTGTCAACATTCAATCTAGCCTGGAGCTACGCCATTTTCTCTTTTGTGTGTGAAGGTAAACTCCATGTTATCTCACTAACCAGTACTCGAGGTGAGGGTCAGTTTACCTCCAGAAATAACTCTCGGTTACCATTAACCGAAGGTCCTCATACCAACATCTGCGTGTAACTCCAAGTTAACTGTTAACCAACACCTTAACCGGAGATCGTAAAACAGGCCCTTGATCTGGTAAACAATGATACACTCTCAGTTTTCTTACTTTTAGAGCATCGCTAGTTTTCATAAACATTGTTAGTATTTTAAGCGAAAACATGCGGTTTAACCATCAGTATAAACGTACAAGGTTCAATCAAATTTTGTCAATGAATATTGATGTATATTTACAGTTTGAACAAAAGTACAGTACAGAACAAAAGTATGGCTTATCAATGTTGTTAAGTTTATAGAATCCGAATATACTCGCTTGTTTGCCCACCACGGTAGCGTACATGGTAGCATGTCTGCCTCACATTCAAGGGGTCCCGAGTTGGAATCCCGGTCAGGGTAAGTTATGTGGATAAGCCTTTTCCGGGGTTTTCCCTTTCTCTAAAAGAGGTATTACAGGTAACTCTAAGCTCCGTGGAACCCGAACGCATTGAGCATCGTTTCATTAATCATACGATATGACGTAAATTACAAAAAAAAAACACTTATCAAAATGATATCAAAAGTAACACACGATTTATTAGAGTTTTATGACTATAATACAAACTGCCTAGAGTAACACTGTGGATAGTAATGTCACCCGAACTTCGGAACTCCCTATAGAACCGGCCGGCATTAGGGCCAGGGGGGAAGCATTCAGCCTGTAGTTTGCGAGTCAGTTCAGTTCATGGCGAGCAGCCGTGAGGAGTGCCCAGTGTGGGAACCGACACCATTTTTGCTTCAATTATGACGTATGCGGCAGCAGTTTGGGCAGAAAGGATGCATGATGTGCAAATAAGAAGATTGTTGAGAAGAACGCAAAGAAAAGTATTATTACGTCTGACAGGAGCTGTAAAAACAACACCAACTATGGCATTGCTAGTAACAACGGCCATTTGGCCGATTGATTTATTAATAAGGTTGAAGGGTGCAAAATTTTGGGCGAAAAAAGGAAACTTAGAAAAAGTTTATAATATAACTGGAGTCAGAACAAACAAATCTTGGGTGATTAAAAATAGTTTAAAAGATAAATGGCAAAAAGAATGGACAGAAAGTCTAGAAGGTAGAAGAGTGTTTGAAATTTTTCAGAACGTCAAAGAGAGACTAAAATTGAATTTTATTCAACCAACAAAGGGATTTATACATTATATAACAGGACACGGACCTTATAAGACCTATTGGAAGAAAATCAATAAAACTGAAAATGATATATGTGAATTATGTAACAAACAAGATAATCCTGAACATGTAGTATTTGAATGTGGAAGATATGCAATTCACCAACAAGAAGAGAGGCATGCGCTAGCAGGATATATCGTATATGACATAATTCGAGATCAACAATTAGTAAATAAATTACAAGTTTTGACTAACTTTGTAAGTAAGAAAGCATGGGAGGTAAAAATATTCAAAGGAGAAAGAGTTGATAATAGGCGAAGAATAGTACAAGATCCAAGAAGGAGTTCTAGAATACAAAATAGGATAAGACGGGAAGAATTATTGAATAATCAAACAATGGAGTTGACTGCATGGGCGGCGGAGGGAGAGAGTGATGGCGGAGGCCATGGTGGACTACAGAATTAGTAGATTTAGATATAGATTTAGGAAATAAGGATTTTGTAATTTTCATAGTTGTTTTCTTTTGTTTTTTTGATTTTTTGTGTTTATTTCTGTTATTTTATTTCATTTTAGTTTTGTAGAGTAGTTTTCTGAGAGATTTGTATAATTATAACATTTGTAAAGATTTTATGGAAAAATAAAGAGAAAATTTGGATACATGCCCCGGTATAGTTGTCTAGGTGCCGGGGTAGAATATTCAGATTTTATTTATTTATTTATTTATTTATTTATTTATTTATTGTGGGAACCGACTGGAAGACTGTATACATGCATCGGAGGAGTGTACGTAACTGCCAGTGCAGAGTGGAATTGTGACGGACAAACTGGTGAATTGTAATCGTGTGCGCTACGTAATTCTGTGTAATCGGCAAGTGTTCCAACTGTAATTCGGTGGAAATAAAGAACATTTTGAGCCTGTGAAATTGGACTTTTAATTTCACGTACCCACAAAGTCAGAACTGGCATCAGGAAGTGGGATAACGGCCATGGAATAGGCATTGGAAAAGATTATGGAGAAGATGAGCGAATTAAGAGCGAAGACGGAGGCGGCAAATAACAGCATGGCCGCGAAGCTGGAGACTACAAATAACAAATTGGCAGCGGAACTGAAAGAAATAAAAACCGAATTGACCACGGAAATTAAAGCGGCAAACGATGACCTTGCCGCAAAACTTGAGGAGCAGTTGGCCGACGTAAAGGAGGAGGTCACGGAGCTCGGTGAGCGCGTCGAAAACTTGACGAGCCGCGTTAACGACCAGGAAGGAAAGGCCGACAGCAGCGTCAAGTGCCTGAACGCCATGGTGGAGGATCTTGTCGGCAGGAGTTTGAAGGATTTAAAGGTCGACGGGCCGGGACGCGACACAACATCTGCGCGCTTCAAACCTCCTAAATACGACGGCGCGTACACTTTTCAAGTCTTCCGCCGCCAATTCGACGCAGTGGAAAAGCACAAATGCTCACCAGAGAAGGAGGCCACACAGTTAATAGCCAGCATCCACGGACGGCCGCGGCGTACCGCAGCTAGCTAAAGGCAAGGTCACAGCAGCCAGGGGAACGCTGCAGGAGTACGCTGTGGCAATTGAACAACTGGCTAGCAAGCCCCTAGTTGACCTCCCACAAGGGTTCTTATCCCGGGAAGCTGCCTACACATTCGTTGACGGGGTATGGGACATGGAAATTCGTCAGCACCTAATGCTCGGCGATTATAAAACAATCCACGAGGTGCTAACGGCAGCATTAAGGATGGAGGCGGCCAAGGTAACAGCAATCCCGACCTCGAGAACGAGAGGTGTCCGCTACACCGGAGAGAGAAGACCAGCCGAGGGATGTCGGCGAACAACTAGTGACCCGTCTTGGGGATGTGGACAAATAAATAAATAAATTCTAATTTTCTTATGTTCCGATTACTTGAATCTATATCAGAACCTAAATTAACATTCTAACATTTGGTTTTTATCTTTACATTTAATTTAACTTTGTTTATAATTTTGTTGACAAATTATATCAAATTAACTGCTTAACTTTGCAGTTGCCTAACCTATCAGTCATCATCGCTTCTTGATGACTGAACCTAAGCTAAGTGTAGATTGAACATTTATGCGTTTGTTTATGTTTTAATATATTGCTGTCGAGTCTCGAATTTATACTCTTCTATAAGGAGTTCCTTCTATTTATGTTTCCTCTCCTGTGATATTTTGTAGCCCGATGCTTTCCTCATGTTCCTCATCTATGTCATCTAAATCTGCCAATGTTTGCTCAAATATAGGGTTAGGTCTCTTCGCTGCTTCTGTCTTTTGATTAGCCTTATGGATCTTCTTACTGGTACCAATGTGGCAGTTCTCTCAGGTTTCCTATGTCTGCGATCCCTAGATAGGGTGTACTCTTTCCATGCCTTTGATGATATATAATTCGTTAGTTCATGAAGTTTCTAAAAATCTACCTCGTTTCTTACAATTGTCCAAGTGTTTTTGCCTTGAAGCTCCTGTCTTAATTCGCCAACTTGATTGTCATGTATTCCACACTCAAAAGTTTGATGTTCTGGTGTATCATCTATTTCACATATAGTGCATAGCCTTGTTTCTCTTCTTCCTATTCTATGTAAAGGTGGCATATGGTCCATGACCGGTTATAAATTGTATAATTCTTTTGGACGGGTTGAAATGCTTCATTTTCAATCTTTCATTTATATCTGGTAGTATTTCATGTACTCTACGGCCCTCTTCTATATTATGCCATTCGTGCTGCCAGTCCTAAAAAAGTTTCCTTCTTATCTGCCATCTAGTTTCACACTCCTCTCCTATTATTTCAGCTACTTTCTCTCTGTCCTTCTTCTTACGCCAATAGTCCGCTCCTCTAAATCATATTAATAGATCCATTGGCCATATTCCGAGTATTACAAGTAGTGCCATGGTGGGGGTAGTCTTTGTAGCTCCTGCATATCCTAATAATATTTGTCGTTGAGTTCTCCTAATTAATATTACATTGCTTTTATTTCTTAATCTCTGCGCCCATGTACTGCTGCCATATGACATTATTACTACTGCTATACTGGTGTGGTATATTTTAATCACATCATGTGAGATATTAATGGTTCTTTGTACTATTGAAGTTAGCTTACCCATAACACCTAGTGTTTTTTGTCTTATACACTCTATGTGTTTCTGCAAGGTTAAATTTTCGTCTATCATTATTCCCAGATATTTATAGTAGTTTTTTCTTGAGATCACTGCATCGTTTATTTTAATTGTTGGGTTTCTTTTTAGCTTACCTTTTGTAATTACATACGCACATTTTGAAGGTGCTATTTTTAGCTTAACTTCAAGACACAAGTTATGCAATGTGTCTGTTACTATCTTTGCTTTTTCCTCCATCTCTTTTCTATTATTGCCATCTATGATGATCATTAAGTCGTCTGCATAGGCTATTGTTTCTGATGTGGAATTAAGATTATTAAGTTGTTCTAACATGGGTTCGGTTAGTATGTCCCAAAATACAGGTTTCAATATGGAACCCTGCGGGCATCCTTTTGCTATATCTCTGATAATTGTTCTATATTGTCCTATAAGCGTAACTGTTCTGACAGTACAGTAATCTTTTAATATGTTGTAAAGGCATCTAGGATAATCTTGGTTTCTCATTATTCTGAAGAGTTCCGGCCACCATAAATTGTCGAAGGCGCCGGAAATATAAAAAAATATGTTTATCGTATTTTTATTTGGATTTTTCTTTACGTTATCAATAGACTTATTGATCGCACCTTCAGTTGATTTGTATTTCCGGAACCCATATTGCAGCTCCGTCATACCTTTCATGATTCTGTACTCGTTTATCCTTTTGTATAAAAGAAAGGATGTGGACAGCCCGGAAACCTGCAGAGAGACTGTCCACACCAGGAAGAGCAGCCGGAAAACGAGTAAAGGCCGTCGTGGAGAGGAACACGTCGGCGCCATCACCACCATCCCCTCGAGTGACATTGCGCGCAGTCAGCCGGCGTATGGATGACCGCCTCATCACGGACTTTTGGGTGAGAGGGAAGCCGCGCCGCGTGCTGGTGGACACTGGGGTAGCCGTGACCATCATAATACCTGACGTGGCTAAGGGTTTGCCAACAAGGAAGCCGAGCCGACCATAACACCTTGTCACGGCATCGGGCGACATCTTGCCTGTGGAGAAGGGGGCCCTGTAGAAGTTGACTTTGGGACGGAGTATCGTACGTCTTTGAGTGTTTGTCGCGAAGGTGGCTGAGGAGGTGATATTGGGACTGCATGCCCTTAGGAGCCACGAGGCGACGGTCGACGTCGGCAGGAAGGTCCTGCGGCTCAACGGAGAAGAAGTTATACTCCGTCAACCCAAAGAGCGCCTTCGAATCTATAGGGTCACCTTGAACGAAGACGTGGTTGTACCCGCGAGGAGGGAGGTGGTGGTGACGGCGCGACCTGAAGGCCAGAGAACCAGGAACATGATGCTGTACCAGAAGACGCCTGTACACGGACGTTGTGTAGCCAGCGTAGGGGTCGGTGTTGGGAACGTGCGAGCCCGTGGTAAGCGTGACAGCAATCGACAAAACACAGGACCCGGTGCCGACACAACTCCTGGGGACCCGGCTAGAAGCCGTACTGGAGAGAGCGGACGACCACCTGACCGCAGAAAAACTGGTGAAAATTCGACAACAACTGAGGTGATACCAGCGCTTCTTCAGCGAAGGCGACAGTTACTACGGCCATACGGAGAAAGTGGTTCATCGCATCGACAACGAGGACGCCCGACCTTTTCGTCAAACACCTAGACGCGTTCCGCTGGCGAAGCAAGGGGCGGTACGAGACATGCTGGGGGACATGAGATCCAGGGGAGTGACTGAAGAGTTTGACAGCCCTTGGTGTTCTCCTGTATAAGAAGGGCGAGCTGCGCTTCTGCGCAGACTACACGAAGTTGAACGCTGTCACTCGGAAGGACTGTTTCCCCTTACCCCGGATTGACGACACCCTGGACACGCTAGCCGGTGCACAGTTGTTCTCGACCCTGGAACCGAAGTCGGGCTACTGGCAGGTAGCTCTAGATCCGAGGGACAAGTAGAAGACCAATTCTCGACAGGCCAAGCGCTCTGGCAGTTCACAGTTAGACCCTTTGGCCTCTGCAACGAACCAGCTACCTTTCAAAGCCTCATGGAGTCAGTGATGAGAGGACTGACTTACGACGCCTGCCTGCTGTACTTGAACCACATCATTATCATCGGTGGGACTTTTGAAGACCATGTCGAGAATCTGAGTAAGGTGCTACAGCGTTTGCAGGCGACCAACTTGAAGCTGAACGCGAAGAATTGCCAGCCTTTCCGCAAGGAAGTGACCTACTTGGGCCACATAGTCTCAGCAACTGGCGTGGCCACAGACCCGGAGAAGACACAGGCTGTGAGAGATTGGCCTCGCCCAAAGGATAAGAAAGAGTTGCGCAGTTTCCTGGGGCTGTGCAGTTATTACCGGCGCTTAATAAAGGGGTTCTCCAACATCGCCAAACCCCTCACCCGCCTGACAGAGGAACACCGGCCGTATGTTTGGACAGAGGAGGCCGAATGTGCTTTCCAGCACCTGATGAAGACCCGGTGCAGTGCTCCAATTTTGGGTTTCCCACAACCGGGTGGCGCCTTCATTGTGGACACCGACGCCAGCAACCATTGCATTGGAGGTGTCCTATCGCAGATTCAGGACGGCAATGAGCGGATGATAGCCTGCTACAGCAAGACGCTATCCAAGGCAGAGAAGAACTACTGCGTCACCCGGGGAGAACTGCTGGTGGTAGTAAAGGCATTGAAGCAGTTCCACAAGTACCTGTGTGGTCAGCCATTCCACCTGAGGATTGATCACTCTACCCTTACCTGGCTACTGAGCCTCGGAAACCTGGAAGGCCAGACAGCACGTTGGGTCCAGAGGCTACAGGAGAACCTTTTCACCTCGCAACATCGTACAGGGAGGAACTATGGTAACGCTGACGCTATGTCCCGAAGACCCTGTCCAGATGAGTGCGGCCATTGCACAAGAGTGGAAGAGAAGAAGCGTGATGCTGCTGATGATGATGATGATGAGTATAAGGGCGCTCAACTGCAGAGGTCATCAGCGCCCTTTTTAAAAGAAACTGATCATGGCAAAAGAAAATCCTCTAAAACACTATAAATATCTCAATAGAATGACAAAAAATACATACGCGATAGAAAATAAAAACAATAGAAATGTCACCTAAAAAGTTATACATTCTATTTGCTAAATCTTAAAATCTAATCTCGAAGAGAATCTTAAAGTCCTCTCCACTACTGCGTTATCGTCCGCTAGCATTTCTGCAAAGCTGACCGACAGCTGCAGAGACGTCCTAAGGTCTGCTAGGTGAAAACACTCTAGCAGCACGTGTCGTACAGACAACGCTTATTCGCAAAACGGACACAGTAGAGAAGGGTCCTTTTTAAACAGAAAACTATGAGTAAAAAATCAGTGCCCAATTCGTAACCGAGCCAAACTCACCTCCTAGGGACGAGGTGTCCGACAGGAGGTAACCCAGGGAATCGGAAGTTCTTTGACAGATCTAAGTTTATTATTGCGGAGAGCCGACCACTCATCCTGCCAGCTCTCCGCAATACGGCCCTAAAGTCTTCCGATATCACAGATGGTATTCGAACCCTGGGCTTCATGATAGCCGTCTTGGCTGCTGAATCCGCCATTTCATTCCCCCGCAAGCCTACGTGACCAGGGACACATGCGCACACCATGTTAACGCCAGAGGCGTGTAAAACGTGGAGGGCATCCTGTATACGCTGCACAATAGGGTGGTAGTTGTACAGTTGCCGTAGGCTTTGAAGTGCACTAAGGGAATCACTCAGCGTTAAGCAGTCCCCAACTTTCGTCGACGTACGTGTAAAATGGCCCGGTATATTGCATAAAGCTCTGCAGTAAAAATGGAAGTGCTAGTGTGGAATCCGAATGTATACGGTTCGGTTCCACACACGTAAGCACAACCAACACCATTTGAGCTCTTGGAGCCATCAGTATAAATTACAAAATGGTCCTCATATCGCGATAAAAATTCTAAAAAACATGTGCGGATACTAGACATATACATGGTAGTTTTATATATTTAGTCACGCCCAGATCAACCGGGGACGCTCTGCACAACCAAGAAGGTTATGTCCTCTCCGCCCTAGGATACATCTTGGGCATTTCAGTATCAAGATGTCTAAGGAGCTCCCGGAAACGAAAACGAGGTGGCTTTGGTTTAATAGAAGTGTTCCTATAGCGCACGTCCATGAAGGTATTAAAGAACGGCGTAAACGATGGATGTGTGGGCATGCAATTAAGTCCACAGCCATAATTGATTAATAACATGTTACGCCTGTACTGCAGAGGAGGTCCTGCAGACTCAGCATACAGGCTTATAACTTGGCTAGTTGGAAATGCCCCAACTGCTATCGTATGCCACAATTATGGACTGTGTCTAATCTCTTTAGCACAGATGGTCGTGCTGAGCCATAAAGGATACTACCATAATCTAATTTGGAACGGATGAGTGCTCGATAAAAGTCGCAATAACACTCTACGATCCGCTCCCCACGATTTTCCACTTATTACCCGCAAGATATTTAAAGATCGGTCACATCGTGCTGTCAGTTGTGCTATATGCGACAACCAACTAAGTTTTCTATCAAATATCAATCCAAGGATGATTGATCCAAATATCAATCAGCGCCCAGCCGGAGCCTTTGAGGTAGTCGACTCTGCTGACGCTAGAAGTTAACACAGACGGTTTTCTCAGCGGAGAATTGGAAGCTGTTTTTTAAACTCCAACTCTTAAGGTTGTCCAAGGTGGTCCGAAGACGGCGCTCTAAAAACGGTGTGCGCTGATATGTACAGTAGACGGCAAAGTCGTCTACAAATAGGCATGACGAGACACCCGGAGGTATACATTTCGAGATAGAAGTAATCGCAATAGCAAACAACGTAACACTTAGTACCAATCCCTGTAGTACACCGATCTCTTGAACAAAAAGTTTCGAAAAAACCGAGCCAACCCTTACTCGGAATACGCGGTCTTTCAGGAATTCCTGAAGGAAGAGTGGTAGGCGACGACGTATATTCATGGTGTGTAGAGTACGTAGCAACCCTGCCCGCCAGCACGTATCATAAGCCTTTTCGAGGTCAAAAAATATTCCGACTCTTTGACAGTTCTTAAGAACTCCGTCCATAATCTGTGTCGACATGGACACAAGATGATCCACTGTTGAACGGCGTCGTCGAAAACCGCACTGGATGTTATTCAGTAGGTTGTGCGTTTCCAGCCACCATACCAACCGCCCATTTAACATACGTTCCATCACCTTGCATACGCAAATGCTGAGGGAAATAGGACGGTAGCTAGAAGGGAGGTGACGGTCCTTGGCAGCTTTCAAGGTAGGTATAATGGTGGCTTCTCGCCACATGTCCGGAAACGAGGCATCAACGCAAACACGGTTATAGACCTCGAGCAGGAATGCCTTACCTTCAGGTGAGAGACGCTGTAACATATGAACGTGGATTCTGTCCGATCCTGAAGCTGTCAGTCGCGATGATGAAAGAGCGTCTTCTAACTCTGCCAAGGTGAAGAGGCGGTTATAATCTTCAAGGGTTCTGGAACTAAACACGAAACCTTGAGATTCTCCCTGAGTCTTAATGGAGATAAACTCAAGAGCATAATTGCTTGAGCTAGAAACCTGAGCAAAAGCACAGCCGAAGGTGTTAGCCACAACAAACGGATCAACAACAACTCCTGCAGTTGTTTTCAGACCAGCGATTGGCAGCTGGGTTGATTTTCCGGCCACGCGCCTTAATTTATCCCATACAACAGATGAAGGTGTACATCTGTTAAAAGATGATACAAAGTTGTTCCATGAGGTATTTTTGCTATCTTTAATTATTTGCCTAGACTTTGCACGAGCTTTCTTGTACTCAATTAGATTACTTAGGGTAGGGTGTCGTTGGAATACCCTCAGAGCACGTCTACGAGCACGAATAGCGTTCCGGCAGTCGTTGGTCCACCAAGGGACACGAAATCGACCGGGTTGTGTAGCAGAACGTGGAATATACTGTTCTGCAGCGGAAAGAATTTTCTCTGTGAGATGATCAACTAAATAATTCACAGAATCGTGCTCGTTGTATTCAAAGCCAGACAACTGGGTGTAAAGGTTCCAGTTGGCACGATCAAAGCGCCATCTGGTGATACGTGAGGGAGACACATCTTGTGCTAAGAGACTAAGAAGACATGGAAAGTGGTCGCTGGAATGTAAATCAGAGATGACATTCCACTGTAATGAGACAGTTAATTGGGATTACACACTGCCAAATCGATGTGCGAATAGGTGTTAAACGCGAGAGGAATGTTGGCTCTCAGGTGTTCAGGAGAACCAAGCTATTGCTCTCCAGGAATTTTTTCAATGAGCTTGCTTCTCGAACATGCCCGATTTGAGCCCCAAAGTGGGTGATGGGCATTAAAGTCTCCCACTATTAGAAATGGTGTTGAGAGTTGGGAATCCAGATCTTCAAGGTCAATTAGCGAGAGGTCATCTGATGGCGGTAAATATACATTGCAAATGCAAAATTCGATTGATGGCAGCTTAATCCTTACAGCTACAGATTGTATGTCAGATTGTAGCTGTAACGGATCTACAAATATGTCATCCCTGAGTAGCATCATAGTGCTCCCGTGAGCAGGAATGCCCTTTTCCGTTTCAATATCACACCTCAGTTGTGTGTAGCGTCTGATTTTAAAGTCGTCTTGTGGTCGTAGCTTAGTCTCTTGTAAGCATACCAACAAGGGGTTATGCTTACTGATCAGAAGTTCCAGTTCTGGTCGATGTGCTCTTAAGCCTCGTATGTTCCATTGACGGATAGCCATGGCGATAGTAATGGGATATGTCACATATGTTCGCACGTTACGTAGGTTTCAGTGGTTGTCGGATCAATTTGCCCCTTTTCTTTGGTGTAGGGCTTGTTTCTGCAGGTTTATCCTGCCTCTTCTTTGCTGCAGATGCAGCAGCGTGGTCAGATGTTTCCTGCTCCATATCCTCTATGGAAGAGGACGGTTTTCCTTCTACAACTTTCGCTTCGAGGGGCTCGAAGCAATTGGAAATTCCGACCGACGTAGATGACGGTCGCCGGTCGGAGTCCTCCCTAGAAGATGACTCCGACGATGATCTAGGAGACGCTCTAGGGCTACGTTTCTTGGACTTTTCTGGAGCAGACTTTGTGCTTTCTTTCAGGAAGGCAGTTCTATCATACTGAGGCTTGAACTTGATATCTGGTGCATTGTACACAATGGGCAATTTCGTCCTGTTGTTAGACGTCGATGCTTTGTCAGGCGACTTCACTGACTTGTTATTTTCAGTAGACTTAAATGTTGTTCTTGGAGTTTTAGATGGTGTTACTGAAGCTCTTGGTTGCGATCTAGGCACTAGAACTTTCTCTGATATTGTTGCCCCGTTTATATCAGATATTTGGGTACCAGCCCCCGTTTCAGTGACGGAGTAGCCGCCACAGAGCTATAGGTACGGGAGGTGGTTGAAGTGGGCTTGAGGACACAAAGAAGTTTCCGGGCTTCCGAAAAGGATACCTTTTTTCAACCTGGATCTCCTGAAAAGCTCGCTCTTCAATAAAACGGGGGCCTTCTCGTGAACTTGATGGATGTTCACCGCTACAATTTACGCATGCTGGAGGTGACGTACATGCATTTTGATGCCGGCTCCACAGCTGACACATGTAGGTGCGCCTTTACAGAATGCACTAGTGTGACCGAACCGCTGACATTGGTAGCATCTCAGAGCGTTAGGTATGTATGGTCTAACCTCAATCACTTCATATCCTGCCCTGATCCTTTGAGGGTGCGAGTAGGAACCATATCCCCTCGTTCTCTTCTTTGGACACGATAGAGTGCAGTTACGCCTTGTTCCTGGAGGTTCTCCTGAATATCCTCTTTGGATATTCCATCCAACGCGCTAGTGTTTACAACACCGCGCGAGGAATTCAGGGTCCAATGCATCTCCACTTTGACTGGATAACTGCCCAGCATGTTGGCTTTCAGTATCTTAGCTGCCTGGAATGCTGTCGTTGCTTCCAACAGCAGCGTGCCATTTCTAGATGTTGTACATGATTTAACAGCACCAGCTATTTTGTCAAGACCTTTCTGTATAATAAACGGATTAACCGTTGAAAAAGTTCTACCTTCCTCTGTTCGTTTAATAACTAGAGGTGAGGACCACACTCAACTACTTTATAACACTGTTTTCAAATAAATCTTTCCCACGTTTAATGTTTTTGGGGGGTGTAGGTTAACCATAATAGTTGGTCTAAATTTCGTCCCCCAGTGCTCCCCACCCACCACGGAGTCCAACAAAGGGTCATCCCACTGGGATGACAGGGCTACACAAGGGATATAGCCAGCTCGCCGTCCCACTCACCCGGAGGTCGGTACAATACCTAATGCTGGCCAATTGATTAGGGGTGGGTTATTCCCTAACCTCCCGTTAGACGGAGCAGAAGCCAAAGTAGTGTATTAGAAATGCGCACCCTTACCGAATTCAGAAGAAACACTGTTACGAGCTCAGATACGCATCCCTCAACCACCAGGAAAAACCTTTCCACCGACACGGGTCCCCAAGCACGGCCTACACGAAGGTGGGCCTGTTGACCGTCTCGCTCAACCACGAGGAGTAGCCCACGCGAGGGAGACTGTTGGCTCGGGACCCCGGGATTGCCAAACCCGTACCTACCGAAGTAGGCCACTGGGGGGGGGAGAGAAGGAGCGTGCCGCAGCAGTCCGAGTAGTCCTAGTTGTGCCTGCGGATGGCTACGATAGCGCAGGCCTTAGGAGGGAGCAGCTGGCGCACGCAGACTTGGGGCCACTCTTGAGGGAAGTGGAGGCAGGGACGTGACAAACCTGGGAGGACATCGCACCGAGGAGCGCCACCTACAAGTCGTACTGGGCCCAATGGGACTCGTTGAAGACCAGAGAGGGCGTGCTGTTCCGGGTATGGGTGTCACCCGATGGGAAGACGCAGAGACAACAGTTGGTACTTCCCCGTAGTAAGGTCCCGGATGTCTTGGAGGAAGTGCAAGCCGGTACTTCAGGAGGACACCTGGGAACAAACTGAACGACTGACAAACTACGGCAGCGCTACTACTGGCTCAGACTCCGAGCATATGCTGAGAGATGGTGCCGTCAGTGTCACGTGTGCGCTGCGAGTCACGGCCCCCAGACTAGGAGCCGGGGTCGCATGCAACAGTACAACTTCAGAGCGCCATTCCAACGGATCGCCGTTGACATTGCTGGACCGTTCCCAGTTTCCGACCGAGGCAACAATTACCTAATGGTGGTCGTGGACTACTTCACCAAGTGGCCGGAGGTGTATGCCATCCCAAACCAAGAGGGAAAGACAATCACAGACTGCCTCGTGGAGCAAGTGTTCTGTCGATTTGGGGTGCCGGTAGAGCTACACAGTGACCAGGGCACCAAATTTGAGTCCAACCTAATGAAGGAGGCACTACAAAGGCTTGGATTGAACAAGACGCGCACGACGCCTCTACATCCCCAGTCGGATGGCATGGTCAAAAGATACATCAAGGCCTTAGAGGAACACCTGAGGAAGGTCGTGGCCAGCCAAACGCGAGACTGAGACGTCAAGGTGCCTCTGTTCTTGCTTGCCTGCCGCTCGTCTACACACGACACAACTGGGATGACGCCAGCCAGCTTAATGTTTGGCCGAGAGTTACGCCTCCCTTGTGACCTGGCTTTTGGAAGCCCTCCTGAAGCGAAACAGCCAGCGACCGAGTATGTGGAGAACTTGGTGGACCATCTCCACGACATGCACGAGATGGCTCACCAGAAGATCCAGAAGGCAAGCGACCGCATGAAGACCAGGTATGACAGGCAAGCCAACAGCCAAGGGTTCCAGCAAGGTGACCTGGTCTGGTTGTACCGCCCTACCCAGACCAAGGTATGCTGCCAGAAGCTCCAACAGCCATGGCAAGGACCGTACCGGGTGGTGAAGAGGATTAACGACGTGGTGTACCGCATCCAGAAGGTTCCCCGAGGTATGATGTTGGTGGTACACCTGGATCGCCTGGCACGCTACTATTGTACTGTTCGCGACGACCAGCTTTGAGGAGGGAGCAGTGTCACCCGAACGTCGGAACTCCCTATAGAACCGGTGGGCAGTAGGGCCAGGGGGGAAGCATTGAGCTATGCCTATCCATTTGTCTCGTGTCACTAACTGAAGGGTTAATAAGGGGAGCGGCGCGAGCTCTGTACCGTCTCTTTCGCCTCCAACCAGACGTCTCGAAACCTCTGGATAACTGTGCGCGCCGCGAACCTTCCGGAAACGGTGATCTTCCCTATATAAGGCCTGTAGTTTGCGAGTCAGTTCAGTTCTTCGCGAGCAGTGGTGAGGAGCACACTGTGAGGGAATGGACTGGAGGACTGTGTACATGCATCGGAGGAGTGTACGTATTTGCGAGTGCAGAGTGGAATTGTGACGGACGAACAGGTGCATTGCAATTGTGTGCGTAATGTAATTCTGCGTAATCGGCAGGTGTTCCAACTGTAATTCGGTTGAAATAAAGAACATTTTGAGTCTGTGCAATTGGACTTTTAATTTCACGAACCCAGAAGGTCAAAGTATTAAGTATGCCATGAAAAATTTTACAAGTGCAATGTATATTTCATTTTTTAAAGTATTGTTATCTCCATGGCACTATTACAGTCATAGTTAAATAGAGATGTGTTACATCAAAGTTAGCAAAACTGTTATATGTGAATGATGATGCAAAGGATTCTCCACAGCCAGAAGTTCTAGATTGAGCAGTTGCACAACGCAGCGGAAAGCCGACAGCTCCTCATTCTCAGGATTTATTTGTGGTACAACATTCTGTGGAAATGAAGGTGCATCTGTAGCCGCAAATTTGATGTACTTTGATGTACTTTAAATGGCAGAAATAGAGGTAGGGAAGACCGCTACTGATCAACTCTATTCTCCAATTTGGCTACTCTGGTACTGTCTTCGACACGAGAGGTACTGAAGAATGTGGTTGCCATTTTTAGTAGTTCAAACAAAGGCAGAGCCTAATTTTATATGGTGAGTGGCGTCCCATACGTCATACATGAGGATTGAGTTTTTGATAAGTATCCTTTGACATGTTAGAGATTGCAAGGATCCTTTCAATAGCCACTTTTAAAGGAGTATTTGGTTTGGTATAACTAACATCAGAACATTCTTCAACTATTTTATTATAACTGTTTTATCTAACACACTACCACCCCTACTTCGTAGAGAAATTGGAAGCTTTATTGCAGTGATATTATTTTCGTTTTCTTTCTTACGTGTATATCTTCAATATTTTACCCATGACTACCTTTTTATTCGATTGAATTGTGTGCCAATTTTACACATACGATCAATTTCAAATATTGTATATATACTTACGTTGTGAACAAAAGCTATCCTTCGATGTGACATTTACCAAACAAAAGAAATATACTTCACATTATTGTTATCTGTACAAAATTTGAAGATCAGCGTAGACAAAACGGCACCTCGAAAAGTCTTTCTGCAGCATTTAATGATGCATCTCTCATTTATAGTTTTATTAAATTTTTAAAATGTTGTAATCTTTACCATTGTACTTAACTGATTTTTAAAATTTCTAAGTATTCTTGTATTCTGTGTACATTTTGTTCTGCTCAGAATGTGTTTTGCTATGTCATTTATTAACTAATTAATTCACAATGTTAATGGTCACGATTAAACCTTAAAAGTTAAAGCGACCTTAAATAAAGCTTTACTAAAAACAAAATACTAGTTAGAGTAGAATGCAACATTTAATTGAAACGCTGAATATGACGCTCTTATCGGAAACAAACATTTTGATATTCAATGAACACACGAAATGTATTATTACTAACACCTGTACGTAGGCACGCGCGCATCTTAGTGGTGTTTGTGTGTATTTTGGTGGGCTGGAGAGTCTTAAAAGGTTTCAAATTTGTTCATATATATTATAGTAAATGCATGAGTTAAGGTAATGAAGTCAAAGCAGCCTGATTATTAGCTGGCTTTGTCTATTAAATTCATTTATCGTCTACAAGTAAAATGCATAAATAACAGAAAATATCACAGAGTGCAACAGAAATATGAAAGGGACGCAAATGTCGCACTAGCTCATTTTATTATCGTAGCTTAAGTGGAACACAAGCAACCTGATTTCCTACTTGCCTCTCTCAGTGCTTCAAAGGACCCGAACAAAGTGTACAGTGGTAATATATAAAGGGTTCCTCAGGTTGCCACTTTTGAACATGACTTCCCAACTAACTCATCCAGCTTTAAACGCAATATGTTGATATTAACCCATTTCTGTCACGGAGAAACGCTTATTCTGTTTATACAGAACAGTAGCGGACACATCAACTGCCATATGCCCCACCGATTCTGTTCGTGTATGTTACCCGCAAATGAATGTTGCTAGGTTGCTTATCTATGCAATAGTGGGGGAAGAGAAAAAGAATTGAAAGGATTGCATAATGAACTATTATTAAGATATACAGTGAAAGTAGATAAGGTAAATAAGAGAGGCAACAATAAGTATTGGTGTAAGTAGCACTTTGTGTTAAATACCCAGATGGGTAAACCATGATGCACTTCCATTTTTCTCACTATTACAGTATGGCCAGTTTGATTAAATAGTGTTGGTACTTTTAAAGACAGCATGCTTTCACTTTGGCAACCTCCAGCCATTGTGTTACGCTCGTCCTATTGCTAAGTCGTCTATTGGCAATTTTAACCATAGTATAAATGTATAAAGCTTAATCCAGATTGATCTGTGAATATTGTTGTGTATATAGATTTTGAATATAAGTATTGAAGAAAGCATCACTTCTCAGCTTTTTTGAGTTTGCAAAATTCGTATACACCTGTCTATTGAAAATAATATCAAAAGTAATACTCCATTTATGAGAGTTTTATTAACATTTTACAAACTGTCTAGAATGAAACTGTGGAAAGTATTGAGGATGACATAAAAAATTTTATAAGTGAAATGCATACTTCGTTTGCTAAGGTATTGTTATCTCAATGATACTATTACAGTCACAGTTCAATAGAAATGAGTTACATAAAAGTTACCAAAAGTGTTTTATCTGAATGGTGATGCAAAGGATTCTCCCCAGCCAGAAGTTCCAGATTGAGCATTTGCACAACGTAGCGGAAAGCCGACAGCTCCTCATTTCTCAGGATTTGTTTGTGGTAGAAGATTCTGTTGAATTGAAGCTGTATCTGTAGCCGCAACGGTAGCACTTTATGCACTTTAAATGGCAGAAAAGGTGGTAGGGAAGACCGATACTAATCATCACTATTCTCAAATTTGCTTATTCTGGTACCGTCTTCGACACGGTTAAGAAGTACTGAAGAATGTGGTTGCCACTTTAATGGTCCAGGCAAAGTCGTCCTGATTGTATATGGTGTGAAGTGTCCCCATCAGTACATATGAGGATTGATACTGATAAGCATCCTTTTACACGTTGGGGATGCAAAGCACCTGTCAATAACCATTTTAAAAGAGCAGTTGGTTTGGTATAACAGATATCAGAACATTCTTCAACTCCTTTTATTATAGTTGGGTTCTTTTCGTGCCAGGTATTCATTATTTCATTTACAAAGGCAATAATCTCCACGGATCTTGGTAATCATCCGTTTGATCCGAGAGATGATATCCACTAATCTTGTGTCTTTACATCAAAACATCTGCAATACTCAAGATAAATCTACAACCTTTTTGTACTCATTCTCTTGCAGCCGCTTGTACTCTTGATATGCTACAGTAATCTCTTTGGATAGCGCACTCAATAAGAGACAATAGATTTTTTTGATTGACCACTTTGAGTCGCCGCTAAAAAGGAACTTCTTGAAACATTTCTGTAGCAGCTTCTTTTCTTGAATCGCAGCTACACAGAATTTAGAGCAAGACTAGCAGAAACGTTATCATCTAGTATTTATCTTTTATATCCTTCAGCTTACTTTGCTTTGTTGTCATCGACACACCAGTCTTAAGACTACAGCCTTCCCCTTTCTCTTCTTCTGCTCCCGAAGTCCAAACGGTGGAAAGAATTTCATCATGTATATGGAATGTTGAAACAAGCTCATACAGCATTGCAGGTCACAACACCAGAACGACCACTAGCTGTACCACCAGTATTAAGTCATCTAGGGTTATTGCTTCATCTAATATTAGTAGATCAGATGATAGTGTATTCGGAAGTTCAAGAAGAGGCTCTAGTACTACTCCAAAAAGACCTTTCCTGCGTTTCAGCATCACATTAACACATTTTCTTTTTCACTTTGTTAATAAACTATCTATATTCAACTTTTTACAAAGATGATATATATCACAGAATGAAACAAAAGAAAAAGAGAAATTTATTAGTCACTGATTTCTCTTTGTCTATAATGCTTGGTTTCACTAATAAATAACCTTAAAAACACCTTTAAAATGTTTTAAGACTCCTCATTTACAGCTCTGTGATGAAATTTATTCAAATATGCCATATTTGATATAAAGTTTCAAAGGTAGCCCAAAATATCCATATTTAGCGAAACGGGATTGAAATATGATGACATAAATGTGAAAAAGGAGCCTAAACCCAGTTTTTAAAAATTATAAAAATGAAAAAATATAGAGCTTTTGTTTATCTGAAAGGGAATCGTTTTAGTGTTGAAAGAACTATCATACTCGATTCAGTGGTTCTTGAAACACCCAAAAACATACGCACACATGCCATATTTATTTTCTCTCTTTATATTATTAGTGTAGTCGCCAAACAATAATATAACCTCTTAAATTCAGCCCTTATGTTACTCATGAGAGGACTACGATTAGGATAATTTTACTGTTTAATTAAAGGTTGCATTTGGTAAATGAATACCTTAACTACATCAGCTGTTTTGTTTTCTTACTGCAGTGATAGCTTGCGTTCCAACACATCTGTTCTTTTCACCACCCTGGCTTCATTTCCATCTATTCCAAGCTTTGCGTAGAAAATCTATATGATATAATTTAATTATCTATCCAAATCTTAACCTACACACGCTAACGATACATTCTTCCACAGTGGCTACTGTGGTAGAACGATTAAAATTTCATCAGTGAACCTTATAGCGGTAACTACGAAGCCTGGGAGTTAAGTACTTACAGCATAGTAAGTCGCCACTACAAATGTGTATCTCATTAAATATGAGAACCCCTAGTTTTTTACCGGGAAACATACGAGACAGTTGGAGACTTTAATGTCATGACGGCAAGTTGGCCACGGTAGCTCAGTGTTTAAGAGCAACCGGATGGAGACCGGGATATGGTGGTTCAAATCCCGGACGTGACTTTGAACTTTTCAGTCAGACTCTACCTATCCACAATTTAATTCCTTTGCCGATATTTCATTTAGAGCGATAGATTCTTCCACTCCTGCTAGAGATGTCTTCCGCACGCTGAACAACTATTCCAATTTTGTAACCTTCGATTGTCTTCTTCATGTTTGTTATCGGCAACTTTACGTTGGGCTATTTCTTCTTAGAGACTTGCACTCTACTTATTGATCTTAGTGTGTTAAGTTGTTCATTGGGGGTTATTGCATGTCAGTATTTTTATGTTGGACTACTCTGGCGAAAAACACTTCGTACTACTACAGATGGCTGTAACAGAAATATATACCCATACTGAAAATAAAATATATAGCATTTTATCTAAATAAAAACATAGGCATGTCTCAAGGCTAAGCGAAATATTTCTTTTAAATTATTTTGTAATAATTATTGATATTGTGTCTTGTGGATGGTATAGAACTGTATTTTTGGACTATTTGTATAATCCCATTTAGAATATACAAAGTCTTAATGTTCTGCTCTAAAGGTTTGGGTGCCACAACCCTGCACAATATAAAAATATCAAAATATTTTTTCTTATTAATCTTGTGTAAATCGTTTCATTACAAAAATGCATAACCCTGTGTAAACCGGTTACCGTGAGACACGACGGGCACAGGGAACAGGCAGAAGTTGAGAAATGTTTACATATTTACTTGATGTAATAACACAGATATAGTAGTTTTATCAGCGTCTTTTGAAGCACAGTTTACATTTAAGTTGTAGTTGCAGCTTCGGTCCGGCCTCTACATTTGTAAAAACTGTTTCCAGTGTTCCGCAATCAGGTAAATATATATTAGCTGCACGTATCTTAAGCAGTTTTGTTCTTTTGTTTTCAAGAACTGAGAATCGACTTCATATATCAAGATTAACTTATTTCTCTACTCAGAAGAGTTTTATAGCGCAATAACCAATGCGGTAGGCTTACATACGAATGTCATCGGGTTCATATTCGGTGAAGTGCGTGTTGTGGTAGAAGTTTTCTTATGATTTTGCTCAGTTGCCAGGTAATTACGAATTATATATTGAATACCAGATCAAGACTTCCTGTACGTTGAAATTTTACGGATTACACTCAAACATGAAATCCAAAAAATATTTCTTATTCTTAAATCTAAGCGGTATTACCGTCCGCGCCTTGTCTGTGAGGTTAGACCGCTTGGTTCTCGCCAAGGTGGCCCGGGTTCGATCCCGGCGTCCCCGAGGTGCGTTTTGTGGTTGACAACATGGCGTTTTGCAGGGTTTTCTCCGTGTCTTCCGGTTTTCGCCACCAGCTTTCCACATATTGCTACACCATCTTTCCTATCACGTGATTTCTCTTGTACTTTCATTTCCGGCGTTGGGCTCATCTTTCATCCCGGAATCTCTGTGATCAAGAAACCTCTGATCCTCAACGCATTGTCTACGGGTCTCGAGGTTGCGCGTTCACAGGGCCCTATAATCTACTTAAGGAAATACAGTGATTCATTCATTCATTCATTCATTCATTCACGTGGCATCACACTTATTCTGCGTGTTTCTCGAAACAGCAGTCACACCAATACAACAAGTACAAATCATGCAAATCTTGATGTAATAAAAACACAGATTATCAACTTAAACATCTCACAAATGTACGCAACTAAGGCTGTCAGCCACACACTCAGTTACTTATCTATACTAAAGACAGAAAACCCCTGCGGTGTGACAAGTTACTGAAGCGATGTTAAACAGCAGGAAAAGAATTTGGTGTTACATTCACATAACTTTCTCGAACAGTTCGTTAAACGAATTATCTTACAAAACCCCATACTTCTATATGTTTTGTCTTAATCTCGAAAAATATTTGTGGAAATGGTAATATTACATAGTTTCTTATAGTCAAACGGTGTAGGAGTCGGTCACTCCATGGTATATGGTCCATGGTTCTTTCTCTTTGCATCTTTGCATGGCCAAAATGCGGTGGGGGAATCCAATGCGCACACTCATTGGATTTTCTCTACTCACTCTTAGTAAATATTTTAAAAGTACTGCATAAGCTTCTACTCAATTCATGTTAACTGAGATAACGGTTTATAAAAATTATTTTATTACAATGTTCTTATTGTCGCGAACCCGTACCTACCATCGCGCGGCTTGTTTACACAAAAGGTACTGATAGGCGGGCAGTGTGAAAACAAAGACCCTGTATAGAGAGACAGCATGCGGATAGGCGTCTGCCGAGGAAAACAAACTGAGGTGAATGGAAATTTCTGGACTGATAGATGTTACTCTGTTTCTGGTTTATTTTAGAACAACCTAGAATTATCGATGCCGGGATTTAAAGAGGCGACGACTGGCCAGGTGTCCAGTTGCAAGTTGTAAAACAGTGAGTTATTTGTGTAACAAGAGTGTTATTGTAAAGAGAGCTGAACTGAACGCTGTTATTGACCATGAAAGATTGAGTTATGTGATGTAATGTTTTACGTGAGAATTGAATAGTGTATCTCTACATAAATAAAGATCATTTAGAATTTCGGCAAATTGGACTTTTAATTCTAGGAACCCACAAAGTCACATTATGGATACAATAAAAATAGCAGAATATGGTATATGTAAGTGATAATAAAGTCTTTGAAAAGCTGGTTGCCCTGCGATGGTTTCTATATTTCATTCTGTTTATATGGACAGGAAATAAAGAAAGAGTAACGACTTTCCATTTAATATATATTATAGAATTCAATCCATAATTCTCGAAAGGAATATCTCGAAAATAGTTCTCTACCCAAAAGTTTCATTTGATATAAATGGTGGGCTTTAAGGTTATCTACATTTGTTGGCGTAGGAAGACCATATATAAATATATATAATTATAATCATAATCGTGCAGTAGGCTCTGGTTTTCCCTTTGTTACGAAGGTCTTACTATGACAACAAATGTATATGTCGTTAATTTATATCAAATAAACCTCTTGTGGAGATCACATAAGGCAATTTTATCCAAAGGCTGAGTCTTTTTATAAAATATAAGATTACAAATAGTTTTCAGTTAGAGATATTTTGTGTTAGAACGCTTTACAACATCTTCATGGCGCATACTGAGACGATGCTAAACTTAAATTCCATGTTAGGCACTTAAAGAACTTTACGTCTTTGAAATATGCGTCTCTCTCACACAAACACTCACATATACATACAAGCGCGCGAGCTTTTCCCTAATTCAGATTTTTCTTTATTCCAACGGTCTTGCAACCTGTATTTCTGATGCATTTTTTTATCTAGCACACTACTTCGCCTATTTCGTAGAAGTGGTAACTTTATTGCAGTGATATGATTTCCGTGTTCTTTCTTAGGTGTATATCTTTAATATTTTACCCATGACTACCGTTTTATTTGATTGAATTGTGTGCCAATTTTACACACTAGATCAATTTCAAATATTGTATATATATACTTACGTTGTGAACAAAAGCTATCCTGCAATGTGTGATATATACCAAACAAAAATAAATATAATTCACATTATTGTTATCTGTACTAAATTTGAAGATCAGCGCAGACAACATTGCATCTCGAAAAGTCCTTCTGCAGCAAAGAATGATGCATCTCTCATTTATAGTTTTATTAACTTTTTAAAATGGTGTAATTTTTACCATTGTATCTACCTGATTTTTAAAATTTCTAAGTATTCTTGTCATCTGTGTACACTTTGTTCTGTTCAAAATGTGTTTTACTATGTAATTTATTAACTAATTAGTCCACAATGTTAATGGTCACGATTAAACCTTAAAATTAAAGCGACCTTTTATAAAGCTTTACTAAAAACAAAATACTAGATAAAGCAGAATGTGACATTTAATTGAAATGCTGAATATGAATCGCTTATCGGAAACAAATATTTTGAGGTACAATGAACACTAGACATGTATTTTTACTAACACCTGAACGTATACACGCGCGCATTCTGGTAGTATTTGTGTATGTGTGTGTTTTGGGGGGCTGAGGGTTTTCAAGCGGTACTGAATTTGTTCTTATGTATTATAGTAAATGCATGAGTTAAAGTAATGTAGTCAAAACTGCATGATTAATAGCTGACTTTGTCTATTAAATTCATTTATCGTCTACAAGTAAGAATCAGCCAATAAAAATGCATAATCAAAAACAGCACCGAGTGCAACAGAAATATGAAAGGGACGCAAATGTCCCACTAGCGCATTTAACTATCGTAGTATAAGTAGGAACACAAGCAACTTGATTTCCTACTTGCCTCTCTCTGTGCTTCAACGGACTCCGAACAAAGTGTACAGTGGCAATATATAAATGGTTCCTCAGGTTGCTACTTTTGAACAGGATTCCCCAAGTAACTCATCCAGCTTTAAACGCAATATGTTGATATTAAACCATTTCTGTCACGGAGAAACACTTATTCTGTTTATACAGAACTGTAACGGACACATCAACTGTCAAATGCCCCACTGTTCCTGTTCCTGTATGTTACCCGCAAATGAATGTTGCTAGGTTGTTTATCTATGCAATAGTGGGGGAAGAGAAACAGAATTGAAAGAATTGCATAATAAAATATTACTAAGATGTACAGTGAAAGTAGGGAAGACAAATACGAAAGGCAACAATAACTATTAGTGTAAGTAGCGCTTTGTGTTAAATAGCCCGATGGGTAAACCATGATTCACTTCCATTTTTCTCACTATTACAGTATGGCCAGTTTGCTTAAATAGTGTTGTTATTTTTAACGAAAGCATGCTCTCATGTTGGCAACCTCCAGCCATGGTGTTATGCTCGTCCTATTGCTACGTCGTCTATTTGCAATTTTAACCAAAGAATAAATGTATAAAGTTTAATCCAGATTGATCTGCGAATATTGCTGTGTATTTAGATTTTGAATATAAGTATTGAAGAAAGCATCACTTCTCAGCTTTTTTGAGTTTGCATAATTCGTATATACATTTATTATCAAAATAATATCAAAAGCAATACTCCATTTATGAGAGTTTTATTAACATTATATAAACAGCCTAGAATAACACTGTGGATAGTATTGAGAATGACATTGAAAATTTTATATGTGGAATGCATACCTCGTTTGCTAGGTATTGTTATCTCAATGACACTATTACAGTCACAGTTAAATAGAGATGTGTTACATAAAAGTTACCAAAAGAGTTTTATCTGAATGCTGATGCAAATGATTCTCCCGAGCCAGAAGATCCAGTTTGAGCAGTTGCACAACGTAGCGGAAAGCCGACAGCTCCCCATTCTCAGGATTTGTTTGTGGTACCAGCTTCTTTGGAATTGAAGCTGTATCTGTAGCCGCAACGGTAGCACTTTATGCACTTTATATGGCAGAAAAGATGATAGGAAAGAGCAATATTAATCATCACTATTCTCAAATTTGCTTATTCTGGTACCGTCTTCGCCACAGTAAAGATGTACTGAAGAATGTGGTTGCCACTTTAATCGTCCAGACAAAGTCGTCCTGATTGTATATGGTGTGAAGTGTCCCAATCACTACATATGAGGATTGATACTCTGATAAGCATCCTTTTACACGTTGGGGATGCAAAGCACCTGTCAATAACCATTTTAAAAGAGCAGTTGGTTTGGTATAACAAATATCAGAACATTCTTCAACTCCTTTTATTATATTTGGGTCCTTTTCGTGCCAGGTTTAGATCATTTCATTTACAAAGGCAAAAATCTCCACGGATCTTTGATAATCATCCGTATGATCCGAGAGATAATTACCACTAATCCTGTGTCTTTACATTAAAACATCTGCAAAACTCTAGATAAGTCTAGAACCTTTTTTTACTCATTCTCTTGCAGGCGTTTGTACTCTTGATATACTTCAGTAATCTCTTTGGATAACGCTCTCAGTAAGAGACAATAGATTTTTTTGATTGACCACTTTGAGTCGCCGCTAAAAACGAACTTCTTAAAACATTTCTGTAGGTGTTTCTTTCTATGAATCACAGCTACAGAAAATTTAGAGCAAGACCAGCAGAAACGTAATCATCTAGTATTTCTCTTTTATATCCTTCAGCTTACTTTGCTTTGTTGTCATCGACACACCAGTCTTAAGACTACGGCCTTCCCCTTTCTCTTCTTCTGGTCCCGAAGTCCAATCGGTGGAAGAATTTCATCATGTATATGGAATGCTGAAACTAGCTCATACAGCACTGCAGGTCACAACACCAGAATGACCACTAGCTATACCACCAGTATTAAGTCATCTAGGGTTATTCCTTCATCTAATGTTAGCAGATCAGATGATAGTGTGTTCGGAAGTTCAGGAAGAGACTCTGGTACTACTGCAAGGAGACCTTTCCTGCGTTTCAGCATCACTTTAACACATTTTCCTTTTCACTTTGTAAATAAACTATCTATATTCCACTTTTTACAAAGATGATATATATCACAGAAGGAAACAAATGAAACAGAGAAATTTATTAGTCACTGATTTCTCTTTGTATATAATCCTTGGTTTCACTAATAAATAACGTAACAACACCTTTAAAATGTTTTAAGACTTGTCATTTACAGCTCTGTGATAAAAATAGTTCAAATATGCCATATCTGTTATAAAGTTTCAAAAGTAGCCCAAGATATCCATATTTAACGAAATGGGATTGAAATATGACATAATTGTGAAAAAAGAGCCCAGCCCAAACCCAGTTTTTAAAGCATTATAAAAATGAAATATAAAGAGCTTTTGTTTATCTGAAATAGGGAGTCGTTTTAGTGTTGAAAAACTATCATACTCGGTTCAGTGGTTCTTGAAACATACATACGCAAACATGCCACATTTATTTTCTCTCTTTATGTTATTATTGTAGTCGCCAAACAATAATATAACGTCTTCAATCAGCCCTTATGTTACTCATGAGAGAACTACGATTAGGATAGTTTTACTGTATAATTAAAGCTTGCATTTGGTAAATGAATACCTTAACTACATCAGCTGTTTTGTTTTGTTACTGCAGTGATAGCTTGCATTCCAACACATCTGTTCTTTTCACCACCCTGTTTTCATTTCCAATTTATTCTACGCTTTGAGTTGAAAATGTATATTATATAATTTAATTATCCATCCAAATCTTAGCCTACACACGCTAACGATACATTCTTCCACAGTGACTAGTGTGGTAGAACGATTAAAGTTTCATCAATGGACCTTATAGTGGTAACTATGAAGTCTGGGAGTTAGGTACTTACAGCATAGTAAATCGCCACTACAAATGTGTATCTCATTATATATGAGACCCCGTAGTTTTTTTACTGGGAAACGAGACAGTTGGAGAATTTAATGTCATGACGGCAAGTTGGCCACGGTAGATCAATGGTTAAGAACAGCCGAACGGAGACCGGGAGACGGTGGTTCAAATCTCGGACGTGACATTGAACTTTTCAGTCAGACTCTACCTATCCACAATTTAATTCCTTTGCCGATATTTCATTTAGAGGGATAGATTCTTCCACTCCTTCTAGAGATGTCTTCCGCACACTGAACAACTGTCCCATTTTTGTAAATTTCTATTGTATCTTCTTTAGGTTTGTTATCGCCTACTTTACGTTGGGCTATTTCTTCTTAGAGACTTGCACTCTACTTATTAATTTTAGTGTGTTATGTTGGTCATTGGGGTTTACTGAATGTCAGTACTTTGTTATGTTGGACTACTCTGGTGAAAAGCACTTCGTGCTACTACAGATGGCTGTAACAGTAATATATACCCATACTGAAAATACAAGCCTTGACACATCAAATGTCAAGTTTTGGTTTAATTTATGAGCCTTTACTGCGATTGTTATTACACATTACAAGTCTTATTTGTAAGATACGACATGTGCATGTACGAACAAAGTTATGTTCACTTTATTCAATTTCATGAAGCTGAAGCACAGTTGCAGCGATCAATAATTTTTTCCCAATGATGTACATAAGTATGAGTGTAGGTAGCGCTTTGTGCTAAATAGCCAGACTAGGGCCCTGTATTACGATCTCCGGTTACTAGCGGAAGTTTGTTACCTTTCAGTTATCAATAACTATTGGTTGGGTTCAGTGCCTCGTATTATGAACTCGATTTACCTCTTGGTTTGTTACCCTGTGATTTATGGTGGAATGTGAACAGTTGGCAATATTTTCCAGTACGATTCGATCTTGTTTGCAACGCTAAAATGTGTAATTAGCTGGAAAATCAATCACAGTAGTAGCATCGCGCGTCTTGTTTTAAACTTTTATCAGCTGTTTTCTGCATATTTTCGTGATATTTTCATTAATAGTTCATTCGTCATAAGGTCTACCATAGAAGATGGTAGGCTCGCGAAGCCGATGAAAAATGATGGCCGATCGTTACCGGAAGTGAGAGACAGTTGAGTGAGAGTTGGAGAAAAATAAACAGTTTTAGGTTAGCTAGCAAATTGTGATGTGATGAATGTATTTGCTAGGAAAATAAAGTGCAGTTTTTGTATTTGAAGCCTCGACTTTTTATTTTCACGAACCCACAAAGTCTCAGCTGGTGTCAGGAGTGGGATAACATCACCGAACTTCATGGCCTTGGAATCGGCATTGGAAATGATTTTGCAGAAGATGAAATAATTAACAGCGAAGTCGGAAGCGGCAAATAACGACTTGGCCGCGAAGATGAACGAGTTAACAACAAAAACAGAAGTGGCAAATAATAACCTGGCCGCAGAATTGAAAGAAATAAAGACCGAATTGACCACAGAAATGAAGGCAGCGAACGACAGTCTGGCTACGGAAATGAAGGAGGCGAACGAGGTCCTCGCCGCCAAATTTGAGGAACAGTTGGCCGGCGTGAGGGATGACGTGACGGAGCTGGGCAAGCAGATCGGCCAAGTGGACGAGCGCGTCGAGGACCTGGCGAACCGCTTCAATGACCTAGAGGAAAAGGGCGACAATAACGCCAAGTCCCTGAACACCATGGTTGAAGACGTCGAAGACCTCGCGAACCGCGTATACAACCTGGAGGCAAAGGCCGACAGCAGCGTCAAGTCCCTGAACGCCATGGTGGAGGACGTCGTCGGCAGGAGACGAAGGCTGACGCACCGGGACGCGACACAACATCGGTGCGCGTCAAACCTCCGAAATATGACGGCGCGTCAACATTCGAGGTCTTCCGCCGCCAGTTCCACACAGTGGCCAAGCACAACAGATGGTCACCGGAGGAGGAGGCCACACAGTTAATAGTCAGACTCCAGGGACGGGACGCGGAAATCCAAAACGCGGTGCAGACAACGGCGGCGCCCAAGGACATCTGGGAGGCCCTGGAGAATCGTTTCGGGAACCACCGCTTAGCCGCAGCGTACCGCAGCCAACTAAAGGCAAGGTCATAGCAGCCGGGGGAGACGTTGCAGGAGTTAGCCATAAAGATCGTGCAGCTGGCTAGCAAGGCCTTGGTTGACCTGCCACTGGAGTTCGTATCCCGAGAAGCTGCCTACAATTTTGTCGACGGGGTACGGGACACGGAGATTCGTCAGCGCCAAATGCTCGGCGAATATAAAAACATCCACGAGGCGCTGACAGCGGCATTAAGGATGGAGGCGGCCAAAGTAACATCTATCCCGACGTCGAGAACGAGGAGTGTCCGCTACGCCGGAGACAGAAGACCAGCTGAGGAACGCCGGCGAACACCTAGTGGCCTGTGTTGTGGGTGTGGACAGCCCGGACACCTGCAGAGAGACTGCCCACACCAGGAAGAGTGGCCAGAAAACGAGTAAGGGCCGTGGTGGAGAGGGTCACGTCGGCGCCATTACCACCATCCCCTCGAATGACAATCCGCGCCGTCAGCCGGCGGATGGATGACAACCTCATCGCGGACGGCTGGGTAAGAGGAAAGCCGTGCCGCGTGCTGGTGGACACCGGGGCGGCCGTGACCGTCATCAGACCTGACGTAGCGAAGGGTTTGCCGACGAGGAAGCCGAGCCGACCATACGAGTTGTGACGGCATCGGGCGACACCATGCCTGTGGAGAAGGAGGCCCTGCTGAAGCTGAACTTGGGACGGAGTGCCGTGCGTCTGTGGGTGTTCGTCGCGAAGGTGGCTGAGGAGGTGATTCTGGGACTGGATGCCCTCAGGAGCCACGAGGCGACGGTCGCCGTCGGCAGGAAGGTCCTGAGGCTCAACGGAGTAGAGGTTATACTCCGTCAACCAGAAGAGCGCCTTGGAAATGGCAGGGTCGTCTTGAGCGAAGACGTGGTTGTCCCCGCGAGGAGCGAAGTGATAGTGACGGCGCGACCGGAATGCCAGACAGCACGTTGGGTCCAGAGGCAGCAGGAGTACGGCTTCGCCTCGGAACATCGCAGAGGGAAGAGCCGTAACGCGGACGCTATGTCCCGAAGACCCTGTCCAGAAGAGTTCGGCCAATGCACAAGAGTGGAGGGGAAGGAGCGTGCCGCAGCAGTTCGAGTAGTCAGGGCAGTGCCTGCTGATGGCTGGGATAGTGCAGGCCTGAGGAGGGAGCAGCTGGCGGACGCAGACTTGGGGCCACTCTTGAGGGACGTGGAGAACCTGGTGGACCACCTCCACGACATGCACGAGATGGCTCGCCAGAACATCCAGAAGGTGCCCCGAGGAAAGATGGTGGTACACCTGGATCGCCTGGCCCGCTACGAAGGCGCTGTTCGGGACGACCAGCCTTGAGGAGGGAGCAGTGTCACCCTGGTGGTAGGCTCGCGAAGCCGATGAAAAATGATGGCCGATCGTTACCGGAAGTGAGAGACAGTTGAGTGAGAGTTTGAGAAAAATAAGCAGTTTTAGGTTAGCTAGCAAATTGTGATGTGATGAATGTATTTGCCAGGAAAATAAAGTGCAGTTTTTGTATTTGAAGCCTCGACTTTTGATTTTCACGAACCCACAAAGTCACATTATTATTATAGTTCGTTTATACTTCAGAGTTTTCCATAAAGTTAGGTTAGTGTTATAGGTTATATAGGCTGCGCTAGGTTAGTGTTATTGTAGATTAGGTGAGATATAAGGAGAATATATGGAATGTCTTGTTAATTTATGAATACCAAGAGATTAACAGTCAAAAGATTTTTAAAATAAGGTCTTATAACTGTTATTAATTCTGATAATAGTATTGCACAAATATAATTTGCCTAAAATGATTTGTTTAGTTGTTTATCCTCATGATAAAATTATCTCTTATATAAATTATCATTTCACAGGGGTATATGCAATGAGGGAAGATCCACAAACTATAAGTCATCCATGTATAAAAGCAATTTTATAAAGTATCCATTCTGGGACCAGTAACTTGGTACCTGATTTTTCAAACATATTATATTTGGCCAGTTATGAAGCAACAACTATGGTTTTCTGTAAAAAACAAAAGGTTGTAGCAAACTTCCATTTCTTCTTGACACTTCATAATGAAACGCCACATTTCAGTCACAGCATTTTGCCCTTGATTATAAAACGTAATTAAACAAATAAATGACTTCATTTAAATACCACAGGATAAAAGATGGGCAGGGATTAACATTTCTTTACATGTGCAATTCGCAGCAAATATATTTATGTACTGCATTTTTAGCATCTATAGTAAGAACGGCAAGAATCATAGGTAATACTTCAACTTGAACTTAGATAGCACACACACTGCCTAAACCGCAATATAATTAGCAAATGGTATTCATTAAGGCATATTGTAGGACAAAACCATTATGGTATTGTACTTGTGATTAGCTACATTACATGTGTGAACAGCGTTTACAATAATGGTTTGGACAACGATTCAAATTGCATAACAAAAAAAAATGTTCTATTTACTGTTTGCTTTACAGTTTACTTTCCTCTGGTAATGCTTTAACGAAAAGCATTAGCAAAGTCGAATGTTTCCTACTTCAGCATGTTTCTGAACATTTATACCTACCCACCTAAACATATAGTATTGCGTGTACTTTTCGATTTAGGTTTAATTGCTTTGTTTATTACAATTATGTTCGTTAAAACATGTTGTAATGTGGTCGCATAAAATATTGCATTGCTTGCAACAAGTCACTGACACCATAGGAAACTAGAAATTATCATTCCATAACCTATTACGTCAAGATACCTATTACTCATGTGGTTTATTTTATTTCATTTTGAACATGTCACAAATGTATACATGAAATCTTTCCGCATTCGAATTCTTTTAGCTCTTCTTCTATTAAATAAATACTGTGCCAACATTTCATTCTCAGAATCGCTGTCAACATTCAATCTAGCCTGGAGCTACGCCATTTTCTCTTTTGTGTGTGTAGGTAAACTCCAGGTTATCTCACTAACCGGTACTCGAGGTGAGGGTCAGTTTACCTCCAGAAATAAGTCTCAGTTACCATTAACCGAAGGTCCTAATACCAACATCTGCGTGTAACTCCAAGTTAACTGTTAACCAACACCTTAACCGGAGATCGTAAAACAGGCCCTTGATCTGGTAAACAATGATACACTCTCAGTTCTCTTACTTTTAGAGCATCGCTAGTTTTCATAAACATTGTTAGTATTTTAAGTGAAAACATGCAGTTTAACCATTAGTATAAACGTACAAGGTTCAATCAAATTTTGTCAATGAATATTGATGTATATTTACAGTTTGAACAAAAGTACAGTACAGAACAAAAGTATGGTTTATCAATGTTGTTAAGTTTATAGAATCCGAATATACTAGCTTGTTTGCCCACCACGGTAGCGTACATGGTAGCATGTCTGCCTCACATTCAAGGGGTCCCGAGTTGGAATCCCGGTCAGGGTAAGTTATGTGGATAAGCCTTTTCCGGGGTTTTCCTTTCTCTAAATGAGGTATTACAGGTAACTCTAAGCTCCGTGGAACCCGAACGCATTGAGCATCATTTCGTTAATCATACGATATGACGTAAATTACAAAAAAAAAACATTTATCAAAATGATATCAAAAGTAACACACGATTTATGAGAGTTTTATGACTATAATACGAACTGCCTGGAGTAACACTGTGGATAGTAATGTCACCCGAACTTCGGAACTCCCTATAGAACCGGTCGGATTAGGGCCAGGGGGGAAGCATTCAGCCTGTAGTTTGCGAGTCAGTTCAGTTCATGGCGAACAGCCGTGAGGAGTGCCCAGTGTGGGAACTGACTGGAAGACTGTATACATGCATCGGAGGAGTGTACGTAACTGCCAGTGCAGAGTGGAATTGTGACGGACAAACTGGTGAATTGTAATCGTGTGCACTACGTAATTCTATGTAATCGGCAAGTGTTCCAACTGTAATTCGGTGGAAATAAAGAACATTTTGAGCCTGTGTAATTGGACTTTTAATTTCACGAACCCACAAAGTCAGAACTGGCATCAGGAAGTGGGATAACGGCCATGGAATAGGCATTGGAAAAGATTATGGGGAAGATGAGCAAATTAAGAGCGAAGACGGAGGCGGCAAATACCAGCATGGCCGCGAAGCTGGAGGGTACAAATTACAAATTGGCAGCGGAACTGAAAGAAATAAAAACCGAATTGACCACGCAAATTAAAGCGGCAAACGAGGTCCTTGCCGCAAAACTTGAGGAGCAGTTGGCCGACGTAAAGGAGGAAGTCACGGAGCTCGGTGAGCGCGTCGAAAACTTGACGAGCCGCGATAACGACCTGGAAGGAAAGGCCGATAGCAGCGTCAAGTGCCTGAACGCCATGGTGGAGGATCTTGTCGGCAGGAGTTTGAAGGATTTAAAGGTCGACGGGCCCGGACGCGACACAACATCTGCGCGCTTCAAACCTCCTAAATACGACGGCGCGTACACTTTTCAAGTCTTCCGCCGCCAATTCGACGCAGTGGAAAAGCACAAATGCTCACCAGAGAAGGAGGCCACACAGTTAATAGCCAGCATCCAGGGACGGCCGCGGATGTCCTGAACGCGGTACAGACAACGGCGGCGCCCAGGAACATTGGGAGGCCCTGGAGAATCGTTTTGGAAACCACCGCTTAGCCGCGGCGTACCGCAGCTAGCTAAAGGCAAGGTCACAGCAGCCAGGGGAACGCTGCAGGAGTACGCCGTGGCAACTGAACAACTGGCTAGCAACCCCTAGTTGACCTCCCACAAGGGTTCTTATCCCGGGAAGCTGCCTACACATTCGTTGACGGGGTATGGGACATGGAAATTCGTCAGCGCCAAATGCTCGGCGATTATAAAACAATCCACGAGGTGCTAACGGCAGCATTAAGGATGGAGGCGGCCAAGGTAACAGCAATCCCGACCTCGAGAGCGAGAGGTGTCCGCTACACCGGAGAGAGAAGACCAGCCGAGGGATGTCGGCGAACAACTAGTGACCTGTCTTGGGGATGTGGACAAATAAATAAATAAATAAATTCTACATTCTTATGTTCCGATTACTTGAATCTATATCAGAACCTAAATTAACATTCTAACATTTTATTTTTATCTTTACATTTAATTTAACTTTGTTTATAATTTTGTTGACAAATTATATCTAATTAACTGCTTAACTTTGCAGTTGCCTAACCTATCAGTCATCATTGCTTCTTGATGACTGAACCTAACCTAAGTGTAGATTGAACATTTATGCGTTTGTTTATGTTTTAATATATTGCTGTCAAATCTCGAATTTATACTCTTCTATAAGGAGTTCCTTCTATTTATGTTTCCTCTCCTGTGATATTTTGTAGCCCGATGCTTTCCTCAAGTTCCTCATCTATGTCATCTAAATCTGCCAATGTTTGCTCAAATATAGGACTTAGGTCTCTTCGCTGCTCCTGTCTTTCGATTAGCCTTATGGATCCTCTTACTGGTACCAATGTGGCAGTTCTCTCAGGTTCCCTGTGTCTGCGATCCATAGATAGGGTGTACTCTTTCCATGCCTTTGATGATATATAATTCGTTAGTTCATCAAGTTTCTTAAAATCTACCTCGTTTCTTACAATTGTCCAAGTGTTTTTGCCTTGAAGCTCCTGTCTTAATTCGCCAACTTGATTGTCATGTATTCCACACTCAAAAGTTTGATGTTCTGGTGTTTCATCTATTTCACATATAGTGCATAGCCTTGTTTCTCTTCTTCCTATTCTATGTAAAAGTGGCATATGGTCCATGACCGGTTATAAATTGTATAATTCTTTTGGACGGGTTGAAATGCTTCATTTTCAATCTTTCATTTATATCTGGTAGTATTTCATGTACTCTACGGCTCTCTTCTATATTATGCCATTCGTGCTGCCAGTCCTTAAAAAGTTTCCTTCTTATCTGCCATCTAGTTTCACACTCCTCTCCTATTATTTCAGCTACTTTCTCTCTGTCCTTCTTCTTACGCCAATAGTCCGCTCCTCTAAATCTTATTAATAGATCCATTGGCCATATTCCGAGTATTACAAGTAGCGCCATGGTGGGGGTAGTCTTTGTAGCTCCTGCATATCTTAATAATATTTGTCGTTGAGTTCTCCTAATTAATATTACATTCCTTTTATTTCTTAATCTCTGTGCCCATGTACTGCTGCCATATGACATTATTACTACTGCTATACTGGTGTGGTATATTTTAATAACATCATGTGAGATATTAATGGTTCTTCGTACTATTGAAGTTAGCTTACCCATAACACCTAGTGTTTTTTGTCTTATACACTCTATGTGTCTCTGAAAGGTTAAATTTTCGTCTATCATTATTCCCAGATATTTATAGTAGCTTTTCTTGAGACCACTGCATCGTTTATTTTAATTGTTGGGTTTCTTTTTAGCTTACCTTTTGTAATTACATACGCACATTTTGAAGGTGCTATTTTTAGCTTAACTTCAAGACACAAGTTATGCAATGTGTCTGTTACTATCTTTGCTTTTTCCTCCAACACTTTTCCATTATTGCCATCTATGATGATCATTAAGTCGTCTGCATAGGCTATTGTTTCTGATGTAAGTAAGATTATTAAGTTGTTCTAACATGGGTTCGGTTAGTATGTCCCAAAATACAGGTCCCAATATGGAACCCTGCGGGCATCCTTTTGCTATATCTCTGATAATTTTTCTATTTTGTCCTATAAGCGTAACTGTTCTGTCAGTACAGTAACCCTTTAATATGTTGTAAAGGCATCTAGGATAATCTTGGTTTCTCATTATTCTGAAGAGTTCCGGCCATCATAAATTGTCGAAGGCGCCGGAAATATCAAAAAATATGTTTATCGCATTTTTATTTGGATTTTTCTTTACGTTATCAATAGATTTATTGATCGCATCTTCAGTTGATTTGTATTTCCGGAACCCATATTGCAGCTCCGTCATACCTTTCATGATTCTGTACTCGTTTATCCTTTTGTATAAAAGAAAGGATCTGGACAGCCCGGAAACCTGCAGAGATCCACACCAGGAAGAGCAGCCGGAAAACGAGTAAGGGCCGTCGTGGAGAGGAACACGTCGGCGCCATCACCACCATCCCCTCGAGTGACATTGCGCACAGTCAGCCGGCGTATGGATGACCGCCTCATCACGGACGGTTGGGTGAGAGGGAAGCCGCGCCGCGTGCTGGTGGACACTGGGGTAGCCGTGACCATCATAATACCTGACGTGGCGAAGGGTTTGCCAACAAGGAAGCCGAGCCGACAATACCACCTTGTCACGGCATCGGGCGACATCTTGCCTGTGGAGAAGGAGGCCCTGTTGAAGTTGACCTTGGGACGGAGTATCGTACGTCTTTGGGTGTTTGTCGCGAAGGTGGCTGAGGAGGTGATATTGGGACTGCATGCCCTTAGGAGCCACGACGCGACGGTCGACGTCGGCAGGAAGGTCCTGCGGCTCAACGGAGAAGAGGTTATACTCCGTCAACCCAAAGAGCGCCTTCGAATTTACAGGGTCATCTTGAACGAAGACGTGGTTGTCCCCACGAGGAGGGAGGTGGTGGTGACGGCGCGACCTGAAGGCCAGAGAACCAGGAACATGATGCTGTACCAGAAGACGCCTGTACACGGACGATGTGTAGCCAGCGTAGGGGTCGGAGTTGGGAACGTGCGAGCCCGTGGTAAGCGTGACAGCAATCGACAAAACACAGGACCCGGTGCCGACGCAACTCCTGGGGACCCGGCTAGAAGGCGTACTGGAGAGAGCGGACGACCATCTGACCGCAGAAAAACTGGTGAAATTTCGACAACAACTGAGGTGATACCAGCGCGTCTTCAGCGAAGGCGACAGTTACTACGGCCATACGGAGAAACTGCTTCATCGCATCGACAACGAGGACGCCCGGCCTTTTCGTCAAACACCTACATGCGTTCCGCTGGCGAAGCAAGGGGCGGTACGAGACATGCTGGGGGACATGAGATCCAGGGGAGTGACTGAAGAGTTTGACAGCCCTTGGTGTTCTCCTGTATAAGAAGAGCGAGCTGCGCTTCTGCGCAGACTACACGAAGTTGAACGCTGTCACTCGGAAGGACTGTTTCCCCTTACCCCGGATTGACGACACCCTGGACACGCTAGCCGGTGCACAGTTGTTCTCGACCCTGGACCCGAAGTCGGGCTACTGGCAGGTAGCTCTAGATCCGAGAGACAGTTAGAAGACCGCATTCTCGACAGGCCAAGGGCTCTGGCAGTTCACAGTTAGACCCTTTGGCCTCTGCAACGTACCAGCTACCTTTCAAAGCCTCATGGAGTCAGTGATGAGAGGACTGACTTACGACGCCTGCCTGCTGTACTTGAACCACATCATTATCATCGGTGGGACTTTTGAAGACCATGTCGAGAATCTGAGTAAGGTGCTACAGAGATTGCAGGCGACCAACTTGAAGCTGAACGCGATGAATTGCCAGCCTTTCCGCAAGGAAGTGACCTACTTGGGAAACATAGTCTCAGCAACTGGCTTGGCCACAGACCCGGAGAAGACACAGGCTGTGAGAGATTGGCCTCGCCCAAAGGATAAGAAAGAGTTGCGCAGTTTCCTGGGGCTGTGCAGTTATTACCGGCGCTTAATAAAGGGGTTCTCTAACATCGCCAAACCCCTCACCCACCTGACAGAGGAACACCGGCCGTATGTTTGGACAGAGGAGGCCGAATGTGCTTTCCAGCACCTGATGAAGACCCGGTGCAGTGCTCCAATTTTGGGTTTCCCACAACCGGGTGGCGCCTTCATTGTGGACACCGACGCCAGCGACCATTGCATTGGAGGTGTCCTGTCGCAGATTCAGGACGGCAATGAGCGGGTGGTAGCCTACTACAGCTAGACGCTATCCAAGGCAGAGAAGAACTACTGCGTCACCCGGCGAGAACTGCTGGTGTTAGTAAAGCCATTGGAGCACTTCCACAAGTACCTGTGTGGTCAGCCATTCCACCTGAGGATTGATCACTCTACCCTTACCTGGCTACTGAGCCTCGGAAACCTGGAAGGCCAGACAGCACGTTGGGTCCAGAGGCTGCAGGAGTACCTTTTCACCTCGCAGCATCGTACAGGGAGGAGCTATGGTAACGCTGACGCTATGTCCCGAAGACCCTGTCCAGATGAGTGCGGCCATTGCACAAGAGTGGAAGAGAAGAAGCGTGATGCTGCTGATGATGATGATGAGTATAAGGGCGCTCAACTGCAAAGGTCATCAGCGCCCTTTTTAAAAGAAACTGGTCATGGCAAAAGAAAATCCTCTAAAACACTATAAATATCTCAAAAGAATGACAAAAAATACATACGCGATAAAAAATAAAAACAATAGAAATGTCATCTAAAAAGTCATAAATTCTATTTGCTAAATCCTAAAATCTAATCTCGAAAAGAATCTCAAAGTCCTCTCCACTACTGCGTGGTGAAAACACTCTAGCAGCACGTGTCGTACAGAAAACGCTTATTTGCAAAACGGACACAGAAGAGAAGGGTCCTTTTTAAACAAAAAACTATGAGAAAAAAATCAGTGCCCAATTCGTAACCGAGCCAAACTCACCTCCTAGGGACGAGATGTCCGAAAGGAGGTAACCCAGGGAATCGGACGCTCTGTGACAGATCTAAGTTTATTATTGCGGAGAGCGGACCACTCATCCTGCCAGCTCTCCGCAATACGGCCCTAAAGTCTTCCGATATCACAGATGGTATTCGAACCCTGGGCTTCATGATAGCCGTCTTGGCTGCTGAATCCGCCATTTCATTCCCCCGCAAGCCTACGTGACTAGGGATACATGCGCACACCACGTTAACGCCAGAAGCGTGTAAAACGTGGAGGGCATCCTGTATACGCTGCACAATAGGGTGGTAGTTGTACAGTTGCCGTAGGCTTTGAAGTGCACTGACGGAATCACTGAGGGTTAAGCAGTCCCCAACTTTCGTCGACGTACGTGTAAAATGGCCCGGTATATTGCATAAAGCTCTGCAGTAAAAATGGAAGTGCTAGTGTGGAATCCGAATGTATACGGTTCGGTTCCACACACGTAAGCACAACCAACACCATTTGAGTTCTTGGAGCCATCAGTATAAATTACAAAATGGTCCTCATATCGCGATAAAAATTCTAAAAAACATGTGCGGATACTAGACATAGACATGGTAGTTTTATATATTTAGTCACGCCCAGATCAACCGGGGACGCTCTGCACAACCAAGAAGGTTATGTCCTCTCCGCCCTAGGATACATCTTGGGCATTTCAGTATCAAGATGTCTAAGGAGCTCCCGGAAACGAAAACGAGGTGGCTTTGGTTTAATAGAAGTGTTCCTATAGCGCACGTCCATGAAGGTATTAAAGAACGGCGTAAACGATGGATGTGTGGGCATGCAATTAAGTCCACAGCCATAATTGATTAATAACATGTTACGCCTGTACTGCAGAGGAGGTCCTGCAGACTCAGCATACAGGCTTATAACTTGGCTAGTTGGAAATGCCCCAACTGCTATCGTATGCCACAATTATGGACTCTGTCTAATCTCTTTAGCACAGATGGTCGTGCTGAGCCATAAAGGATACTACCATAATCTAATTTGGAACGGATGAGTGCTCGATAAAAGTCGCAATAACACTCTACGATCCGCTCCCCACGATTTTCCAATTAGTACCCGCAAGATATTTAAAGATCGGTCACATCGTGCTTTCAGTTGTGCTATATGCGACAACCAACTAAGTTTTCTATCAAAAATCAATCCAAGGAACCTCGTCTCATCTGCAAAAGGTAGTAGATCAGCGCCTAGCCGGAGCCTTTGAGGTAGTCGACTCTGCTGACGCTAGAAGTTAACACAGATGGTTTTCTCAGCGGAGAATCGGAAGCTGTTTTTTAAACTCCAACTCTTAAGGTTGTCCAAGGTGGTCTGAAGACGGCGCTCTAAAAACGGAGTGCGCTGATATGTACAGTAGACGGCAAAGGCGTCTAAAAATAGGCATGACGAGACACCCGGAGGTATACATTTCGAGATAGAAGTAATCGCAATAGCAAACAACGTAACACTTAGTACCGATCCCTGTGGTACACCGTTCTCTTAAACAAAAAGGTTCGAAAAAACCGAGCCAACCCTTACTCGGAATACGCGGTCTTTCAGGAATTCCTGAAGGAAGAGTGGTAGGCGACGACGTATATTCATGGTGTGCAGAGTACGTAGCAACCCTGCCCGGCAGCACGTATCATAAGCCTTTTCGAGGTCAAAAAATATTCCGACTCTTTGACAGTTCTTAAGAAATTCGTCCATAATCTGTGTCGACATGGACACAAGATGATCCACTGTTGAACGGCGTCGTCGAAAACCGCACTGAATGTTATTCAGTAGGTTGTGCGTTTCCAGCCACCATACCAACCGCCCATTTATCATACGTTCCATCACCTTGCATACGCAAATGGTGAGGGAAATAGGACGGTAGCTAGAAGGGAGGTGACGGTCCTTGGCAGCTTTCAAGGTACGTATAATGGTGGCTTCTCGCCACATGTCCGGAAACGAGGCATCAACGCAAACACGGTTATAGACCTCGAGCAGGAATGCCTTACCTTCAGGTGAGAGACGCTGTAACATATGAACGTGGATTCCGTCCGATCCTGAAGCTGTCAGTAGCGTTGATGAAAGAGCGGGTTCTAACTCTGCCAAGGTGAAGAGGCGGTTATAATCTTCAAGGGTTCTGGAACTAAACACGAAACCTTGAGATTCTACCTGAGTCTTAATGGAGATAAACTCAGGTGCATAATTGCTTGAGCTAGAAACCTGAGCAAAAGCACAGCCGAAGGTGTTAGCCACAACAAACGGATCAACAACAACTCCTGCAGTTGTTTTCAGACCAGCGATTGGCAGGTGGGTTGATTTTCCCGCCACGCACCTTAATTTATCCCATACAACAGATGAAGGTGTACATCTGTTAAAAGATGATACAAAGTTGTTCCATGAGGTATTTTTGCTATCCTTAATTAATTGCCTAGGCTTTGCACGCGCTATCTTGTACTCAATTAGATTACTTAGGGTAGGGTGTCGTTGGAATACCCTCAGAGCACGTCTACGAGCACGAATAGCGTTCCGGCAGTCGTTGGTCCACCATGGGACACGAAATCGACCGGGTTGTGTAGCAGAACGTGGAATATACTGTTCTGCAGCGGAAAGAATTTTCTCTGTGAGATGATCAACTAAATAATTCACAGAATCGTGCTCGTTGTATTCAAAGCCAGACAACTGGGTGTAAAGGTTCCAGTTGGCACGATCAAAGCGCCATCTGGTGATACGTGAGGGAGACACATCTTGTGCTAAGAGACTAAGAAGACATGGAAAGTGGTCGCTGGAATGTAAATCAGAGATGACATTCCACTGTAATGAGACAGCTAATTGGGATGTACACACTGCCAAATCGATGTGCGAATAGGTGTTGAACGCGAGAGGAATGTTGGCTCTCAGGTGTTCAGGAGAACCAAGCTATTGCTCTCCAGGAATTTTTTCAATGAGCTTGCCTCTCAAACATGCCCGATTTAGCCCCAAAGTGGGTGATGGGCATTAAAGTCTCCCACTATTAGAAATGGTGTTGAGAGTTGGGAATCCAGATCTTCAAGGTCAATTAGCGAGAGGTTTTCCTTCTACAACTTTCGCTTCGAGGACCTCGAGGCAATTGGAAATTCCGACCGACGTAGATGATGGTCGCCGGTCGGAGTCCTCCCCAGAAGATGACTTCGACGATGATCTAGGAGACGCTCTAGGGCTACGTTTATTGGACTTTTCTGGAGCAGACTTTGTGCTTTCTTTCAGGAAGGCAGTTCTATCATACTGAGTCTTGAACTTGATATCTGGTGCTTGGTACACAATGGGCAACTTCGTCCTGTTGTTAGACGTCGATGCTTTGTCAGGCGACTTCACTGACTTGTTATTTTCAGTAGTCTGAAATGTTGTTCTTGGAGTTTTAGATGGTGTTACTGATGCTCTTGGTTGCGATCTAGGCACAAGAACTTTCTCTGATATTGTTGCCCCGTTTATATCAGATATTTGGGTACCAGCCCCCCGTTTCAGTGACGCAGTAGCCGCCACAGAGCTATAGGTACGGGAGGTGGTTGAAGTGGGCTTGAGGATACAAAGAAGTTTCCGGGCTTCGGAAAAGGAGACCTATTTTCATCCCGGATCTCCTGAAAAGCTCGCTCTTCAATATAACGGGGGCATTCTCGTGAACTTGATGGATGTTCACCGCTACAATTTACGCATGTTGAAGGTGATGTACATGCATTTTCATGCCGGCTCCACAGCTGACACATGTAGGTGCGCCTATACAGAATGCACTAGTGTGACCGAACCGCTGACATTGGTAGCATCTCAGAGCGTTAGGTATGTATGGTCTAACCTCAATCACTTCATGTCCTGCCCTGATCCTTTGAGGGATCAGAGGTCAGGAACAGGGTGCGAGTAGGAACCATATCCCCTCGTTCTCTTCTTTGGACACGATAGAGTGCAGTTACGCCTTGTTCCTGGAGGTTCTCCTGAATATCCTCCTTGGATATTCCATCCAACGCGCTAGTGTTTACAACACCGCGCGAGGAATTCAGGGTCCTATGCATCTCCACTTTGACTGGATAACTGCCCAGCATGTTGGCTTTCAGTATCTTAGCTGCCTGGAATGCTGTAGTTGCTTCCAACAGCAGCGTGCCATTTCTAGATGTTGTACATGATTTAACAGCACCAGCTATTTTGTCAAGACCTTTCTGTATAATAAACGGATTAACCGTTGAAAAAGTTCTACCTTCCTCTGTTCGTTTAATAACTAAGTAGCGAGGACCACACTCAACTACTTTATAACACTGTTTTCAAATAAATATTTCCCACGTTTAATGTTTTTGGGGGGTGTAGGTTAACCATAATAGTTGGTCTAAATTTCGTCCCCCAGTGCTCCCCACCCACCACGGAGTCCAAAAAAGGGTCATCCCACTGGGATGACAGGGCTACACAAGGGATATAGCGAGCTCGCCGTCCCACTCACCCGGAGGTCGGTACAATACCTAATCCTGGCCAATTGATTAGGGGTGGGTTAGTCCCTAACCTCCCGTTAGACGTAGCAGAAGCCAAAGTAGTGTATTAGAAATGCGCACCCTTACCGAATTCAGAAGAAACACTGTTACGAGCTCAGATACGCATCCCTCAACCACCAGGACAAACCTTTCCACCGACACGGGTCTCCAAGCACGGCCTACACGAAGGTGGGCCTGTTGACCGTCTCGCTCAACCACGAGGAGTAGCCCACACGAGGGAGGCTGTTGGCTCGGGAACCCGGGATCGCCAAACTACCGAAGTAGGCCCCTGGGGGGGGAAGAAGGAGCGTGCCGCAGCAGTCCGAGTAGTCCTAGTTGTGCCTGCGGATGGCTACGATAGCGCAGGCCTTAGGAGGGAGCAGCTGGCGCACGCAGACTTGGGGCCATTCTTGAGGGAAGTGGAGGCAGGGACGTGACAAACCTGGGAGGACATCGCACCGAGGAGCGCCACCTACAAGTCGTACTGGGCCCAATGGGACTCGCTGAAGACCAGAGAGGGCGTGCTGTTCCGGGTATGGGTGTCACCCGATGGGAAGACGCAGAGACAACAGTTGGTACTTCCCCGTAGTAAGGTTCCGGATGTCTTGGAGGAACTGCAAGCCGGTACTTCAGGAGGACACCTAGGAACAAACTGAACGACTGACAAACTACGGCAGCGCTACTACTAGCTGAGACTCCGAGCATATGCTGAGAGATGGTGCCATCAGTGTCACGTGTGCGCTGCGAGTCACGGCCCCCAGACTAGGAGCCGGGGTCGCATGCAGCAGTACAACTTCGGAGCGCCATTCGAACAGATCGCCGTTGACATTGCTGGACCGTTCCCAGTTTCCGACCGAGGCAACAATTACCTAATGGTGGTCGTGGACTACTTCACCAAGTGGCCGGAGGTGTATGCCATCCCAAACCAAGAGGGAAAGACAATCACAGACTGCCTCGTGGAGCAAGTGTTCTGTCGATTTGGGGTGCCGGTAGAGCTACACAGTGACCAGGGCACCAACTTTGAGTCCAACCTAATGAAGGAGGCACTACAAAGGCTTGGATTGAACAAGACGCGCACGATGCCTCTACATCCCCAGTCGGATGGCATGGTCAAAAGATACATCAAGATATTAGAGGAACTCTTGAGGAAGGTCGTGGCCAGCCAACCGCGAGACTGAGACGTCAAGATGCCTCTGTTCTTGCTTGCCTGCCGCTCGTCTACACACGACACAACTGGGATGACGCCAGCCAGCTTAATGTTTGGCCGAGAGTTACGCCTCCCTTGTGACCTGGCTTTTGGAAGCCTTCCGGAAGCGAAACAGCCAGCGACCGAGTATGTGGAGAACTTGGTGGACCATCTCCACGACATGCACGAGATGGCTCACCAGAACATCCAGAAGGCAAGCGACCGCATGAAGACCAGGTATGACAGGCAAGCCAACAGCAAAGGGTTCCAGTAAGGTGACCTGGTCTGGTTGTACCGCCCTACCCAGACCAAGGTATGCTGCCAGAAGCTCCAACAGCCATGGCAAGGACCGTACCGGGTGGTGAAGAGGATTAACGACGTGGTGTACCGCATCCAGAAGGTTCCCCGAGGTATGATGTTGGTGGTACACCTGGATCGCCTGGCACGCTACGATTGTACTGTTCGCGACGACCAGCTTTGAGGAGGGAGCAGTGTCACCCGAACGTCGGAACTCCCTATAGAATCGGTCGGCAGTAGCGCCAGGGGGGAAGCATTGAGACTACGCCTACCCATTTGTCTCGTGTCACTAACTGAAGGGTTAATAAGCGGAGCGGCGCGAGCTCTGTACCGTCTCTTTCGCCTCCAACCAGACGTCTCGAAACCTCTGGATAACTGTGCACGCCGCGAACCTTCCGGAAACGGTGATCTTCCCTATATAAGGCCTGTAGTTTGCGAGTAAGTTCTGTTCTTCGCGAGCAGCCCTGAGGAGCACCCTGTGAGGGAACGGACTGGAGGACTGTGTACATGCATCGGAGGAGTGTACGTATTTGCGAGGGCAGAGTGGAATTGTGACGGACGAACTGGTGCATTGTAATTGTGTGCGTAATGTAATTCTGCGTAATCGGCAGGTGTTCCAACTGTAATTCGGTGGAAATAAAGAACATTTTGAGTCTGTGCAATTCGACTTTTAATTTCACGAACCCAGAAGGTCAAAGTATTAAGTATGCCATGAAAAACTTTACAAGTGCAATGTATATTTCATTTTTTAAAGTATTGTTATCTCCATGGCACTATTACAGTCATAGTTAAATAGAGATGTGTTACATCAAAGTTAGCAAAACTGTTATATGTGAATGGTGATGCAAAGGATTCTCCACAGCCAGAAGTCCTAGATTGAGCAGTTGCACAACGCAGCGGAAAGCCGACAGCTCCTCATTCTCAGGATTTGTTTGTGGTACAACATTCTGTGGAAATGAAGGTGCATCTGTAGCCGCAAATTTGATGTACTTTGATGTACTTTAAATGGCAGAAATAGAGGTAGGGAAGACCGCTACTGATAAACTCTATTCTCCAATTTGGCTACTCTGGTACTGTCTTCGCCACAAGGGGTACTGAAGAATGTGGTTGCCATTTTTAGTAGTTCAAACAAAGGCAGAGCCTAATTGTATATGGTGAGTGGCGTATGTACGTCATACATGAGGATTGAGTTTTTGATAAATATCCTTTGACATGTTAGAGATCGCAAGGATCCTGTCAATAGCCACTTTTAAAGGAGTAATTGTTTTGGTATAACTAACATCAGAACATTCTTCAACTATTTTATTATAACTGTTTTACCTAACACACTACCACCCCTACTTCGTAGAGAAATTGGAAGCTTTATTGCAGTGATATTATTTTCGTTTTCTTTCTTACGTGTATATCTTCAATATTTTACCCATGACTGCCTTTTTATTCGATTGAATTCTGTGCCAATTTTACACATACGATCAATTTCAAATATTGTATATACACTTACGTTGTGAACAAAAGCTATCCTTCAATTTGATATTTACCAAACAAAAAAATATACTTCACATTATTGTTATCTGTACAAAATTTGAAGATCAGCGTAGACAAAACGGCACCTCGAAAAGTCTTTCTGCAGCATTGAATGATGCATCTCTCATTTATAGTTTTATTAACTTTTTAAAATGTTGTAATCTTTACCATTGTACTTAACTGATTTTTAAAATTTCTAAGTATTCTTGTATTCTGTGTACATTTTGTTCTGCTCAAAATGTGTTTTGCTATGTCATTTATTAACTAACTAATTCACAATGTTAATGGTCACGATTAAACCTTAAAAGTTAAAGCGACCTTAAATAAAGCTTTACTAAAAACAAAATACTAGTTAGAGGAGAATGCAACATTTAATTGAAACGCTGAATATGACGCCCTTATCGGAAACAAACATTTTGATATTCAATGAACACACGAAATGTATTATTACTAACACCTATACGTAGGCACGCGCGCATCTTAGTGGTGTTTGTGTGTGCTTTGGGGGGCTGGAGAGTCTTAAACGGTTTCAAATTTGTTCATATATATTATAGTAAATGCATGAGTTAAGGTAATGAAGTCAAAGCAGCCTGATTAATAGCTGGCTTTGTCTATTAAATTCATTTATCGTTTACAAGTAAGAATTAGCTGTTGAAGGGACGTCAATTTAAAATGCATAAATAACAAAAAAGATCACAGAGTGCAACAGAAATATGAAAGGGACGCAAATGTCGCACTAGCTCATTTTATTATCGTAGCTTAAGTGGAACACAAGCAACCTGATTTCCTACCTGCCTCTCTCAGTGCTTCAAAGGACACCGAACAAAGTGTACAGTGGTAATATATAAATGGTTCCTCAGGTTGCCACTTTTGAACATGACTTCCCAACTAACTCATCCAGCTTTAAACGCAATATGTTGATATTAACCCATTTCTGTCACGGAGAAACGCTTATTCTGTTTATACAGAACAGTAGCGGACACATCAACTGCCATATGCCCCACCGATTCTGTTCGTGTATGTTACCCGCAAATGAATGTTGCTAGGCTGCTTATCTATGCAATAGTGGGGGAAGAGAAAAAGAATTGAAAGGATTGCATAATTAACTATTATTAAGATAAACAGTGAAAGTAGACAAGGTAAATAAGAGAGGCAACAATAAGTATTAGTGTAAGTAGCACTTTGTGTTAAATACCCAGATGGGTAAACCATGATTCACTTCCATTTTTCTCACTATTACAGTATGGCCAGTTTGCTTAAATAGTGTTGGTATTTTTAAAGAAAGCATGCTTTCATTTTGGCAACCTCCAGCCATTGTGTTACGCTCGTCCTATTGCTAAGTCGTCTATTGGCAATTTCAACCATAGTATAAATCTATAAAGCTTAATCCAGATTGATCTGTGAATATTGTTGTGTATATAGATTTTGAATATAAGTATTGAAGAAAGCATCACTTCTCAGCTTTTTTGAGTTTGCAAAAGTCGTATACACCTGTCTAATGAAAATAATATCAAAAGTAATACTCCATTTATGAGTGTTTTATTAACATTTTACAAACTGTCTAGAATGACACTGTGGAAAGTATTGAGGATGACATAAAAAATTTTATAAGTGAAATGCATACTTCGTTTGCTAAGGTATTGTTATCTCAATGACACTATTACAGTCACAGTTCAATAGAGATGAGTTACATAAAAGTTACCAAAAGTGTTTTATCTGAATGGTGATGCAAAGAATTCTCCCCAGCCAGAAGTTCCAGATTGAGCATTTGCACAACGTAGCGGAAAGCCGACAGCTCCTCATTTCTCAGGATTTGTTTGTGGTAGAAGATTCTGTTGAATTGAAGCTGTATCTGTAGCCGCAACCGTAGCACTTTATGCACTTTAAATGGCAAAAAAGGTGGTAGGGAAGACCGATACTAATCATCACTATTCTCAAATTTGCTTATTCTGGTACGGTCTTCGCCACGGTTAAGAAGTACTGAAGAATGTGGTTGCCACTTTAATGGTCCAGACAAAGTCGTCCTGATTGTATATGGTGTGAAGTGTCCCAATCAGTACATATGAGGATTGATACTGATAAGCATCCTTTTACACGTTGGGGATGCAAAGAACCTGTCAATAACCATTTTAAAAGAGCAGTTGGTTTGGTATAATAAATATCAGAACATTCTTCAACTCCTTTTATTATAGTTGGGTTCTTTTCGTGCCAGGTATTCATCATTTTATTTACAAAGGCAATAATCTCCAGGGATCTTGGTAATCATCCGTTTGATCCGAGAGATGATATCCACTAATCTTGTGTCTTTACATCAAAACATCTGCAATACTCAAGATAAATCTACAACCTTTTTGTACTCATTCTCTTGCAGCCGTTTGTACTCTTGATATGCTACAGTAATCTCTTTGGATAACGCACTCAATAAGAGACAATAGATTTTTTTGATTGACCACTTTGAGTCGCCGCTAAAAAGGAACTTCTTGAAACATTTCTGTAGGAGCTTCTTTCCTTGAATCGCAGCTACAGAGAATTTAGAGCAAGACTAGCAGAAACGTTATCATCTAGTATTTCTCTTTTATATCCTTCAGCTTACTTTGCTTTGTTGTCATCGACACACCAGTCTGAATACTACAGCCTTCCCCTTTCTCTTCTTCTGCTCCCGAAGTCCAAACGGTGGAAAGAATTTCATCATGTATATGGAATGTTGAAACAAGCTCATACAGCATTGCAGGTCACAACACCAGAACGACCACTAGCTGTACCACCAGTATTAAGTCATCTAGGGTTATTCCTTCATCTAATATTAGTAGATCAGATGATAGTGTATTCGGAAGTTCAAGAAGAGAGTCTAGTACTACTCCAAAAAGACCTTTCCTGCGTTTCAGCATCACATTAACACATTTTCTTTTTCACTTTGTTAATAAACTATCTATATTCAACTTTTTACAAAGATGATATATATCACAGAATGAAACAAAAGAAAAATAGAAATTTATTAGTCACTGATTTCTCTTTGTCTATAATGCTTGGTTTCACTAATAAATAACCTTAAAAACACATTTAAAATGTTTTAAGACTCCCCATTTACAGCTCTGTGATGAAATTTATTCAAATATGCCATATTTGATATAAAGTTTCAAAAGTAGCCCAAAATATCCATATTTAGCGAAACGGGATTGAAATATAATGACATAAATGTGAAAAAGGAGCCTAAACCCAGTTTTTAAAAAATTATAAAAATGAAAAAATATAGAGCTTTTGTTTATCTGAAAGGGAATCGTTTTAGTGTTGAAAGAACTATCATACTCCATTCAGTGGTTCTTAAAACGCCCACAAACATACACGCACATGCTACATTTATTTTCTCTCTTTATATTATTAGTGTAGTCACCAAACAATAATATGTGTTAAATTCAGCCCTTATATTACTCATGAGAGTACTACGATTAGGAATATTTTACCGTATAATTAAAGTTTGTATTTGGTAAATGAATACCTTAACTACATCAGCTGTTTTGTTTTCTTACTGCAGTGATAGCTTGCGTTCCAACACATCTGTTCTTTTCACAACCCTGGTTTCATTTCCATCTATTCCAAGCTTTGCGTAGAAAATCTATATGATATAATTTAATTATCTGTCCAAATCTTAACCTACACACGCCAACGATACATTCTTCCACAGTGGCTAGTGTGGTAGAACGATTAAAGTTTCATCAATGAACCTTATAGTAGTAACTATGAAGTCTGGGAGTTAAGTACTTACACCATAGTAAGTCGCCACTACAAATGTGTACCTCATTATATGTGAGAAACCCTACTTTTTTACCGGGAAACATACGAGACAGTTGGAGACTTTAATGTCATGACGGCAAGTTGGCCACGGTAGCTCAGTGGTTAAGAGCAACCGGATGGAGACCGGGACATGGTGGCTCAAATCCCGGACGTGACATTGAACTTTTCAGTCAGACTCTACCTATCCACAATTTAATTCCTTTGCCGATATTTCATTTAGAGCAATAGATTCTTCCACTCGTGCTAGAGACGTCTTCCGCACGCTGAACAACTATTCCAATTTTGTAACCTTCGATTGTGTCTTCTTTATGTTTGTTATCGCCAGCTTTACGTTGGGCTATTTCTTCTTAGAGACTTGCACTCTACATATTAATCTTAGTGTGTTAAGTTGTTCATTGGGGGCTAGTGAATGTCAGTCCTTTTTATGTTGGACTACTCTGGTGAAAAGCACTTCGTACTACTACAGATGGCTGTAACAGAAATATATACCCATACTGAAAATAAAATATATAGCATTTTATCTAAATAAAAACGTAGGCATGTCGCAAGGCTAAGAGAAATATTTCTTTTAAATTATTTTGTACCAGTTATTGATATTGTGTCTGGCGGGTGGTATAAAACTGTATTTTTAGACTATTTGTATAATCCCATTTAGAATATACACTATGTCAAGTCTTAATGACCTGCTCCAAAGGTTTGGGTGCCACAACCCTGCACAATATAAAAATATCGAAATAGTTTTTCTTATTCATCTTGTGGAAAACGTTTCATTACAAACATGTATAACCATATGTAAACCGGTTACAGTGTGACACAGTATAATTCGTATTGCACGACAGGCACAGGGAACAGGCAGAAGTTGAGAAATGTTTACATATTTACTTGATGTAATAACACAGATATAGTAGTTTTATCAGCGTCTTTTGAAGCACAGTTTACATTTAAGTTGTAGTTGCAGCTTCGGTCCGGCCTATACATTTGTAAAAGCTGTTTCCAATGTTCCGCAATCAGGTAAATATATATTAGCTGCACATATCTTAAGCAGTTTTGTTCTTTTGTTTTCAACAATTGAGAATTGACTTTATATATCAAGATTAACTTATTTCTCTACTCAGAAGAGTTTTATAGCGCAATAACCAATGCGGTAGTCTTACATACGAGAGTCATCGGGTTCATATTCGGTGTACTGCATGTTGCGGTAGTAGTTTTGTTATGATTTTGCTCAGTTGCCAGGTAATTACGAATTGCTTATTCAATACCAGATCAAGACTTCCTGTGCGTTGAAATTTCACGGATTACACTCAAACATGAAATCCAAAAAATATTTCTTATTCTTAAATCTAAGCGGTATTACCGTCCGCGCTTTGGCTGAGAGGTTAGACCGCTTGGTTCCCACCAAGGTGGGCCGGGATCGATCCCGGCGTCCCCAAGGTGCGTTTTGTGGTTGACAACATGGCGTTTTGCAGGGTTTTCTCCGTGTCTTCCGGTTTCCGCCACCAGCATTCCACATATTGCTACATAACCTTTCTATCACGTGATTTCTCTTGTACTTTCATTTCCGGCGTTGGGCTCATCTTTCATCCCGGAATCTCTCTGATCAAGAAACCTCTGATCCTCAACGCATTGTCTACGGGTCTCGAGGTTGGGCGGCTCACAGGGCCTTATAATCTACTTAAGGAAACACAGTGATTCATTCGTTCATTCATTCATTCACGTGGCATCACACTTATTCTGCGTGTTTCTCGAAACAGCAGTCACACCATTACAACACGTACAAATTTTGCAAATCTTGATGTAATAAAAACACAGATTATCAACTTAAACATCTCACAAATGTACGCAACTAAGGCTGTCAGTCACAGTTACTGAAGCGATGTTAAACAGGAGGAACAGAATTTGGTGTTACATTCCGATAACTTTCTCGAACAGTTCGTTAAACGAATTATCTTACAAATCCCCATACTTCTATATGTTTTGTCTTAATCGTGATAAATATTTGTGGAAATGGTAATATTACATAATTTCTTATAGTCAAACGGTGTAGGAGTCGGTCACTCCATGGTCCATGGTCCATGGTCCATGGTTCTTTCTCTTTGCATGGCGAAAATGCGGTGGGGGAATCTAATGCGTACACTCGTTGGATTTTCTCTACTCACTCTTGGTAAATATTTTAAAAGTACTGCATAGGCTTCTACTTACTTCATGTAAACTGAGATAACGTTTTATAAAAATTATTTTATTACAATGTTCATATTGTCGCGAACCTGTACCTACCATCGCGCGGCTTGTTTACACAAAAGGTACTGATAGGCCCGCAGTGTGAAAACAAAGACCCTGCAGAGAGAGACAGCATGCGGATAAGCGTCTGCCGAGGAAAACAAACTGAGATGAATGGAAATTTCTAGACTGATAGATGTTCCTCTGTTTCTGGTTTATTTTAGAACAATCTAGAATTATGGATGCCGGGATTTAAAGAGGCGACGACTGCCCAGATGTCCAGTTGCAAGTTGTAAAACAGTGAGTTAGTTGTGTAACAAGAGTGTTATTGTAAAGAGAGCTGAACTGAACGCTGTTATTGACCTTGGAAGATTGAGTTGTAATGTAATGTGATGTTGTTACGTGAGAATTGAACAGTGTATCTCTACATAAATAAAGATCATTTAGAATTTCGTGAAATTGCACTTTTAATTCTAGGAACCCACAAAGTCACATTATGGATACAATAAAAATAGCAGAATATGGTATATGTAAGTGATAATAAAATCTTTGAGGAGCTGGTTGCCCTGCAATGGTTTCTATATTCCATTCTGTTTATATGGACAGGAAATAAAGAAAGAGTAACGACCTTCCATTTAATATATATTATACAATTCAATCCATAATTCTCGAAAGGAATATCTCGAAAATAGTGCTCTCCCCAAAAGTTTCATTTGATATAAATGTTGGGCTTTAAGGTCACCTACATTTGTTGGCGAAGCAAGACCATATATATAATCATGCAGTATCCTCTGGTTTTCCCTTTGTTACGAAGGTCTTACTATGACAACAAATGTATATGTCGTTAATTTATATCAAATAAACCTTTTGTGGAGATCACATAAAGCAATTTTATCCAAATGCTGAGTCTTTTTATAAAATAAAAGATTACAAATACTCTTCAGTTAGAGATATTTTGTGTTAGAATGCTTTACATTACCTTCATGGCGCATACTGAGACGATGCTAAACTTAAATTCCATGTTAGGCACTTAAACAACTTTACGTCTTTGAAATATGCGTCTCTCTCACACAAACACTCACATATATATACAAGCGCGCGAGCTTTTGCCTAATTCAGATTTTCCTTTATTCCAACGGTCTTGAAACCTGTATTTCTGGTGCATTTTTTTATCTAGCACACTACTTCGCCTATTTCGTAGAAGTGGAAATTTTATTGCAGTGATATGATTTCCGTGTTCTTTCTTAGGTGTATATCTTTAATATTTTACCCATGACTACCTTTTTATTTGATTGAATTGTGTGCCAATTTTACACACTAGATCAATTTCAAATATTGTGTGTATATATATACTTACGTTGTGAACAAAAGCTCTCTGGCAATGTGTGATATGTACCAAACAAAAATAAATATAATTCACATTATTGTTATCTGTACTTAATTTGAAGATCAGCTCAGACAACTTTGCATCTCAAAAAGTCCTTCTGCAGCAATGAATGATGCATCTCTCATTTATAGTTTTATTAACTTTTTAAAATGGTGTAATCTTTACCATTGTATTTAACTGATTTTTAAAATTTCTAAGTGCTCTTGTCATCTGTGTACATTTTGTTCTGTTCAAAATGTGTTTTGCAATGTAATTTATTAACAAATTCATTCACAATGTTAATGGTCACGATTAAACCTTAAAATTAAAACGACCTTCTATAAAGCTTTACTGAAAACAAAATACTAGATAGAGGAGAAGGTAACATTTAATTGAAACGCTGAATATGAACCTTTATCGGAAACAGATATTTTGAGGTTCAATGAACACACGAAATGTATTTTTACTAACACCTGAACGTATGCACGCGCGCATTCTAGTAGTATTGTGTGTGTGTGTGTGTGTGTGTGTGTGTGTGTGTGTGTGTGTGTGTGTGTGTGTGTGTGTGTGTGTGTGTGTGTGTTTTGGGGGGCTGAGGGGTTTCAAGCGGTACCAAATTTGTTCTTATATATTATAGTAAATGCATGAGTTAAAGTGATGAAGTCAAAAACGCATGATTAATAGCTGGCTTTGTCTATTCAATTCATTTATCGTCTACAAGTAAGAATCAGTTGCTGAAGGGACGCCAATTAAAAATGCATAATCAAAAGCAACGCCGAGTGCAACAGAAATATGAAAGGGACGCAAATGTCGCACTAGCACATTTAACTATCGTAGTATAAGTAAGAACACAAGCAACCTGATTTCCTACTTACCTCTCTCAGTGCTTCAAAGGACCCCGAACAATGTGTACAGTGGTAATATATAAATGGTTCCTCAGGTTGCTACTTTTGAACCTGACTTCCCAAGTAACTCATCCAGCTTTAAACGCAATATGTTGATATTAACCCATTTCTGTCACGGAGAAACGCTTATTCTGTGTATACAGAACAGTAACGGACACATCAAATGTCAAATGCCCCACCGAACCTGTTCCTGTACGTTACCCGCAAATGAATGTTGCTAGGTTTCTTATTGGTGCAATAGTGGGGTAAGAGAAAAATTATTGAAGGATTGCATAATAAAGTATTATTAAGATATACAGTGAAAGAAGAGAAGACAAATAAGAAAGGCAACAATAACTATTAGTGCAGGTAGCGCTTTGTTTTATATAGCCAGATGGGTAAACCATGATTCACTTCCATTTTTCTCACTATTACAGTGTCGCCAGTTTTCTTAAATAGTGTTGCTATTTTTAACGAAAGCATGCTTTCATGTTGGCAACCTCCAGCCATGGCGTTATGCCCGTCCTATTGCTACGTCGTCTATATGCAATTTTAACCATAGTATAAATGTATAAAATTTAGTCAAGATTGATCTGTGAATATTGACGTGTATTTAGATTTTGAATATAAGTATTGAAGAAAGCATCACTTCTTAGCTTTCTTGAGTTTTCAAAATTCTTACATACCTGTCTTATCAAAATAATATCAAAAGTAATACTCCATTTATGAGAGTTTTATTAATATTATACAAACTGCCTAGAATGACACTGTGGATAGTATTAAGTATGATATGAAAAATTGTATAAGTGGAATGCATACTTCGTTTGCTAAGGTATTGTTATCACAATGACACTATTACAGTCACAGTTAAATAGAGATGTGTTACATAAGTTACCAAAAGTGTTTTATCTGAATGGTGATGCAAAGGAGTCCCCCAGCCAGAAGTTCCAGATTGAGCAGTTGCTCAACGTAGCGGAAAGCCGACAGCTCCTCATTCTCAGGATTTGTTTGCGGTACATGATTCTGTGGAATTGAAGCTGTATCTGTAGCCGCAACGGTAGCACTTTATGCACTTTATATGGCAGAAAAGGTGGTAGGGAAAACCGATACTTATCATCACTATTCTCAAATTTGCTTATTCTGGTACCGTCTTGGCCACAGTTAAGAAGTACTGAAGAATGTGGTTGCCACTTTAATGGTCCAGACAAAGTCGTCCTGATTGTATACGGTGTGAAGTGTCCCAATCAGTACATATGAGGATTGATACTCTGATAAGCATCCTTCTACACATTGGGGATGCAAAGAACCTGTAAATAGCCATTTTAAAAGAGCAGTTGGTTTGGTATAAATAATATCAGAGCATTCTTCAACTCCTTTATTATAGTTGGGTCCTTTTTGTGCCAGGTTTTGATGATTTCATTTACAAAGGCAATAATCTCCACGGATCTTTGGTAATCATTCATATGATCCGAGAGAAGATATCCACTAATCTTGTGTCTTTACATCAAAACATCTGCAAAACTCAAGATAAGTCTACAACATTTTTGTACTCATTCCCTTGCAGCCGTTTGTGCTCTTGATATGCTGCAGTAATCTCTTTGGATAGCGCACTCAATAAGAGAGAATAGAGTTTTTTGATTGACCACTTTTAGTCGCCGCTAAAAAGGAACTTCTTAAAACATTTCTGTAGGTGCTTCTTTCTTGAATCGCAGCTACAGAGAATTTAGAGCAAGACAAGCAGAAACGTTATCATCTAGTATTTCTCTTTTATATCCTTCAGCTTACTTTGCTTTGTTGTCATCGACACACCAGTCTTAAGACTACAGCCTTCCCCTTTCTCTTCTTCTGGTCCCGAAGTCCAAACGGTGGAAAGAATTTCATCATGTATATGGAATGTTGAAACAAGCTCATACAGCACTGCAGATCACAACACCAGAACGATCACTAGCTATACCACCAGTAATAAGTTATCTAGGGTTATTCCTTCATCTAATATTAGCAGATCAGATGATAGTGTATTCGGAAGTTCAAGAAGAGACTCTAGTACTACTCTAAAAAGACCTTTGCTGCGTTTCAGCATCACTTTAACACATTTTCTTTTTCACTTTGTTAATAAACTATCTATATTCAACTTTTTACAAAGATGATATATATCACAGATTGAAACAAAAGAAAAAGAGAAATTTCTTATTCACTGATTTCTCTTTGTATATAATCCTTGGTTTCACTAATAAATAACCTTAGCATCACTTTTAAAATATCTTAAGACTTCTCTTTTACAGCTCTGTGATGAAAGTTATTTAAATATGCCATATTTGTTATAAAGTTTCAAAAGTAGCCCAAGATATCCATATTTAACGAAATGGGATTGAAATATGATGACATAAATGTGAAAAAAGAGCCCAACCCCTGTTTTTAAAAAATTATAAAAATGAAAAATATAGAGCTTTTGTTTATCTGAAATAGGGAGTCGTTTTAGTGTTGAAAAGCTATCATACTCGATTCAGTGGTTCTTGAAACACCCAAAAACATACGCACACATGCCATATTTATTTTCTCTCTTTATATTATTAGTGTAGTCGCCAAACAATAATATAACCTCTTAAATTCAGCCCTTATGTTACTCATGAGAGGACTACGATTAGGATAATTTTACTGTTTAATTAAAGGTTGCATTTGGTAAATGAATACCTTAACTACATCAGCTGTTTTGTTTTGTTACTGCAGTGATAGCTTGCGTTCCAACACATCTGTTCTTTTCACCACCCTGCTTTTATTTCAAATGTGTATCTCGTTATATATGAGAACCCCTAGTTTTTTACCAGGAAACATACGGGTCAGTTGGAGACTTTAATGTCATGACGGCACGTTGGCCGCTGGAGCTCAATGGTTATAAGCAACCGGACGGAGACCGGGACATGGTGGTTCAAATCCCGGACGTGACATTGAACTTTTCAGGCTGACTCTACCTATCCACAGTTTAATTCTTTTGCCGATATTTCATTTAGAGAGCTCGATTCTTCCACTCCTGCTAGAGATGTCTTCCGCACACTGAACAACTGTTCCATTTTTGTAAATTTCTATTGTGTCTTCTTTATGTTTGTTTACGCCAACTTTACGTTGGGCTATTTCTTCTTAGAAACTTGCACTCTACTTATTAATCTCAGTGTGTTGAGTTGGTCATTGGGGGTTACTGAGTGTCAGTGCTTTTTATGTTGGACTACTCTGGTGAAAAGCACTTCGTACTGCTATAGATGGCTGTAACAGTAATATATACTCATACTGAAAATACAAGCCTTGACACATCAAATGTCAAGTTTTGGTGTAATTTATGAGCCTTTACTGCAATTGTTATTACATATTACAATGATATGAACGGCTTTAACCTCCTTATTTACAAGTCTTATTTGTAAGATACGACATGTGCATGAGTGAACAAAGTTATGTTCACTTTATTTATTTTCATGAAGCTGAAGCAACGTTGCAGCGATCAATAATTCTTTCCCAATTATGTACATAAGAATGAGTGTAGGTAGCGCTTTGGGCTAAATAGCCAGACTAGGGTCCTGTATTACGATCTCCGTTTACTAGCCGAAGTTTGTTACCTTTCAGTTATCAATAACTACTGGTTAGGTTCAGTGCCTCGTATTACGAACTCGATTTACATGTAGGTTTGTTACCCTGTGAATTATGGTGGAATGTGAACGGTTGGCAATATTTTCCACTACGATTTGATCTGTTTTGCAACGCTATACCTAATGTGTAATTAGCTGGAAAACCAAACACATATAGTAGCATCAGGCGTCTTGTTTTATCCGTTTATTCGCTGTTTTCTGCATATTTTCGTAATATTTTCATTAATGGTTCATTCGTAATAAGGTCTAGCATAGTTCTGTATAGTTATTATTATAGCTCGTTTATATTTTAGAGTTTTGCATAAATTTAGGTTAGTGTTATAGGTTATATAGGCTGCGTTAGGTTAGTGTTATTGTAGATTAGGTGAGATATAAGGAGAATATATGGAATGTCTTGTTAATTTATGAACACCAAGAGATTAACAGTCAAAAATTTTTAAAATAATACCACATAACTGTTATTAATTCTGATAACAGTATTGCACAAATATAATTTGCCTAAAATCATTTGTTTAGTTGTTTATCCTCATGATGAAATCACCTCTTATATAAATTATCATTACACAGGGGTATATGCAATGAGGGAAAGTCCACAAATTATAAGTCATCCATGAATAAAAGCAATTTTATAAAGCATCCATTCTGGGACCAGCAACTAGGTACCTGATTTTTTAAACATAATATATTTGGTCAATTATGAAGCAACAACTATGGTTTTATTTTAAAAAAAAAAAAAGGTTGTAGCAAATTTCCATTTCTTCTTAACACTTCATAATCAAACGCCACATTTTAGTCACAGCATTCTGCCCTTGATTATAAAACGTAATTAAACAAATAAATGGCTCCATTTAAATACCACAGGATACAAGATGGGCAGGGATTAACATTTCTTTACTTGTGCAATTCGCAGCAAATATATTTATGTACTGCATTTTTAGCATCTATAGTAAGTACGGCCAGAATCATAAGTAATACTTCAACTTGAACTGAGGTAGCACACACACTGCCTAAACCGCAATATAATTAGCAAATGATATTCATTAAGACACATTGTAGGACAAAACCATTATGGTATTGTACTTGTAATTAGCTATATTACATGTGTGAACAGCGTTTCCAATAATGGTTTGGACATCGATTCAAATTGCATAACCTAAAAATTTTTTTTTTCTATTTACTGTTTGCTTTACAGTATGTTACTTTCCTCTGGTAATGTTTTAACGAAAAGCATTAGCAAAGTCGAAGGTTTCCTACTTCAGCATGTTTTTGAACATTTATACCTAACAACCTACACATATAGTATTGCGTGTACTTTTCGATATAGGTTTAACATGCTTTTTTATTACATTTATGTTCGTTAAAACATTTTGCAATGAGGTCGCATAAAATATTGCATTGCTTGCAACAATTCACTCACACCATAAGACACTAGAAATTATCTTTCCATAACCTATTACGTCAAGATAGCTAATGCTCATGTGGTTTATTTTATTTCATTTTCAGCATGTCACAAATATATGTGAGAAATCTTTCCGCATTCTAGTTCTTTTAGCTCTTCTTCTATTAAATAAATACTGTGCCAACATTTCATCATCAGAATCGCTGCCAACATTCAATCTAGCCTGGAGGTACGCCATTTTCTCTTTTGTGTGTGAAGGTAAACTCCAACTTATCGCACTAACCAGTACTCGAGGTGAGGGTCAGTTTACCTCCAGAAATGACTCTTAGTTAGCCCTTAACCGAAGATCGTAATACCGACATCTGCGTGTAACTCCAAGTTAATTCTTAACCAACACCTTAACCGGAGATCGTAAAACAGGCCCTAGATCGTGTAAACAATGATACACTCTCAGTTTTCTTACTTTTACAGTATCGCTAGTTTTCTTAAACAGTGTTAGTATTTTAAGCGAAAACATGCAGTTTAACCATTAGTATAAACGTACAAGGTTCAATTAAGTTTGGTCAACGATTATTGATGTATATTTACAGTTTGAACAAAAGTACAGTACTGAACAAAAGTATGGCTTATCAATGTTGTTAAGTTTATAGAATCCGAATATACCCGCTTGTTTGCCCACCACGGTAGCGTACATGGTAGCATGTCTGCCTCACGTTCAAGAGGTTCCGAGTTGGAATCCCGGTCAGGGTAAGTTACCTGGATAAGCTTTTTCCGGGGTTTTCCCTTTCTCTGAAAGAGGTATTACAGGTAACTCTAAGCTCCGTGGAACCCGAACGCATAGAGCATCATTTCATTAATTATACGATATGACGTAAATTACAAAAACAAAAACAAAAAAAAAACATTTATCAAAATAATATCAAAAGTAACACACGATTTATGAGAGTTTTATGACTATAATACAAACTGCCTAGAGTAACACTGTGGATAGTATTGTCACCGAACGTCGGAACTCCCTATAGAACCGGCCGTCAGTAGGGCCAGTGGGGAAGCATTTAGACTACGCCTACCCATTTGTCTCGTGTCACTAAATGAAGGGATAATTAGGGGAGCGGCGCAAGCCCTGTGCCGTCTCTTTACCTTCCCACCAGACATCTCGAAACCTCTGGATAATTGTGCGCGCCGCGAACCTTCCGGAAACGGCGATCTTCCCTATAGAAGGCCTGTAGTTGGCGAGTCATTTCAGTTTTTGGCGAGCAGCCGTGAGGAGCGCCCAGTATGCGAACGGACTGGAAGACTGTGTACATGCATCGGAGGGGTGTACGTAACTGCGAGTGCAGAGTGGAATTGTGACGGACGAACTGGTGAATTGTAATCGTGTGCGCTACGTAATTCTGTGTAATCGGCAAGTGTTCCAACTGTAATTCGGTGAAAATAAAGAACATTTTGAGTCTGTGCAATTGGAGTTTTAATTTCACGAACCCACAAACCCACTGGCGTCAGGAAGTGGGATAACGGCCATGGAATCGGCATTGGGCAGGATTATGGAGAAGATGAACGAATTAACAGCGAAGACGGAGGCGGCAAATAACAGCCTGACGGCGAAACTGGAGACTACAAATAACAAATTGGCAGCGGAACTGAAGGAAATATAAACCGAATTGACCACGGAAATTAAAGCGACAAACGAGGTCCTCGCCGCAAAATTTGAGGAGCAGTTGGCCGACGCAAAGGAGGACGTCACGGAGCTCGGTGAGCGCGTCGAAAACCTGACGAGCCGCGATAACGACGTGGAAGGAAAGGCCGATAGCAGCGTAAAGTGCCTGAACGCCATGGTGAAGGACATCGTGGGCAGGAGTTCTAAGGATTTAAAGTCGACGCGCCGCGACACGACACGACATCTGCGCGCGTCAAATCTCCTAAATACGACTGCGCGAACACTTTCGAAGTCTTCCGCCGCCAATTCGACGCAGTGGAAAAGCACAACAAATGGTCACCAGAGGAGGAGTACACACAGTTAATAGCCAGCCTCCAGGGACGGGCCGCAGAAGTCCTGAACGCGGTACAGACAACGGCGGCGCCCAAGGACTTTGGGAGGCCCTGGAGAATCGTTTTGGAAAACACCGCTTAGCCGCAGCGTACCGCAGCCAGCTCAAGGCAAGGTCGCAGCAGCCAGGGGAGGTGCTGCAGGACTTCGCCCTGGCAATTGAACAACTTGCTACCAAGGCCCCAGTCGACCTCCCACCAGGGTTCGTATCCCGGGAAGCTGCCTACACATTGTTTGACGGGGTATGGGACACGGAAATTCGTCAGCGCCTAATGCTCGGCGATTATAAAAGAATCCACGAGGTACTAATGGCAGCATTAAGGATGGAGGCGGCCAAGGTAACAGCGATCCCGACGTCGAGAACGGGGGGTGTCCGGACACCGGAGAGAGAAGACCAGCCGAGGGATGCCGGCGAACACCTAGTGACCTGTGTTGGGGGTGTGGACAAATAAATAAATAAATAAATAAATAAATAAATAAATAAATAAATAAATAAATAAATAAATAAATAAATAAATAAATAAATAAATAAATAAATAAATAAATAAATAAATAAATAAATAAATAAATAAATAAATAAATAAATAAATAAATAAATAAATAAATAAATAAATAAATAAATAAATAAATAAATAAATAAATAAAGAAATAAAGAAATAAATAAATAAATAAATAAATAAATAAATAAATAAATAAATAAATAAATAAATAAATAAATAAATAAATAAATAAATAAATAAATAAATAAATAAATAAATAAATAAATAAATAAATAAATAAATAAATAAATAAATAAATAAATAAATAAATAAATAAATAAATAAATAAATAAATAAATAAATAAATAAATAAATAAATAAATAAATAAATAAATAAATAAATAAATAAATAAATAAATAAATAAATAAATAAATAAATAAATAAATAAATAAATAAATAAATAAATAAATAAATAAATAAATAAATAAATAAATAAATAAATAAATAAATAAATAAATAAATAAATAAATAAATAAATAAATAAATAAATAAATAAATAAATAAATAAATAACTAAATTAATAAGTAAGTAAGTAAGTAAGTAAGTAAGTAAGTAAGTAAGTAAGTAAGTAAGTAAGTAAGTAAGTAAGTAAGTAAGTAAGTAAGTAAGTAAGTAAGTAAGTAAGTAAGTAAGTAAGTAAGTAAGTAAGTAAGTAAGTAAGTAAGTAAGTAAGTAAGTAAGTAAGTAAGTAAGTAAGTAAGTAAGTAAGTAAGTAAGTAAGTAAGTAAGTAAGTAAGTAAGTAAATAAGTAAATAAATAAATAAATAAATAAATAAATAAATAAATAAATAAATAAATAAATAAATTAATAAATAAATAAATAAATAAATAAATAAATAAATAAATAAATAAATAAATAAATAAATAAATAAATAAATAAATAAATAAATAAATAAATAAATAAATAAATAAATAAATAAATAAATAAATAAATAAATAAATAAATAAATAAATAAATAAATAAATAAATAAATAAATAAATAAATAAATAAATAAATAAATAAATAAATAAATAAATAAATAAATAAATAAATAAATAAATAAATAAATAAATAAATAAATAAATAAATAAATAAATAAATAAATAAATAAATAAATAAATAAATAAATAAATAAATAAATAAATAAATAAATAAATAAATAAATAAATAAATAAATAAATAAATAAATAAATAAATAAATAAATAAATAAATAAATAAATAAATAAATAAATAAATAAATAAATAAATAAATAAATAAATAAATAAATAAATAAATAAATAAATAAATAAATAAATAAATAAATAAATACATACATACATACATACATACATACATACATACATACATAAATACATACATAAATAAATAAATAAATAAATAAATAAATAAATAAATAAATAAATAAATAAATAAATAAATAAATAAATAAATAAATAAATAAATAAATAAATAAATAAATAAATAAATAAATAAATAAATAAATAAATAAATAAATAAATAAATAAATAAATAAATAAATAAATAAATTCTACATTCTTATGTTCTGATTACTTGAATCTATATCGGAACCTAAATTAACATTCTAACATTTTGTCTTTATCCTTACATTTAATTTAACTTTGATTATAATTTTGTAGACAAATTATATCTAATTAACTGCTTAACTTTGCAGTTGCCTAACCTATCAGTTATCATTGCTTCTTGATGACTGAACCAACCTAAGTGTGGATTGAACATTTATGCGTTTGTTTATGTTTTGATATATTGCTGTCAAGTCTCGAATTTATGCTCTTCTATAAGGAGTTCATTCTATTGATGTTTCCAATCCTGTGATATTTTGTAGACCGATGCTTTCCTCAAGTTCCTCATCTATGTCATCTAAATCTGCCAATGTTTGCTCAAATATAGGATTTAGGTCTCTTTGCTGCTCCTGTCTTTCGATTAGCCTTATGGATCTTCTTACTGGTACCAATGTGGCAGTTCTCTCAGGTTTATAGTTCGTTAGTTCATCAAGTTTCTTAAAATCCACCTCGTTTCTTACAATTGTCCAAGTGTTTTTGCCTTGAAGCTCCAGTCTTAACTCGCGACTTCATGTCATGTATTCCACACTCAAATGTTTGATTTTCTGGTGTGTCATCTATTTTACATATTGTTTCTCTTCTTCCTATTCTATGTAAATAGGTGGAATATGGTCCATGACCGGTTATAAATTATATAATTCCTTTAGACTGGTTGAAATGCTTCATTTTCAATCTTTCATTTATATCTGGTAGTATTTCGTGTACTCTACGGCCCTCTTCTATAATATCCCATTCATGCTGCTAGTCCTTTAAAAGTTTCCTTCTTATCTGCCATCTAGTTTCATACTCCTCTCCTATTATTTCAGCTACTTTCTCTCTGTCCTTCTTCTTACGCCAATAGTCCGCTCCTCTAAATCATATTAATAGATCCATTGGCCATATTCCGAGTATTTCAAATGGCGCCATGGTGGGGGTAGTCTTTGTAGCTCCTGCATATCTTAATAATATTTGTCGTTGAGTTCTCTAAATTAATATTACATTCCTTTTATTTGTTAATCTCTGCGCCCATGTACTGCTGCCATATGACATTATTCCTACTGCTATACTGGTGTGGTATATTTCAAACACATCATGTGAGATATTAATGGTTCTTTGTACTATTGAAGTTAGCTTGCCCATAACACCTAGTGTTTTTGTCTTATATACTCTATGTGTTTCTGAAAGGTTAAATTTTCGTCTATCATTATTCCCAGATATTTATAGTAGTTTTTTCTTGAGATCACTGCATTGTTTATTTTAATTGTTGGGTTTCTTTTTAGCTTGCCTCTTGTGATTACATAAGCACATTTTGAAGGTGCTATTTTTAGCTTAACTTCAAGACACCAGTTATGCAATGTGTCTGTTACCATCTTTGCTTTTTCCTCCAACTCTTTTCTATTGTTGCCATCTATAATGATCATTAAGTCATCTGCATAGGCTATTGTTTCTGATGTGGAATTAAGATTATTAAGTTGTTCTAACATGGGTTCGGTTAGTATGTCCCAAAATACAGGTCCCAATATGGAGCCCTGCGGGCATCCTTTTGTTATATCTCTGATAATTTTTCTATTTTGTCCTATAAGCGTAACTGTTCTGTCAGTGCAGTAATGTTTTAATATGTTGTAAAGGCATCTAGGATAATCTTCGTTTCTCATTATCCTGAAGAGTTCCGGCCACCAAAAATTGTCGAAGGCGGCGGAAATATAAAAAAATATGTTTATCACATATTATTTTAGATTTTTCTTTACGTTATCAATAGATTTATTGATCGCATCTTCAGTTGATTTGTATTTCCGGAACCCATATTGCAGCTCCGTCATACCTTTCATGATTCTGTACTCGTTTATCCTTTTGTATAAAAGTTTTTCATGTAGTTTACCAAGTGTATTTAGCAAACATACAGGTCTATATGACTTAGTATCTGTTGGATCTTTGTCTTTGGCTTTCTTTAATATTACAATGTTTGCAGTTTTCCAACAATAGGGAATTTTGCCTTCATAAATACATTCATTAAATAAGTTTGTTAGATATGGAGCCAAGGGTTCTTCTAGTGCCATTATAACCTCTGCGGGTATACCATCTGGGCCAGGAAATTTTCCCTTTTCACAGTCTCTTATAGTAAGTCTAGTTTCTGATATATCGAATGGATAAATTAACCTTTGGCCACTATACATAGATTCATACGCTTCTCTTTTACTTCTATGTTCATCATTTTCACCTTCTATTGAGTCTGACGGCAGTAGGCTCCTCATCAGATAATTTACAGACTCTATCCAGGTTCTTGTCATCTCTCCATTTCCCTTATTAAGTGTCGATATTACTTCGGGTACTCTTACTTTCTCCATCGCTATTTTGTATGGTATACCCCATATATTATCAGATAGTTTGTCTTTTACAAACTTATTCCATGAGTGTTCTCTAGATTCCTCCATTGTTAGTCTATAAATTTCTTTTATTATTGTATAAATATCCAGATTTCTCTATCTTTCTTGTGCAATTATTGTTCGTTGGTAAATTCTTCTAGCTTTCCGTAGTTTGCTCCTTAGCTTTTGTAGTCTACTATTCCACACATTGTAATCCTTACTTCCTGATCTTGTCTTCAACAATGTTTTCTTCATTACTTCTTGTACACTTTCTGTAATCTTTTTTGCTTTGATATCTATACTGTCACCCTCCATTAATGCAGGTAGACTGTATTCATCCAAAATTTTATATTTATCCAAATTCTTAATAATGTATCTAGCCAGGCCAGTATTACATGTTAAATCATTTACTTTATTAACCTCATAATCAAATAAGATCAAATTATGGCCACTTGATGTCTGTTGTTGGGATACCTTCCAATTGGTTAATTTCTGACTTATATAACCTCTAGCCAGTGTTAGATCAATATTTTCCTCAGCACCAGCCCTCCCTTGAAATGTATAAGGATTATTGCTCTGATTTAGTACATCTAGTTTATATTCTTGTATCAGATCCTCCATTTTTTCGCCATTGTCATCTGGGTTCTTACTTTCCCAGCGAATAGATTTTGCATTTGCATCTAATGTCACAATGATGGTATCTGTGATATACTGATCTATTATTTCTCTAGTCTTGTTTATATGAATGTCTATATTATCCTTGTATTGATAATATTGGTTTATCAAGATGTTAGATTTGCCTCTATATGTCATCTCAATGCAACAAAGACATTCATTGTTATATTGAGCAATTTTAACAATTTGTATTTCCTTATTAAAACTATGATTGCTGCCTGGGGATTTAATCCAGTTATTATTACTCTACTTGTGACTGGCATATGTATGATTTTCCGTCGTAGAGTGTAAGGTTCTTGAACACAAAGTGAGTCAAGTTTATTTTCCTCTGCTAACTTCCTTAGTTCTAACATTACTAATTTGCTTCGCATTGCATTTATTTGTCGAAATCTTAAAACTGCATTTCCATATTTATATTATTTCTTGTTTGGTATCTAGTGTTAGAGTTATTAACCATAGTTTGTTCTGGATATTATTCTATCTCTCAACATTGAATATGTAGGACACTGCCTTTTCTCTTCCTTGCTTTCCGTACAAACTTTTTTCCTCAATGTACATGGTATACATTTTTCTGTTGGTCTTTTTACTCACAGTCCTTTCTATCGTGTCCCTCTTCACCACAATGTGCACACTTACTGTGTTCAGTTTTACAGGACTTGGCCACATGTCCAAGGTCTTGACACTTTAAACATCTTGGAACTGTAATAAAGTCTTTCACACTTAATGATTGAAAGCCTATGTAGAGTCTTCCTCTCATAACCACCTGTCTTCTTAACATGGGATCAACCTCCATTACATGGTGCACAGTTGCCTTGTTTCTAGGTCCTGTTTTAAATCTTAGTTCAACCTTTTTGTCGAATTCCTCCCATGTCATCTCATCAAAGTTTTGCTAATACATATCTCTTTTTATATCCTCTTCTTTTTGTCCTGCTAAGACATCATATATTATAACTAGAGGATTTCTTCTTCTAGGCTCTTCCATTTTTAAGTCCTTCTCTTTCAGGTTTTTGCTGTTAATTATTTTTTGTATATTCTCCTTCGTTTCTGTTTCTAGTATTAAACATCTATCTGTCGCGTTTATATAGCTGATTCTTATTTTTTCATCTGCAGGCTTTAAATTCTTACTTACAATCTCCTGTACTTCTTTTGCTGTTTTCCCTTTCGATGATGAAATAAATAATGTGTATCTTTGTCTTTTCGCTGACTTCAGGTATTTTAGGTTTAGACATGGCCTGTAAATAGCTCGCAGATATTGTATGTACTTGAGCTAGTTCTTTGCGAAATGACAGTTCTGTTTTAAATTTTATATTCTCTTCTTTTAATCTATCAAATCTCTCTATCATATTTGTCAAATTATTGAACAAGGCCTTCCTTCCATTTTCTGACATCTTGTCAGCGCCTATTACTGAGTTCATTTCTTGTATTATTTGGGTTATATCATGCTCACTTGGATATCTAAAGATTGTATTATCAATAGGTATCTCTATTTGTTTGTCTTGTCCTGAGTAAGCATCTCCTTCGAAGTCGAGGCAGTATCCGGAGATCTTGCCAACGACTTTCTAGGAGTAAATATATCTTTTTCGCTACCATCTTGTAGCTTGGTCGCTGTCCCTCTGTCCATATTCAGCTCCTCTTCGCCTATAGAGAATTAAACACACTCTGTAGCCCAGGGTCGTGGGGCGTGGACTCGGGAGGAAGTCTTGACAGCCCCTACAGACGCGTACACACGCAAGTTGCTGTAGGTGTAACCACTTCCCTTTATCCTTTGGCAGGGGGTTAACTGCCAAATCTTCCGACCCCTTTTGGGTGTGGACAGCCCGGACACCTGCAGAGAGACTGTTCACACCAGGAAGAGCAGCCGAAAAACGAGTAAGGGCCGTCGTGGAGAGGAACAAGTCCGCGCCATCACCACCATCCCCTAGAGTGACATTGCGCGCCGTCAGCCGGCGTATGGATGACCGCCTCAACACGGACGGTTGGGTGAGAGGGAAGCCGCGCCGCGTGCTGGTGGACACTGGGGCAGCCGTGACCATCATAATACCTGACGTGGCGAAGGTTTGCCGACAAGGAAGCCGAGCCGAAAACACCACCTTGTCACGGCATCGAGCGACACCTTGCCTGTGGAGAAGGAGGCCCTGTTGAAGTTGACCTTGGGACGGAGTGTCGTACGTCTTTGGGTGTTCATCGCGAAGTAGGCTGAGGAGGTGATATTAGGACTGCATGCCCTCAGGAGCCACGAGGCGATGGTCGACTCGGCAGGAAGGTCCTGCGGCTCAACGGAGAAGAGGTTATACTCCGTCAACCCAAAGAGCGCCTTCGAATCTGCAGGGTCATCTTGAACGAAGATGTAGTTATCCCCGCGAGGAGCGAGGTGGTGGTGACGGCGCGACTGTAAGGCCAGAGAACCAGGAACATGATGCTGGACCAGAAGACGCCTGTACACGGACTATGTTTAGGCAGCGTATTGCTGCCGTGCCGATAGGAAGTGCCAGTGAGACTGCTAAATCCAGCGGACACCGATCACGACGTCCAGGCCGGGTCGGTGTTGGGAACGTGCGAGCCCGTGGTAACCGTGACAGCAATCGACAAAACAAAGGAGACGGTTCCGACGCAACACCTGGGGCCCCGGCTAGAAGGCTTACTGGAGAGGGCGGGCGACCACCTAACCGCACAAAAACTGGAGAAAGTTCCACAACTACGAGGCGATACCGGCGCGTCTTCAGCCAAGGCCGAGTGCTTCACTTCATCCACAACGAGGACGCCCGACCTATTCTGCAACCACCTAGACGCGTTCCGCTGGCGAAGCAAGGTTCGGTACGAGATATGCTGGAGGACATGAGATCCAGGGGAGTGACTGAAGAGTCTGACAGTCCTTGGTGTTCCACTGTATTCTTGGTGACAAAGACGAAGGGCGAGCTACGCTTCTGCGTAGACTACAGGAAGTTGAACGCTGTCACCCGGAAGGACTGTTTCCCCTTACCCGGAATTGATGACACCCTGGACACGCTAGCTGGAGCACAGTGGTTCTCGACCCTGGACCTGAAGTCGGGCTACTGGCAGGTAGCTCTAGATCCGAGAGACAAGTAGAAGACCACATTCTCGACAGGCCAAAGGCTCTGGCAGTTCACACTTAGACCCTTTGGCCTCTGCAACGAACCAGCAACCTTTTAACGCCTCATGGAGTCAGTGATGAGAGGACTGACTTACGACGCCTGCCTGCTATACCTGGACGACATCATTATCGTCGGCAAAACTTTTGAAGACCATCTCGAGAATCTGAGTAAGGTGCTACACAGATTGCAGGCGACCAACTTGAAGCTGAACGCGAAGAAATGCCAGCCCTTCCGCAAGGAGCTGACCTTCTTGGGCCACATAGTCTCAGCAACTGGCGTGGCCACAGACCCGGAGAAGACACAGGCTGTAAGAGATTGGCCTCGCCCAAAGGATAAGGAAGAGTTGCGCAGGTTCCTGGGGCTGTGCAGTTATTATCGGCGCTTAATAAAGGGGTTCTCTAACATCGCCAAATGCCTCACCCGCCTGACAGAGGAACAATGTTGGGATGGAGGACGCCGAATATGCTTTCCAGCACCTGAAGAAGACCCTGTGCAGTGCTCCAATCTTGGGTTTTCCACAACCGGGTGGCGCCTTCATTGTGGACACAGCCGCCAGCGACCATTGCATTCGAGGTGTCCTATCGCAGATCCAGGACGGCAATGAGCGGGTGAGCCTACTACAGCAAGACGCTATCCAACGCAGAGAAGGACTACTGCGTCACCCGGCGAGAGTTACTGGCGGTAGTAAAGACCTCGGAGCACTTCCACAAGTACCTGTACGGTCAGCCATTTCACATGAGGAATGACCATTCCGCCCTATCATGGCTATTGAGCTTTAGGAACCTTGAAGGCCAGACAGCACGTTGGGTCCAGAGGCTGCAGGAGTACGACTTCACCTCGGAACATCGTAGAGGGAGGGGCTTCGGTAACGCTATGTCCCGAAGACCCTGTCCAGATGAATGAGGCTAGTGCACAAAAGTGGAAGAGAAGGAGCGTGCCGCAGCAGTCCAGGTAGTCATAGTTTTGGCCTGTGGATGGCTACGATAGCGCAGGCCTGTGCAGGGAGCAGCTGGCGGACGCAGACTTGGGGCCACTACTGAGGGAATAGGATGCAGGGACGTGACAAAACCTGGGAGGACATCGCACCGAGGAGCGCCACCTACAAATCGTACTGAGCCCAATGGGACTCGCTGAAGACCAGAGAGAGCGTGCTGTTCTTGGTATGGGTGTTAAACGATGGGAAGACGCAGAAGCAACAGTAACGCAGAGAGAACTTCCCCGGAGTAAGGTCCCGGATGTCTTGGAGGAACTGCACGCCGGTACATCACGGTACATCACTGCACGACGCCTCTACATCCCCAGTCGGATGGCATGGTCGAAAAGTACATCAAGACCTTAGAGGAACACCTGAGGAAGGTCGTGGCCAGCCATCCGCGAGACTGAGACGTCAAGGTGCCTCTGTTCTCGCTTGCCTACCGTTCGTGTACACACGACACAACTGGGATGACGCCAGCCAGCTTAATGTTCGGCCGAGAGTTACGCCTCCCTTGTGACCTGGCTTTTGGAAGCCCTCCGGAAGCGAAACTGCTAGCGACCGAGTATGTGGAGAACTTGGTGGACCATCTCCACGACATGCACGAGATGGCTCGCCAGAACATCCAGAAGGCGAGCGACCGCATGAAGACCAGGTATGACAGGCAAGTCAACAGCCAAGGTTTCCAGCAAGGTGACCTGGTCTGGTTGTACCGCCCTACCCGGAACAAGGAATGCTACCCGAATCTACAGCAGCCATGGCAAAACCCGTACCGGGTGGTGAAGAGGATTAACGTCGTGGTCTACCGCATTCAGAATGTTCCCCAAGGTATGATGTTGTTGGTACACCTGGATCGCCTGGCACGCTACGATGGTACTGTTCGCGACGACCAGCTTTGAGGAGGGAGCAGTGTCACCCGAAAGTCGGAACTCCCTATAGAACCGGTGGGCAGTAGGGCCAGGGGGGAAGCATTGAGCTACGCCTATCCATTTGTCTCGTGTCACTAACTGAAGGGATAATTTGGGGAGCAGCACGAGCCCTGTACCGCCTCTTTACCCTCCCACCAGACGTCTCGAAACCTCTGGATAATTGTGCGCGCCGTGAACCTTCCGGAAACGGCGATCTTTGCTATATAAGGCCTGTAGCTGGCGAGTCAGTTCAGTTCTTGGCGAGCAGCCGTGAGGAGCACACTGTGAGGGAACGGACTGGAGGACTGTGTGCATGCATCGGAGGAGTGTACGTAACTGCGAGTGCAGAGTGGAATTGTGACGGACGAACTGGTGAATTGTAATTGTGTGCGTAATGTAATTTTGCGTAATCGGCAAGTGTTCCAAATGTAATTCGGTGGAAATAAAGCACATTTTGAGTCTGTGCAATTAGACTTTTAATTTCACAAAACCACAACGTCATAGTATTAAGTATGCCATGAAAAATATTACAAGTGCAATGTATATTTCATTTTTTAAAGTATTGTTATCTCCATGGCACTATTACAGTCATAGTTAAATAGAGATGTGTTACATCAAAGTCAGCAAAACTGTTATATGTGAATGGTGATGCAAAGAATTCTCCGCAGCCAGGAGTTCTAGATTGAGCAGTTGCACAACGCAGCGAAATGCCGACAGCTCCTCATTCTCAGGATTTGTTTGTGGTACAGCATTCTGTGGAAATGAAGGTGCATCTGTAGCGGCAAATTTGATGTACTTTGATGTACTTTGAATGGCAGAAAAGGAGGTAGGGAAGACCGATACTGATCAACACTATTCTCCAATTTGGCTACTCTGGTACTGGCTTCGCCACAAGAGGTACTGAAGAATGTGGTTGCCATTTTTAGTAGTTCAAACAAAGGCAGAGCCTAATTGTATATGGTGAGAAGCGTCCCATACGTCATACATGAGGATTGAGGTTTTGATAAGTATCCTTTGACATGTTAGAAATCGCAAGGATCCTGTCAATAGCCACTTTTAAAGGAGTATTTAGTTTGGATTAACTAACATCAGAACATTCTTTAACTATTTTATTATAAATGTTTTATCTAACACACTACCTCCCCTATTTCGTGGAGAAAGTGGAAACATTACTGCAGTGATACGATTACCGTTTTCTTTCTTACGTGTATATCTTTAATATTATATCCATGACTACCTTTCTATTTGACTGAATTGTGTGCCAATTTTACACACTCGATCAATTTCAAATATTGTATATATACTTACGTTGTGAACAAAAGCTATCCTTCAATGTGTGACATTTACCAAACAAAAATAATTATACTTCACATTATTGATATATGTAAAAAATTTGAAGACCAGCACAGTCAACACGGCACCTCGAAAAGTCTTTCTGCAGCACTGAATGATGCATCTCTCATTTTTGGTTTTACTAACTTTTTAAAATGTTGTAATCTCTATCATTGTACTTAACTGATTTTTAAAATTTCTAAGTATTCTTGTCATCTGTGTACACTTTGTTCTGTTCAAAACGTGTTTTGCTATGTAATTTATTCACTAATTAATCCACAATGTTAATGGTCGCGATTAAAACAACGCAAACCATTATAAAGCGCAAATGCGCATTCTAGTGGTATTTGTGCATGTGTGTGTGTGTGTTTTGGGGGGCTGGGGGGTTTCAAGCGGTACCAAATTCGTTCTTATATATTATAGTAAATGCATGAGTTAAAGTAATGTAGTCAAAACCGCACGATTAATTGCTGGCTTTGTCTATTAAATTCATTTATCCTCTACAAGATAGAATCAGTTGCTGAAGTGACGTCAATAAAAATTGCATAATCAAAAACAACACCTAGTGCAACAGAAATATGAAAGTGACGCAAATGTCGCACTAGCGCATATAACTATCGTAGTATAAGTAGGAACACAAGCAACCTGATTTCCCGCTCGCCTCTCTCAGTGCTTCAAAGGACCCCGAACAAAGTGTACAGTGGTAATATTTAATGGTTCCTCAGGTTGCTTCTTTTGAACATGACTTCCCAAGTAACTCATCCAGCTTTAAACGCAATATGTTGATATTAACCCATTTCTGTCACGGAGAAACGCTTATTCTGTTTATTCAGAACAGTAACGGACACATCAACTGCCATATGCCCCACCGATCCTGTTCCTGTATGTTACCCGCGAATGAATGTTGCTAGGTTGCTTATTTATGCAATAGCGGGGGAAGAGAAAAAGAATTGAAAGAGTTGCATAATGAACTATTATTAACATATACAGTGAAAGTAGAGAAGACAAATAATAAAGGCAACAATAACTATTAGTGTAGGTAGCGCTTTGTGTTAAATAGCCAGATAGGTAAACCATGATTCACTTCCATTTTTCTCACTATTACAGTGTCGCCAGTTTTCTTAAATAGTGTTGCTATTTTTAACGAAAGCATGCTTTCATGTTGTCAACCTCCAGCCATGGTGTTATGCTCGTCTTATTGCTACGTCATCTATTTGCAATTTTAAACATAGTATAAATGTATAAAGTTTAATGCAGATTCATCTGTGAATATTGATGTGTATTTAGATTTTGAATATAAGTATTGAAGAAAACATCACTTCTCAGCTTTTTTGAGTTTGCATAATTCGTATATACATTTATTATCAAAATAATATCAAAAGCAATACTCCACTTATGAGTGTTTTATTAATATTATACAAACTGCCTAGAATAACAGTGGATAGTATTAAGTATGACATGAAAATTTTTATAAGTGGAATGCATTCTTCGTTTGCTAAGGTATTGTTTTCTCAATGACACTATTACAATCACAGTTAAATAGAGATGTGTTACATAAGTTACCAAAAGTGTTTTATCTGAATGGTGATGCAAAGGAGTCTCCCCAGCCAGAAGGTCCAGTTTGAGCAGTTGCACAACGTAGCGGAAAGCTGACAGCTCCTCATTCTCAGGATTTGTTTGTGGTACAAGATTCTGTGGAATTGAAGCTGTATCTGTAGCCGCAACGGGAGCACTTTATGCACTTTAAATGGCAGAAAATGTGGTAGGGAAGACCGATACTGATCATCACTATTCTCAAATTTGCTTATTCTGGTACCGTCTTCGCCACAGTTAAGAAGTTGAAGAATGTGGTTGCCACTTTAATCGTCCAGACAAAGTCTTCCTCATTGTATACGGTGTGAAGTGTCCCAATCAGTACATACTCTGATAAGTATCCTTTTACACATTGGGGATGCAAAGAACCTGTAAATAGCCATTTTAATAGAGCAGTTGGTTTGGTATGACAAATATCAGAACATTCTTCAACTCCTTTTATTATAGTTGGGTCCTTTTCGTGCCAAGCTTTGATCATTTCATTTACAAAGGCAGTAATCTCTACGGATCTTTGGTAATCACCCGTATGATCCGAGAGATGATATCCGCTAATCTTGTGTCTTTACATCAAAACATCTGCAAAACTCAAGATAAGTCTACAACATTTTTGTACTCATTCTCTTGCAGCCGTTTGTACTCTGGATATGCTACAGTAATCTCTTTGGATAGCGCACTCAATAAGAGACAATAGATTTATTTAATGACCACTTTTAGTCGGCGCTTAAAAGGAACTTCTTAAAACATTTTATGTAGGTGCTTCTTTTCTTGAATCGCAGCTACAGAGAATTTAGTGCAAGACAAGCAGAAACGTTATCATCTAGTATTTCTCTTATATATCCTTCAGTTTACTTTGCTTTGTTGTCATCGACACACCAGTCTTAAGACTACAGCCTTCCCCTTTCTCTTCTTCTGGTCCCGAAGTCCAAACGGGTGACAGAATTTCATCATGTATATGGAATGGTGAAACAAGCTCATACAGCACTGCAGGTCACAACACCAGAACGACCACTAGCTATACCACCAGTATTAAGTTATCTAGGGTTATTCCTTCATCTAATATTAACAGATCAGATGATAGTGTATTCGGAACTTCAAGAAGAGACTCTAGTACTAATCCAAAAAGAACTTTCCTGCGTTTCAGCATCACATTAACACGTTTTCTTTTTCACTTTGTTAATAAATTATCTATATTCAACTTTTTACAAAGATGATATATATCACAGAATGAAACAAAAGAAAAAGATAAATTTATTATTCACTGATTTCTCTTAGTAGATAATCCTTGGTTTCACTAATAAATAACCTTAACATCATTTTAAAATATCTTAAAACTTTTCATTTACAGCTCTGTGATGAAAGTTATTCAAATATGCCATATTTGTTATAAAGTTTCAAAAGTAGTCCAAGATATCCATATTTTACGAAACGGGATTCAAATATGATGACATAAATGTAAAAAAAGAGGCTGACGCCAGTTTTTAAACAAATTTAAAACTGAAAAACGATAGAGCTTTTGATCATCTGAAATGCTGAGTCGTTTTAGTGCTCAAAGAACTATCATACTCCATTCAGTATTCCTTAAAACACCCACAAACGTACGCACACATGCCACATTTATTTTCTCTCTTTATAATATTAGTTTAGTCGCCAAACAATAATATAACGTCTTAAATTCAGGCCTTATGTTACTCCTGAGAGAACTACGATTAGGAATATTTTACTGTATAATTAAAGCTTGTATTTGGTAAATGAATACCCTAACTACGTCAGCTGTTTTGTTTTGTTACTGCAGTGATAGCTTGCGTTCCAACACATCTGTTCTTTTCAACGCCCTGTTTTCATTTCCATCTATTCTACGCTTTGCTTAGAAAATCTATATAATTTAATTATCTATCCAAATCTTAGCCTACACACGCTAACGATACATCCTTCCACAGTGGCTAGTGTGGTAGAACGATTAAAGTTTCATCAATGAACCTTATAGTGGTAACTACGAAGGCTGTGAGTTAAGTACTTACAGCATAGTAAGTCGCCACTACAAATGTGTATCTCATTATATATGAGAACCCCTAGTTTTTTTTTTACCGGGAAACATACTAGTCAGTTGGAGAATTTAATGTTTTGACGGCACGTTGGCCCCGGTGGCTCAATGGTTAAGAGCAACCGGACGGAGACCGGGAGACGGTGGTTCAAGTCCCGGACGTGACATTGAACTTTTCAGTCTGACTCTACCTATCCACAATTTAATTCCTTTGCCGATATTTCATTTAGTGGGCTCGACTCTTCCACTCCTGCTGGTGAGGTCTTACGCACACTGAACAACTATTCCATTTAATTAAATATCTTGCGGCATACCCGCATGTCAGATTTTAATTGGTTGGTGTTTACTTTTGATTTGGGTTCTAATTGGAGCTATGAGATCTCTTATCTTCAGGTGAATGGTTGTAGGAAATGGATTTGTTGTTTGTTGGCTGCTCAGTTGTCTCAATAATACACTGGTTCGTTGCAAAAATGATTTAATTTAATTCTCACTAAGTTCGTTGATTCAGATTGATTTGTAGCGGTGACCACCTGTTACTAAACTTCCTAACAGAATTCTCTTACTTCTTTATACGGCGAATACTTTGCTATTATAAACTTCTTCTGCTGCTTCTCTCACGCTGGTTGCGTTATTCTTGACTTCCCTACATTTCGGACTTAGAAATCTTTACTACCTCTTCTTCACGCGCACTAACACGTCTTTCCCATCGTAGTATGACTGTTGAAGTGAAGTTTCGTCTACTCTGCGATTCAGTTCGTACTTTATTCTGATCCCCACCCTAACTCTTATCACATGACCAAAATAACTCACCCATCTCCCCATTTCTCAAATCTTACATTATTATTGGTTTCTCATTTTATTTCGATTTTTCTTTATTGGTTAGCAAAACTCATCGAACTCATTGACGTTACATCCCACCGTGAGTTGGGTCACGCCTACCCTGGGCTCTTTGTAACGGTATACATCGTTATCACCTCAGCAAAGTAAATCCTTTTAGGTCTTACGCTTGACCGCATCTTGAAAACCTTATTGTTCCTACACATTCTTGGTTATAGTTCTCAGACATTGAGCCTTTCCTTAAACAAAGAGGCTAACGGTCACCTCTTCCTGTCTCCCCGACTTGTGTTCAGATTTTACAGAAATATTTTCTCTCCCTTACATGGATTCTAGCATGTTAGTTGTCTTAAATTATATTCTTCCCATCTTATTCTTAATTAAACCGCTATTTTAATCATTACTCTAATTTCATTCTAATTTCATATTAATATAACCATATTTTATATTAGTTTAGCAAAGCATTTTCATTAATTTATCTTCTTTTTTAATTCTCGTGATTTCAATTAATTCGCCACCTCCTAATCGCTGTCTGATACTGCGGTTACATAATGCCCGTTTGACAAAAATGAAATGCCCATTATTTAAATTTTGTCAAACCCCCGTCATGACATTTTCTCCTTATATATCTTATAATTTCTCATTCCCTACTTGAAACATTTTTCGGTGGTCACCGTTCCCTCATCTTCATCAGTGTGTTATTTTATACACATAGAATGGTCAATATTGTACATCATATACATAGAATTATAGATATGATACATTACGTACATAGACAAGTACACTGTCGTATATGTGGTTATTACCCTATATAAAGTAACATTCGTGATACCTCAACTATATATACACTTCACTGAATTATCCTTGTCTCACTTGACATCAACTTGATTTTACCTTATTACATTCCTTAAGTACTACATTAATGTTACTATATTACAGTTTACAATATTACATTTTACATTCAATGATTTTTTTTAATATTATTATATTAACTTATTGGGACGTTTCTTTATCTTTCAGTCCTTCACCGTAAGAACATTCGTCCTCACATTATTATAGTTTGCGTAATGATGTCCAAATATGGTTACCTCTACCTGCACTCAGTTGTCTACCTGTAATCAGGTGTTTCGTTTACCTGACCGTAAACATTGGCAGTTCATTGTCCTGTCTTTCCACTTCACTTTTCACTCTAAACTTTCTTTCACTTTGTCACCGCCTAAGTCTGTGACCTTTACAATAACAATATAGCCTTTTGGCACATAAATACATCAGTACTTATGCTATATTTACATTTCACAAATTATTTTTAAATATCTTTCTAACATGTTCATTAGCTGTGGTTATTCTTATTACATTATCATTTTGTTTGTGCACAGGAATTTTGGAACTTGCAACTCCCACGCAGTGTTTGAATTTCAAACGAAAACGTTACCCGTACTAATTATATAACTTTTACTTGGTATTCTTTACATCTTCGTATATAATTTCAATCACATTCACACCGGTGATTCTTGGGTCTGCTCTGTCCTGTTTACAACGTTTTTTTGACGATATGGCCTTATTAGGGAGATGTTATATCTGCCTATCGGTTTACCATTTCTTGGGTGTATTAGAGCATACGCTCTGTCACCAAATATTTTCTCAATCCGGTATGGGCCTTTCCATAGCATATATAGCTTTTTAGTCTTCTTTCCTAACAAATCTGACTTGTCGAACGATTTCACTAGAACTAAGTCGCCGACCTTTGGTTCCCAATTCTTCTTATACCGCAGTTTCTTTGCGTTTCTTTTCTCTACTTTTTTCATTATTCTTTTAACAGCATTCTGGATCCGTTCTCGATCTGTCTCGGTCGTCACTTGTATACTTTCCGGAACACCCTCTATTATTGGTTCCGGTGTTAAATTCCTATGAAATTGGATAGGAGCATATCCTGTGGTTAAATTGACTGAATTATTGAATATAAACTCAATATAGTTGATGTGGTCTGGCCAGGTAGTCTGTTTCAATGAACAAAGGACTCGGAGATGAACACCTAGGTCTTTCATTACGCGCTCGCTTGGCTTAGAGCACGGATGGTACGACGTTGTATTATAGATGCGAATTCCGGCATCCTGAATGGTGTGCACGAATCGTCTTCCATGGTGTATGGACGCGTTATCTACTAATAGTGCTTTCATCTTCCCGTATTTGACTATATAGTCTTTCACTATTTTATTCGCGCATGCTGCACTTGTTAATTTCTTGAGAGGGTATATTTTCACAAATTTCGACATCACGTCGATAAGTACAAATAAATATTTTAATCCTCCTCTTCCTGCAGGGAGTGGACCATATGCATCCGCTGCAACTAATTCTAATGGTTCCTTCCTGGTGATGGATACAGGGGGTCGATCTATCTTATAATTTAATGATTTTGCCCTCTGGCAGGTGTCACATGTAGATATAAAGGTCCTAACTTTCTTGCCTAATCTAAATATGTATAAATGGTTGCTTATGGAAATCATTGTCTTCTCAACGCCAGCATGTATAAGAGCTGTGTGGTAAGCAGAAAACACTAACTCTTCCATCGCTGCGGGTATATATGCTTTCCAAGTAGGTTTGGAAACACCCTGTAACTTATACAATACGTTATTTAGCACTCCGTATTTCTGTGAATTTGCTTGATCTATGGGCAATGCCTTTTCTATAATTTGTTTTAGTTTCCAATCCTGGCGTTGTAATTCTGCCAATCTTCTCATCTCCTTTGATAATTTTATACTGAAGGTTACATCCATCTTTAACACTGGTAATTCTGTACCATTACTACTGATATTTTCTGGAGGATTCCCCTGTGGGTTTATACGTGAAAGCATGTCACTAAAGATGTTAAGACTTCCCTGTATATGTTTAATCTCTGGGTTGTAAGCCATGATCTCGTGGATATATCTCGCAATTTTTGTACTAGTCAATTTGCAATTTCGTATAAATGATAGGCTGATATGATCGGTGAATATCACAATCCTTTTATTATATATATTGTCTAAATTAACAAATGGCATAGTAAATAGCCGTAATTTCCTGTTCTGTTATGCAAGCAATTTTTTTTTTTGTTTTCGTTAACCCTCGGGAGGCTGTGGCTATGACCTTTAATTCTCCAGTCGGTGTGTCTTGGGCTAAAATAGTTCCTAACGCCACCATGGAGGCATCCGTGTATATGAGATAAGGTAAATCTGGATCAGGCCATGTCAATAATACGGATTCACTGAAGAGTTCTTGTAATCTTTTAAAAGCATTTTCTTCTACCATAGTCCATCGCCATTTTCGATTTTTTTCCAGTAGTGCTCGCAACGGTGCGGCTTCCTTTGCATAGTTTATCAGGAACCTTGATTGGTACCCAAGTACACCCAGATAACGTTTTACTTGTTTTGGTGTCTTAGGTCGTGGTATTTTCAAAATGGCTTCCACTCTTTCTGGATCAGGAGCTATATGTTCGCCTGTTATGATATATCCTAAATATTTAACTGATTCCTGGAAAAATTTACATTTGGCCCAATTCAGTGTTAATCCAGCATTTGCTAGTCTCCCGAGCACTAAATCCAAATATGTAAGGTGATCTTCCTCTGTTCTACTGCATATCAATAAATCATCTACATACTGTGACACATATGTTTCCCTTTGCGTGTTGAGTATTTTCTGCATCGCCCGTAGGAATGCGCTTCCAGAATTAATTAGTCCAAAGCAATTTCTTGTAAACTGGTACTGATATCCTCCGTGCAAAAATGAGGTATATTGCCTTAACTCAGGTTTCAACTTAATTTGCAAAAATGAGTTGGTCACATCTAGTGAAGTAAAATATCTTTGTGCCCCAATACCGGCCAAAATTTGCTCTATTGCTGGGGTTCGAAAATTATCCGGAACAATGTATTGGTTGATGTGACGTCCATCTATTGTCAGTCGTACTGTTCCATTTGCTTTTCTGACTATACATAGGGGACTTATAAATTTTGATGTAGATATCTCCAGAATTCCATCTTCCAACAGTTCCTGTATTTTAAGTTTCACTGCCTCCTGTAAATCCAATGGAATAGGTCTGCACTTATATTTGAATGGGGGAACATCATGTATCTCGAATTCATACTCAAAATCACTATAGGTCCCAGTGTGTTCCGAAAATACATTTCTATGTTTACATAAAATGTTATAAAAAATCTCTTTTTGGTGGTCGTTAAGTAGGTTCGAGTTTGCTACTGTTTCTCTTATTCTATAGGTCATGTTTACGTTATTTTCGACTACCTGGAAATCATCTGGTAGGGTAATTATCTCCTGTTCACCTGCTTCTGCCTGCCCAAGTCCGTATGACGTCATCTCTAAAAGCCCTTCTTCTGCAGCTATATACTCATCCTTATCATAGTTTCTCATCTCTTCTGCTTCTAGTGGATTCATCTTAACTAGCTCCATTCCTCCTATTCGTATAAATTCTACAAAAAATGTTTCTCCATCTATTTCTTTTTCTTCATCTGTCAATCTTATCTCATTTTCTGCTTCCCTTGAGCTAAACGGAACTTTAACTATGACGTCTTTAATTTTGATTTCCAAGGCTTCCATTTGATAATTCAACTTAGCTTGAAGCGCATACAACACGTCACTACCCATAATAATGTCTACAGATAGCCTATTAATAACAAAACATACAAATTCTATTGTATCCTCCCCAATGGTGACTTTCAAAAGCATTTGTGTATTAATCTTTTGTTTGGCGCGACCTACCGCCAGAGTACAATATGCACTTTTCACGGGCAATGTTTGCAATTTCATTCCATTGTTTTTTAAGTGATAAAAGAATGCTTGACTTATAGCTGAAACTGAGGATCCTGAATCTATGGTAATGTGCCATTTTTCTTTGTTTATTATTGCAGCAATACGTGGAGCATCTCTCACTTCTTGCAATTCTGTTAAGTGATTGTTTATTTGAGTACCGTTTTCTATTTCTGTTTCTGTTTTATTTTGTACCACCCTACTCAGAGCTGTGTCCCTGTTCAAATTAAGAACTAGCGTGTTCATCCGGGTCCGATGCGGGACGTTTTCTATCGCACCCTGGAGTCGTTTCCCGTCTGCTGTGTCGTACCTGGCCTTTCATCTACCTCGGGTGCCGCGTCCCTCGGTGTGGGTGGAGGAGAACGCACCCATTCTCTTGAGAGAAGTTGATTCCTCTGTCTTACTTCAGGTCTGTCTGTATTGTTCTCTCTACCAGCGTCACGTGGTTGATACTGTCTATTAGCTTCTGGTAGTCGGAACGTCGGTCTTGCATTCCCTCTTCGAAGAAATGGGGGGTGACCCCTATTTCCATTCCTAGTTACATGTACATATCTTATAGGGAAATTATATGAATTTGAATTTGGTGGTCCCTGTCTCCCTCTATTGTTGTTAGGGAATTCCCTCGGGACGTGGGCATCGTATCTTTGACGAGTAGCCATATGGTTTGTGTTAAAATTTCGGGGATTGTGTGCCCTTTCCCCGTCATGATTATTATTATTCCACGGTCTGTGTAGATTTCTCACTGGCATTCGATTCTCGTGTCTATTTTGTGAATTTTGCGTCCCAACGCTTTGTAAAGCTGTTAATAATGTAATTGCCTCTCTCAATGTCTGAGGTCTTGCTACCACCATGTGATTTCTAATGTTCTCAGGAAGGTGGGGCGTGAGAAGGGAAATCAGTTCGGCTTCCTGTAATGGAGGTTGTAGATATTTACTTATTTGCGAATATCTCAGGAAATAATCAGTAATAGACTCTCCATTATTACTTTGGTATCGGCCATTTGTTATCTGATTCCTTACTTGGTATTGGACATTGGCGTTCCAATACTTTTCTAGGAAAGCTGTTTTGAACAACTCGTAGCTGCATCCTTCTCCCACAGTTACTCGTAGCCAATTAATTTCGGCAGATTGTAACGCCCTTTGAACTATTATCATCTTATATTGCTCGGGTACACCTCTGATGGCAAAATACTTTTCTAAGTCGGCCAAAAATTGTACTGCGTTGTCATTGCGACAATTAAATTTCGGGAGGGGCAATTCGCTTAGAAAATTCATGTGCACTGGTGGATACATATTTACGTTTTGCATATTTACTTCGCTATTATTGCTGTTTTGAGGAGAGACAGAAGGGGCGCTAACCTGTTCGTTCTGCCTCTCTCCATTGTGTGTATGTATAGAACAATTGGAACTCTCAGGTACCTGCCCTTGCTGTCCCAGCTGTAAACCAGTTACAGTATCTCTGATTTGAGATATCTCGCTTACTGTTTCCCTCGACATTTGTGTATTTTCTGATTGAATATTTGTTACACGTGCTACCTTTTCTTTTAACTTCTCCATGTCAGCTGCTATACTATTGTTTACAGTGTCAAACCGGTCATTTATCTCTTGTACCAACGTTACCTGTGTCGTGGTCAGTTCATCTAATCTTATTCTTTCCTTATTAATTTCCTCCCCTATTCTATTTTCTACTCCTGCAACGAGAGATTTGGTAGCTTCTAGGTCACTTCTTATAGTACCTACTTCTCGCTGCAGGGCCTCTTTTGCGGTCTGGATTTCCCCTGTTATTCCTTGAATTTTGACAGTGATTCTAGCTTCTGTTTCTTTCCCTTGGCTTGTAATTTGACTTAATTTTTTGTCCATAGCTTTGCTCTGATCTAGTAATTTAGTCTCTAGTGATTTGTCCATAGCTTTGCTCTGATCTAGTAATTTAGCCTCTAGTGATTGGTTCTGTTCTACGAATTTAGCCTCTAGTGATTGGTTCTGTTCTACTAATTTAGTCTCTAGTGATTGACTCTGAATAGTAATTTGCGCCATGAGCTTCTGGAACATCTCTTGTAGATTTACCATTACCCCAGGATTGTCATTTCTCCTATTTACATTTAAGCTACTTACACCATTTACACCCTCATCTACTGATCCTATAACACTGCTTTCCATTATCTCTTCATTAAGAACTTCTAACTCTTTCTCTGTCTCCATAATTATTTGTTCCCCAGAATTTTCCATTTTAAATTTATTCTGTATGATCTTCTTATTTCTCAAAAGCATTGAACTTCCCCTTTAAATTTTCTAATTTCCCTTCCAAAATACTTATTACTAAGACATTACATAGATATTGATCTCAATGAATGATATTACATTTACAAGAAATATAAATTGAGTATGTGTAACTCACAGTTCTGTTGTACGGCTGTGGTGTTTATGTGATGTCTTTACCAATTTTTGTCGTGCTGCTCGTCATCTAGTAGGCTCAGTTTATGTCGAAAGAACTTGAACTTCTCTCTTGGTTGGGGGAAAATTTTACTTGTTAGTTGTTTTTGCCGTCTTCTTCGTAGTCTCTGCTGTCCTCATCGTAGTTGTCGTCGTCGGTCTTCTCATTCCTCCTCGTAGTCGTCCTTCGTCGTCGTTCTTCTCACTTCTCCTCGTCGTTGTCATCGTTACATTTCACCCATTTCCTACAATTCGAAGCCCCACGTTGGGCGCCATTATGCGGCATACCTGCATGTCAGATTTTAATTGGTTGGTGTTTACTTTTGATTTGGGTTCTAATTGGAGCTATGAGATCTCTTATCTTCAGGTGAATGGTTGTAGGAAATGGATTTGTTGTTTGTTGGCTGCTCAGTTGTCTCAATAATACACTGGTTCGTTGCAAAAATGATTTAATTTAATTCTCACTAAGTTCGTTGATTCAGATTGATTTGTAGCGGTGACCACCTGTTACTAAACTTCCTAACAGAATTCTCTTACTTCTTTATACGGCGAATACTTTGCTATTATAAACTTCTTCTGCTGCTTCTCTCACGCTGGTTGCGTTATTCTTGACTTCCCTACATTTCGGACTTAGAAATCTTTACTACCTCTTCTTCACGCGCACTAACACGTCTTTCCCATCGTAGTATGACTGTTGAAGTGAAGTTTCGTCTACTCTGCGATTCAGTTCGTACTTTATTCTGATCCCCACCCTAACTCTTATCACATGACCAAAATAACTCACCCATCTCCCCATTTCTCAAATCTTACATTATTATTGGTTTCTCATTTTATTTCGATTTTTCTTTATTGGTTAGCAAAACTCATCGAACTCATTGACGTTACATCCCACCGTGAGTTGGGTCACGCCTACCCTGGGCTCTTTGTAACGGTATACATCGTTATCACCTCAGCAAAGTAAATCCTTTTAGGTCTTGCGCTTGACCGCATCTTGAAAACCTTATTGTTCCTACACATTCTTGGTTATAGTTCTCAGACATTGAACCTTTCCTTAAACAAAGAGGCTAACGGTCACCTCTTCCTGTCTCCCCGACTTGTGTTCAGATTTTACAGAAATATTTTCTCTCCCTTACATGGATTCTAGCATGTTAGTTGTCTTAAATTATATTCTTCCCATCTTATTCTTAATTAAACCGCTATTTTAATCATTACTCTAATTTCATTCTAATTTCATATTAATATAACAATATTTTATATTAGTTTAGCAAAGCATTTTCATTAATTTATCTTCTTTTTTAATTCTCGTGATTTCAATTAATTCGCCACCTCCTAATCGCTGTCTGATACTGCGGTTACAATCTATTGCGTCTTCTTTATGTTTGTTATCGCCAACTTTATGTTGGGCTATTTCTTCTTAGAGACTTGCAATCTACTTATTAATCTTAGTGTGTTGAGTTGGTCATTGGTGGTTGCTGAATGTCAGTATTTTTTCTCTGGTGAAAAACACTTCCTACTACTATAGATGGCTGTAACAGTAATATATACTCATACTGAAAATAAAAGGTATAGCATTCTATATAAATAAAAAGGTAGGCCTGTCACAAAGCTAACCGAAATATTTCTTGTTTTGAAGAGTTGAGAATCGACTTTATATATCAAGATTAACTTATTTCTCTACTCAGAATACTGTGCCTAATGGTAGAACTTTTGTTATGATTTTGCTCAGTTGCCAGGTAATTACGAATTGCACATTCAATACCAGATCTTGGGTTCCTGTACTTTGAAATGTGATGGATTGCACTTAAACATGGAATACACAAAAATATATCTTATTTTTAAATCTAAGCGGTATTACCGTCCGCGCCATGAATGAGATGTTAGACCGCTAGGTTCTCACCAAGGCGGCCCGGTAGCGATCCCGGCGACCGCAAAGTGCGTTTTGTGGTGTACAACATGGCGCTTTGCCGGGTTTTCTCCGGGTCCTCCGGTTTCCCCCGCCAGCATTCCACTTGTTGCTACATCATCTTTCCTTCACGTTATCTCTCTTGTACTTTCATTTCCGGTGTTGAGATGATCCTTCATCCAGGAACCTCGCTGATCAAGAAACCTCTCATCGTCATCCCATTGCCTACGGGTCTCGAGGTTGTGCGGCTCAGAGGGCCCTATAATCCACTTAAGGAAATACAGGAATTCATTCATTCATTCATTCATTCACGTGGCATCACACTTATTCTGCGTGTTTCTCGAAACAGCAGTGACACCATTTATAAAAGTCAAACTTTTGCAAATCTTGATGTAATAAAATCACAGATTATCAACTTAAACATCTCACAAATATACGCAACTAAGGCTATCAGCCACACACTCAGTCACTTATCTATATTAAAGACAGGAAACCCCCGCGGTGCGACAAGTTACTGAAGCGATGTTAAACAGCAGTAAAAGAATGTAGTGTTACATACACGTAACTTTCTCGAACAGTTCTTTAAACGAATATTCTTACAAAACCCCATTCTTCTATATGTTGTGTCTTACTCGTGATATTTTTAGAAATGTTATTATTACATAATTTCTTACAGTCAAACATTGTAGTAGTCGGTCACTCCATGGTTCATGGACATTTCTCCTTGCATGGTCAGAAGGAAGTGGGTGAAATTGATGCGTACACTCATTTCATTTTCACCACTCACTCTTGAAAATATTTTATAAGTACCGCATACGCGTTTACTTACTTCATGTAAACTGAGATAACGTTTTATAAAAATTATTTTATTACAATGTGCTTATGGATACAATAAAAATAGCAGAACATGGTAGATGTAAGTAATAATAAAATCTTTGAAGAGCTGGTTGCTGTGTGATGGCATCTACATCTCATTCTGTCTATATGGACAGGAAATAAAGAAAGAGTAACGACTTTCCATTTAATAAATATATATTTGAAGATTCAATCCATAAATCTCGGAAGGTATATCTCGAAAATAGTGCTCTCCCTAAACGATTTATTTGATATAAATGGTGTCTTTAAAGCCATCTACATTTGTTGGCATATAGACCATATATATAATCATGTGGTAGCCTCAGATTTTCTCTTTTTAGGAAGGTCTTACTATGAAAACAAATGTAGATGTCGTTAATTTATATCAAATAAACCTTTTGTGGAGATCACCAATTTTGAGGTATATATATATATATATATATATATATATATATATATATATATATATATATATATATACATATACATATACATACACATATATCTTAAACTTTAGGCAATTTTATCTAAATCGTGAGTCTTTTTATAAAATAAAAGATTACAAATAGTTTTCATTTAAAGATATTTCGTTTTGGAAGGCTTTACAGCATCTTCATGCCGCATGCTGAGAAGATGCTAAACTTTAATTCCATTTTGGGCACTTAACCAAATTTTTGTCTTTGAAATATGCGTCTCTCACACAAACACATATTTACATGCTGGCAACCTCCAGCCATGGTGTTACGCCCGTCCTATTACTACGTCATCTATTTGCAATTTTAACCATAGTATAACTGTATAAAGTTTAAGTCAAGATTGATCAGTGCATATTGATGTGTGTTTAGATTTTGACTATAAATATTGAAGAAAGCATGACTTCTAAGCTTCTTTGAGTTTTTAGAATTCGTATATAGCTGCTTTATCAAAATAATATCAAAAGGAATACGTGATATGCGAGTTTTATAAACATTATACAAATTGCCTAGAATAACACTGTAGATATTATTAAGTATGACATGAAAAATTGTATAAGTGAGATGCATACTTCATTTATTAAAGTATTGTTATCTCCATGGCACTATTACAGTCACGCTTAAATAGAGATGTGTTACATAAAAGTTACCAAAAGTGTCATATCTGAATGGTGATGCAAAGGATTCTCCCCAGCCAGAAGTTCTAGATTGAGCAGTTGCACAACGCAGCGGAAAGGCGACAGCTCCTCATTCTCAGGATTTGTTTGTGGTACAAGATCCTGTGCAATTGAAGCTGTGTCTGTAGCCGCAACGGTATCACTTTATGAACCTTAGGTTGGCAGAAAAGGTGGTAGGGAAGGCCGATACTGATCAACACTATTCTCCAATTTGCTTACTCTAGTACTCTCTTCGCCACAATTAAAAAGTACTGAAGAATGTGGCTGCCCTTTTTAGTCGTCAAGACAAAGGCAGAGCCTGACTGTATATGGTGTGAAGCGTCGCATACAGTATATATGAGGATTGATTCTTTGATGAGCAACCTTTGACATATTAGAGATGCAATGATCCCGTCAATAGCTATTTTCAAGGAGCATTTGGTTTGGTATAACTAACATCAGAACATTCTTCAACTCTTTTGTACAGTTGCGTTCTTTGCATGACAGGATTTGATCATTTCACTTACAAAGGCAATAAACTCCACGTATCTTTGGTAATCATCCGTATGATCCGAGAGCTGATATCCACTAGACTGTGTGTCTTTCCTTCAAAACATTTGCAGAGCTCAAGATAAGTCTACAACCTTTTTGTACTCATTCTCTTGCAGCCGTTTGTACTCTTGGTATGCTCAGTAATCTCTTGGGATAACGCACTCAATAAGAGACAATAGATTTTTTTGATTGACCACTTTTAGTCGACGCTAAAAAGGAACTTCTTAAAACATTTCTGTAGGTGTATCCTTTTATGGATGACAGCTAGAGAGAATTAAGAGCAAGACATGCACAAACTTTATCATCTAGTGTATCTCTTTTATATACTTCAAATTCCTTTGCTTGGTTGACATCTCCACAACAGTCTAAGGGTTACAGACCTTCCCCTTTGTTTTCTTCTGGTCCTGAAGTCCATGCAGTGGAAAGAATTTCATCAAGTATATAGAATGCAGAAACACATCCATACAGCATTGCAGGTCACAACACCAGGACGACCACTAGGTATACCACCGGTATTATATCATCTAGGGTGGTTCCTTCATCTAATATAAGCAGATCAGATGATAGTGTATTCGGACGATCAAGAAGGCGCAGTAATACTACTCCAAGAAGACCTTTCCTGCATTTCAGCATCACTTCAACACATTTTCTTTCTCAGTTTCTTAACAAACTATCTATATTCAACTTACTCTCAGCAGCACGAAGGTGTCGTTGAAGGTGAACCCTGATCCATGGAGCAGGGGCCTTCGATATGTTGCCATCCCGGGACACTGTCCCTTGCTGGCAATATGTGGGGATTAAGTCATCGGGCGGTGGGTAGATTGTTAGATTTTGTTCTGAGGTGATTTTTTTTATGTTTGATGAGAAAGAGAAGAGATAGAAAGATAGAAATGGTATATGTTGGTGATGTTGGAATTTATGGTAAGCCTAGAGTGCTAATATTCATCTTTTTACAAAGATTATATATATATATCACAGAATAAAACAAAAGAAAAAGAGAAATTTATTATTCACTGATTTCCCTTTATAACTTATATCGTGTGCACTAGGGGAGCCTTCAAGTGCAATGCATACTTCATTTGTTATACTGTCCATGTATAAATATATATGTTGCCGTATATAAGTTTATTACAGAAGATATAGTTCTTGGTTTCAATAAAAATAACCTTAACATTTCTTTTAAAATGTCTTACGACTTCTCATTTACAACTCTGTGATGAAAGTTATTCAAATATACCATATTTGTTATAAAGCTTCAAAAGTAGTCCAAGATACCCATATTCAACGAAACGGGATTAAAATATGATGACATAAATGTGAAAAAGAGCCTGACACCAGTTTTTAAAAAATTTTAAAAATTAAAAAAATATAGAGCTTATGTTTATCTGAAATGGTGAGTGGTTTTAGTGCTCAAAGAACTATCATACCCGATTCAGTAGTTCTTAAAACACACTCAAACATGCACACACGTGCCGCACTTATTTTCTCTCCTTATATTATTAGTGTAGTCGGCAAAAAATAAAATAAAGTGTTAAATTCAGCCCTTATGTTACTCATGAGAGAACTACGATTAGAAATATTTTACTGTATAATTAAAGCTTGTATTTGGTAAATGAAAACCTCAACTACATCAGCTGTTTTGTTTTGTTACTGCAGTGATAGCTTGCGTTCCAACACATCTGTCCTTTTCACCACCCTGCTTTCATTTCCATCTATTCTACGCTTTGCGTAGAAACTCTATATGATATAATTTAGTTATCTATTCAAATCTTAACCTACACACGCTAACGATACATTCTTCCACAGTGGCTAGTGTGGTATAACGATTAAAGTTTCATCTATGAACCTTATAGTGGTAACTACGAGTTCTGGGAGTTAAGTACTTACAGCATAGTAAATCGCCACTACAAATGTGTATCTCATTGTATATGAGAACCCCTAGTTTTTTACCGGGAAACATACGAGTCAGTTGAAGAATTTAATGCCATGACGGCAGGTTGGCCACGGTAGCTCAATGTTTATGAGCAACCGGACATGGACCGGGAGATTGTGGCTCAAATCCCGGACGTGACATTGAACTATTCAGTCTGACTCTACCTATCCATAACTGAATTCCTTTGCCGATATTTATTTAGAGAGCTCGATTCTTCCACTCCTGCTAGAGAGGTCTTCCGCACACCGAACAACTATTCCATTCAGTAAATTTCGATTGTGTCTTTTAGTACATTTCGATTGCGTCGTCTTTATGTTTGTTATCATCAACTTTACTTTGGGCTATTCCTTCTTAGAGACTTGCACCCTACTTATTAATCTTAGTGTGTTAAGTTGGTCATTCGGGGTTACTGAATGTCAGTATTTTTTTATTTTGGACTACTTCGTACTACTACAGATGGCTGTAACAGTAATATATACTCATACTTAAAATAGAAGCCTTGACACATCAACTGATAAGTTTTGGTTTAATTTATGAGCCCTTACTGTGATTGTTATTTCATATTACAATGATATGAACTGTTTTAACCTCCTTTGTTTATCCTCGTGATAAAATCACCTCTTATATAAATTATCATTTCATATGGGTATATGCAATGAGGGAAGGTCCACAAATTATAAGTCATCCATGAATAAAAGCAATTTTATAAAATATCCATTCTGGGACCAGTAACTTGGTACCTAATTTTTTTAAACATAATATATTTGGCTAGTTATGAAGCAATAATTATGGTTTTCTTTTAAAAAAACCGGTTGTAGCAAACTTACATCTCTTCTTGGCACTTCATAATCAAACGCCACATTTCAGTCACAGCATTCAGCCCTTGATTGAAAAACGTAATTAAACAAATATAAATGGCTTCATTTAAATACCACAGGATACAAGATGGAGAGGTTTTAACCTTTCTTTACATGGGCAATTTGCAGCAAATATATTTATGTACGGCATTTTTAACATCTATAGTAAGTACGGCAAGAATCATAAGAATTACTTCAACTTGAATAGAGATAGGACACACACTGCCCAAACCGCAATATAATTAGCAAATCGTATTCATTAAGGCATATTGTAGGACAAAACCATTATGGAATTGTACTTGTAGTTAGCTACATGACATGTGTGAACAGCGTTTGCAATAATAGTTTGGACATCGATTCAAATTGCATAACCTAAAAAAATTGTTGTATTTACTGTTTGCTTTACAGTTTGTTACTTTCCTCTGGTAATGCCTTAACGAAACGCATTAGCAAAGTCGAATGTTCCCTACTTCAGCATGTTTCTGAACTTTTATACCTAACCACCTACGCATATAGTATTGCGTGTACTTTCCGATATAGGTTTAACATGCTTTGTTTATTAGAATTATGTCCGTTAAAACATGTTGCAATGTGGTCGCATAAAATATTGCATTGCTTGCAATTATAAAACAATCCACGAGGCGGCCAAGGTAACAGCTATCCCGACGTCGAGAACGAGGAGTTTCCGCTACACCGGAGACAGAAGACCAGCCGAGGGTTGCCGGCGAACACCTAGTGGCCTGTGTTGTGGATTTGGACAGCCCGGACACCTGCAGAGAGACTGTCCACACTAGGAAGAGCAGCCGGAAAACGAGTAAGGGCCGTCGTGCAGAGGAACACTTCGGTGCCATCACCACCATCACCTGGAGTGACATTGCACGCCGTCAGCCGGCGTATGGATGACCGCATCATCGCGGACGG